>VYZX01031837.1:234842-445392 GCA_013401335.1 Brachypteracias leptosomus
ATTCCAGCTGTGGCCTCACCAGGGCAGAGTAGAGGGGCAGGAGAACCTCTCTCCACCTACTACCCACCCCCCTTCTAATCCACCTCAGGATGCCTTTGGCCTTCTTGGCCACAAGGGCACAGTGCTGGCTCATGGTCACCCTGCTGTCCACCAGGACCCCCCTTGAAGTGGGTGGCAGAGCCAGCAGCAATTCCAGAGGACAAGTGTGGTTGTGTTTGTCACTACCTTGGATACCTCCTGGATCCAGATGATCAAGCCTGGCTCCAGCATGTCCTTAGTGGCTATTTTGCAGGCAGAGCATTAGCCTGGTGAAGCCAAACCTTGAGGGTCAAAGCCTCCACAGACAGCAGCAGATGCAGTTGTTAGTGCTTTTGGAAGAGCTGGGCAATGAATTATGAATTAAATGTGTGCTTGCCTCCTTCCAGGGGACGTGGAGCATAAGGGTGTCTGCCTCTATACAGGACATGTACAGACACAGTGAAATACAGGGATAGTTAAATGTTAATGCTCATAATCTGATTTTTGGCTGTCTTCCTGCATCTCTGCTTGCAGATGTGAGGGGTTTGTTGGAGGAGGGAGTTGGTTTTTTTATTTTATTTCTTCTTCAAGACTTTGTTTGAATAAAAGAGCCTGAGAGCCCTCTACAAAGCTCTCCTAATCAGAAAGGAGGGGAGGATAATTTAGAAGGCAGCCAAATAAAACTCGGGTGCCAATTAAAACCAAAACAACCTTCCATTGACATTTGGAGTGGTCTCACTCCTGGAGAGGAAACAGCATCTGTGGAATCCTTCCAATTGAGACATTTGAGAGTCACTTGTATTGACATTGACCTAATGGCTCGGGTCATTTGGATATATTATAATTATAATAGGACTTTGATCATTCCTTCTCTGTGCATCATAGCAAAGTCATGGCACTTCTACAATGGTCTTTGGCTGTAATATTGTGGATTATTTGATGGTTAATAGGAACACCACCCATTTAGAGTTGCTTAAATTAAAATAAAGGCTGGGCAATCAGTGAAATAAGTCTTTTAGAGTCAGAGTAAAGTAATTTTTTTTGCTATTTGCTAACAACAAATAAAAATATGTGGAAAGCTTAAATTGTTTTATTTCTTGGGCAGTTGTTGGACAATTGGTGAAGAGCATTGAGGTCACCTAGTCCTGTTGTTTGAGGATGGGCAGCTGCAGGGAGCAAGAACAGGTTCCTCCTCTTGTGGAGGTGGAAATCCTTCAGGCAGCCTCATTAATTGTGGGTTAAGCAGAAAGTTCTTTTCCAGAGCTTGGTTCTCTCAATTCTTTTGCCCTCTGTGTGTGATAGATCACTTAGGGAAAGGCCTGTGCAGCCAGGTTTTGATCCTTCTTGTCTTTTGCATGAATGTGATATGCTTGTTTCTGGTATCTTTTTATTTATTATTTTTATCATTTTTTAATTATTATTATTTTGCTGCATTGATGTATTTAATGCATTGATGTAATTTTATAATCAGAAGTGCCTAGAGTATTAATTACTAGGAAACCACATGAGAAAATTGGGCTTTTGTGCCAACATTCCTATGCTAATGTAGCAAAAATAACAATATTTAAACATTACTGACTCTAAAATACATTTAAATTGGGACCATTGCAATTCACCTCTTGTGTCAAGGGCTCCAAAAACTGTTTTTTTTTTCCAAAATACAAAAAAGTAACATTAAAAAGCCTAAGGCTTCTAAAATGCCATCTCTTAAAAAATAATCTGGATTTCAGCTGGAGATGCAGTGAACCTTTTCCTGACTGAGCTAAGCGACCCTGAAAATCAGGTTTATAGGACTTGTATCAAGAGAATGCTATAGAAGTTCAGCTTCATTATCATGCAACTTACTACAAATAAGTGGTGGGACAGCAGTGAGAAGCTGAGGTTGTGCTGTGGGCTGCCTGGAGAAGATAGACAAGGTGGGAATGTGGGTGCACCTAATCTGAAATGCATTAATTTGCCTGTGGAAAACCAGGGCAATTTATTAATGTGCATTTCTAATCTGAACCCTTGCTTTCAATCTGTATTTTTAAGGACAAAGGAGCTTTGCTGAGGGCAGCCACATGCTGCTGTAGGTTGTATTGCTGCCAAATTGGATGGTGCCTCAGAGGCAAGACCAAAGGGATGCTCTGCAGCCCCACAGATGAGCTGGAAGGGGCTGGTGGAATCATCTGGGAACAGCCCAGCATGGTGTGGGTATGCCCAGTTCACAGCCCTCACTGGGAATGGCAGGACTGGGACATGGAGGGGACAAGCAGATGGTTTTCTTCTGCTCTGCTCTTCCCTGAGCAGCAACAAGTCAGAGGGCAGGGGCTGAGCACAGCCCTGGGCCACCCTATAAGGCTCAGGGGACATCTGCATTATATTTTCCAGCTCGTTTTCACTTCTCTGTGCTTCTACTTCCCCTCTGTATTTGTGTCTGATGCAGCAGCAGCTGGTTGTTATCTCTGTCTGACTTCCAAAGACCTCCAGTTCTCCACTAGCTCTGCAGAAGGAGCCCCCCATACCCCAACTAGTGTTTTTTCCTCCCCTTACCCCATGAGTCCTCAAACCCCAGCTGCTCTGGTGGGGTTCAGGTGACCCACAGAGGTCCAATCTAAAGAGCTGAAGTGACAGCAAATCTGTGGCATCCTCAGGTAAATTGTTGCAGTGGTTAATTAATTACCTTAACTCTTCTGCACCAAGAAGAGTTTTATTTCTCTGTAGCAATTCCTTCAGTTTGCAGCTGCTGGATCTCAAGATGCCTTCGCCTGTCAGATTAAAGAGCCTCATCTTATTACCTCTCTCTCTCTGCGTAGGCACTTGCTGACCGCTCTCAAGTCACCTCTTAACCTTCCCAGGGACAAACTAAATGGATTGAATGTCTCTAGTTCCCCACTGTACAGGAGGTTTATCAACCTCCCATTCTTCTTGCTTTGGCCTGCTGAAACCCCTCAAATTTATTCTTGTCCTCTTTTTTCAGCTGGAGGCAGCAGGGGCTTGTGCAGCCTTTCATGTCTTCTACCATGGCTAAAGAGCTGCTGGCTAACCACTGAGCCTTGCCCTGCCTGCTCTGAGCATCCCAGGGTTGAATTGGTCCTCAAGCCATGTCCAGGGTCAGGTTGAGCCCTTAGTCCCTCCAGTGTCCCCAGGAGAAGGGGAGGGGGAGCACAAAGAGGCCAGCCCTGAGCTTAGGATCAGCCTGGCGTGGATCAAGGGGGTTTTTGGCCTCTAATTTTGCATCTGTCTTGGCTCTGCAAGAAGAAAAGGAATGTCCTGAAGGAGGGACGGGGGAGCTGGGGAGCTTGGCTGTGTTTGGAGTCTGCTCACATGAAAGCTGACCAGCTCCAAGTGAGTGTAATTGCAGAGACAAAGCAGGAGCAGCCTGAAAATCCCAGGGAAGGCATAACTTCCAGCTGAGGAGAAAAGGGCTTTTCTGAGGGTCTTGAACTGGTGTCCTTAGGTGTGCCATGCTGGGGTGTGATGTGTGAGCACTCAGCCACTCCACTGCTGGTTAGAAATGAGAAATTTCAAGGGCTATTGAGCACTCTGTGAATTTTCACAGTGGCTCAGCGCAAAGTTATTTAGCACAGGTGTTGTGGTAATTGTGATGCATTGGGAAAATTCACAGTGCTCAATGGCCCTCAAACTTCCACCTGCTTGGTGTGGTGGTTAAGTATTAGTGCAGTGGATTATAAGATAAAATATGCAGGGGAATCTTGCTGGCTGCAGGACTTTTGCTGGCGCTGGTTATATTTCTTTGTTACTCTGTGATCGGTTTGTTTAACTGGTGCATGGGAGAAGGACAGAAAGTTGACTTGGGTGGCTCTTAAATTTGAGTGTTCTGCACCTGGTAAACCTGGTGGGGCCACATCCCCTCATAGAATTGTCAGGGTTGGAAGGGACCTTAAAGATCATCTCGTTCCAACCCCCCTGCCATGGGCAGGGACACCTCCCACTAAATCAGTTGCTCACAGCCCCATCCAGCCTGGCCTTCAAAATGTCCAGGGATGGGGCTTCCAGCACCTCTCTGGGCAACCTGTGCCAGTGTCTCCCCACCCTCCTGGGGAAGAACTTCTTCCTAACATCTTATCTGAATCTCCCCACCTCTAGTTTTGAGCCGTTCCCCCCAGTCCTACCACTACCCAACATCCTACAAAGTCCCTCCCCAGCTTTCTTGTAGCCCTCTTAAGATCCTGGAAGGCTACAATAAGGTCTCTTTGGAGCCTTCTCTTCTCCAGATTGAACAACCCCAACTCTCTCAGTCTATCCTCATAGGAGAGGTGCTCCAGCCCTCTGATCATCCTCCTTTGGACACGTTCCAGCACGTCCAGATCTTTCTTGTAATAGGGGCTCCAGAATTGGACACACCTCATGGCCCAGGTGAGAGCACTGTGGAGAGGAACAGGGTCTCCAGACCACATCCTTGGCTGTGCTCAGCAGCATTTCTTGAGCTGCCATTCTAGGGCTGCATAAGCTTCTGAAAATGCCCAACCATGAGCCCTGGGAAGTGGGAGGAGGAAGAGGAGGGACCTCTGGCCACATTTCTCTAAACTGTGGAGGGCCTACGAGTCCTGGGTAGGTTTTCTTTTAATTATCACTTTCCAAGTCTCCCATGCTGACTGTGCCAGGAGGGGCCCTTCAGGAAGGACGCTCGATCTGTCCTTTCATGCACAAACGAATTGATCAGGCATCTCTGCAAGGATGTGATGTAGCCAAGCACAAAGAGTTCAGAGAAAGCTTTAATTTTACTTTTTGCTTCAGCTCTGACAGCAGAGCACTGTGGCAAACACAAACACTGAGCTGATGGCACAGGCCATTATTACAAAGTCATTAAATACAGAAAATATTGTTTGCTGCTGTCTCCTGGGCTGAATTGTTGGGCTGATCCTGCAAGGTTTGCTGTGCTGGGGATGGGCAGCTAAAGCAAAGGGGCTTACAACAGTGTGGGGTGGCTGCTGTCCTTTGCAGAGCAAACAGATTTTTATTTTCTTAGGGTTTTGGGGCTGAATGGATACTAGAAATGTGATTCCCCTCCTTCCACAGCTTTCCTCCTGGATAAACACATGTAGCTGCCTGGCTTTGTTCCACCCAGTTCTCTCCATATATTCACCCCAAGCCCAGTTTTCATGGGAATGTGCCCCCACAAAACCATGGAATCAAAGTTTTCAGAGAAGGGAGAGTTCAAAGCAAAAGGTGATAAACAAGAGCACGATGAAAATCCCAGATGTGTAAAGGGAAGGGTGGTTGGGTCGGCCAAGAGCCCATCACTGTGTTACTTGGAGGTGTAAGCACAAGTGAGGAGGATGAAGGTGGGAGCTGTCAGTGTGTCCTTGTGTGGCTGCCTGTCACTGAGGGATTGTCAGGGTTCCACCAGCCTAAAGGCCACCCAGCTCCATCCACAGGGGCTGGAAACACCTTGGTGGGGCTGGGAATACTCACCCTAGAGTTTTTTGTTCTGATGCTTCCACATGCTCCTCCCTAGCCCTGCTTCCTTTGCCAGCTCCCACAGCTAAGAGAGCAGCAGTTCTGCTTTTGCTCCTTTTCTCCCCACTGCGCTTAGACACCAACTTTCTAATTGCAACCAGCCACCTCCTCCACACTGGGAATCCAGCACATCCCCTGTGAATCCTGGCAAGGCTGTGGGCTGTGAGTTCTGTGAGTTTTTGGCAGGGTGAAATGCTGACTCTACTCTCTGTTCGGCTCTTGCAGGCACAGGTGGGACTTTGGTGATGGAAAAACAAACCCACAACAATCAAGGTTTGCCATGAGCAAAATGCAGCCGCCTCCAAGAGTCTCCAGAAGATGAAAAGCTGAGGAGAGTCCTGCCATGAAATGCAGGTAAAATTAGTGGATGGATTTTAAGTTGAGGTTATTGAAACATTTCAATGATGAGATTTCAGATGAAAACTTTGGGTGTCTCCACCTCACTTCACTTTCTCCTCAGTGTCCTCTCTTACCGTGTTTTTTTGGTGTTATTAACACATAAATTAAGCTCATCTATAGAAAGTAACATCTTGACAAGTTGATAAATGTTGTATATGACAAGAATTTGGGTTGGGAGATGTTTCTGTTTCCACAATCCCTATTGTTCCCCTGGATGGAAACGTAGCCGTGCACAGCAGTGACCTGGGTGCTTCCACTGCATTTAGCCCCAGTCCACTTGGAAATCATAGAATGTTTCAGGCTGGAAGGGACCTCTAGAGGTCATCTTGTCCAACCTTCCAACCTGTCCAAATCCACCACTAGGATGCTGTGCTGGGGCTCTCCAGGTCCTTCCAAAGCCCTCACTGCTGCTGGAATCAGGCTTGGACTCACGTGTTGCGTAGCAACCCTAAATTATTATAAGAACACTCCAAAGGGTATTAATGCTACTCAGGAATAAATAGAGTTTGTCTCCCTCCTGTTTATCAATTGTTTTTATGCCATTCCCCAGCTGAGTGAAGGCTTTCATCTACCTAAACAATGCAATTCAAGTCCCTGCCAGAAGACTGGTGGCTCTCACTCAGGGGCTGTAATTAGTCTTTTCCAGTGCATACTTCTTGCATTTCATTTTAAGGAGGACTTGGCTTTAACTTGCTGCTTATTACTCACAGCTCCCACTTGTGAAATGGGTTTCTTGTGGTATTAGAGTCATGTTCCAGGTGTGGGTGTTTCCTATGTGGATCCTTGTTCCCAGATGGAAAGTTCTTACAGCTCATGTCGTCACTTCTTGTAGCAAAAATCATCCCTGAACACGAGGAATATATTTGCCTTTTTCTCCTGCTCTTTGAAAGCTGTCAGTACTAATTTAATTAGTTGGTGCATCATCACAGCTTATCATTTCCAAGTCTAATATATTCTAATGTTGTTTATACCGATTTAATGATTAAAGGCCTTGTCAGGGTCTTTGTTTCTTTTCAAAAAGAAAATGTATTTATCACCCTTAAAAAAAAAATAATAAGCCTTTGTTGTTATGCAAATGAGAGACACCAGATTAAGGAGGTTTATTTTACCTGAACAGGTTTTCTCAATAATTTTTTGTACTCTTGCTGTCACTTTGATTGTCTGTAGTGCCATTGTCTTGCTCTGCCACAAAAGTCCTCACTGGGACCAGCTTTGGCTTGTGTCCACCCACACCTTCTTCTAACAGGGGGTCTTGCAGACCTTCTATAGCATGATCCTTTTGCACAGGGCTGTTTGTCAGAGATACCCCCAATCCTGGGGTCCAACTGTGGACACTGCAGGCACTGGAGGAGCTGTGGGACCCACCACCAGTGTGTCCAGGGGTAAAAATCCCAGTTTGGAGGCTAAGAGAGGTCTCCACCTCTGCTTTTCTGATACAGGCAGTGCTGGTGGGTATGACCCTGCCTGGCAGAGAGGGGCCACTGTCCTTGAGTGGATGGATCTACCCCAACTGCCCTTCCTGGGGACCATGGGCTGCCCAGAGAGGTGGTGGAGGCCCCATCCCTGGAGTCATTCAAGGTCAGGCTTGATGGGGCTCTGAGCAGCCTGCCCTAGGTAGAGATGTAGGGAGGTTGGACAAGATGACCTCTGGAGGTCCCTTCCAGCCTAAAACCTTCTATGATTCTATGGAGCCTCCACCAGGATTTTACCAAATACCACTTTATTCCCCCAATCTCTTTGCAAGAAGGAACATGTCCATGTCCACCTCACAACAGAGCTGGACTGAAGATCCAGTCAGGTGAGTAAATGGAAGAAGCAATGGAGTAAATGGAGAAAGAACCCTTCTGGTCTGGGATGTTCCCTATATTTTGTATGGATTAATGTGGTGTCTTACATGTGCTGGCCATGGCTGCAAGCTGTGTTTCTGGTCCTGGAAAAAGCAATATATTTCCCCCCCCCCCTCCTCCTGCTGAAGCCTTAGCTGCAGTTTTCTGCAGCTGGGTGAATGGCCATGTTTGTGTCTGTCATCAATTCCACAGTCTGTTATTTAAATTACAAAGCTCATTCTTTGCATCAGGATATGCACAGCAAGTTAGCAATCTATGCATAAAGTCCCAGCAGGCATTGATTGTCTCCTAAGGAAGGGGAAAGGAAAGGCAGCCCAGTGGATTGACAGAAATACCACTGAATTCAGATGTCTTCCTGGAACAATTGGTTTTCTTGTAAAGAAAGTTGCCATTAACACTGTTGTGAGTGAGCACAGGTGAGCAGGGTGTTGAAAATTAGGCTGCCAGCACAATTACAATGTGGTGTAAAAAAAAAAAACCAACCCACTGTCATCAGCTTGTTTATGACCTCAGTAAAAACAAACCCCAGACCTGAACAATTATGCTAATTCTGCTTTGATTTACAGCCATGATAACCAGCAAATGTGCTGCTGGAGCTGCCTAATGCATGAGCTGGAGGAGCAGGCAGGGATCTTGTGGGGCTTGCTGCAATGTTTTTCCTTAATGCTTCATTAAGGTTTGGGTTCTGGGGAGTGTTGCTCCCCCTTTGGGCATCTTCTCAGCCATGGGTGAGGCCCATGTGAGCCTGTTGACTCCTCTCTGCTAGTTGGGGAGTGGCTGTGGGAGATGCACCCTGTGAAATGGGATATCAGTGAGCTGGAAAAAGAGTTTTGGGGGTTTATTTGGGTTTTTTTAAATTGTAGACCACAATAGGGCTGCTCTCTCCTTGGCCAGGTAGGAAGACAGAGGAGATTGTTTAACCATTGAAAAGGGTGATAGATCAGTGGAAGGGGCTACCCAGAGAGGTGGGGGAGGCCCCATCCCTGGAGTCCTTCAAGGTCAGGCTTGATGGGGCTCTGAGCAGCCTGCCCTAGGTAGAGATGTCCCTGCTGGTGTAGGGAGGTTGGAGCAGATGAGCTCTAGAGGTCCCTTCCAGCCTCAAACATTCTATGGAGCAGCTCCCACCCTGGAGATCCTGCAGTGCTGGTGGCTGGGCAGCATCATTCCCTGGCCACGCTGCTCCAGTTGAACCTTCTTGCCCATCTCCCCACCCTGGGTAGTGCTGAGCATGTGTGGATCCCTCCTTAACACAACATGAGTAATTTTATTTCTTGGAGGAATTTCTGGGTCCCTGGTACTGGTTTGTCTTCTTGCAGCAAATCAATCTGGGAAGGGCTACCCTTCACTCTCAGGCTTTAAAATCACAATTGTATTTATTTTTTTCCTTCTTCTGACATAAGGATAAAATCACAACACTGAACGTGATGGGTTCTGTCATTTGGGGGTTTATAATGCAGGATATTTTGGCTGCTGTGAACGTTACACTTGCTGGATGTGGCTCCTGCAGGCTCTGCCAAGCAGCCTCTGATAGGATTCCAATGGCATGTCTCAGCCTAATGAGTTTAAGCAGAATCAGTTATTATTTCTAAATAAATACGTGCTATTAAGAGCTATCAAACTTCTACAGAAATTATGAAAACATTGGATGAAGAACAGTCTGAAAAGCTGAACTCTCACCTTAATGCAAATCCATAAAGCTGCATTTCTTCACCACTTTATTGGCTCACAAACACTCAGCTTCTAAAAGTCCTTCAGGATCCTCCCCCCCACCCCTTGACAACTCTTTTTTATTTCCAAATACCACTAAAGGAACATTTTTTCCTCTTAAATAATTGCATAATTTCCTTCTATTTCACACCTGTACAAGTCAGTGGACCACAGAGCATGTTTAGGTACCTCTTACCCTTAGCTAGTGATGTTCAGTAGATCAATCAGTGGGAGAGAGTAATTTATTTATCTTTTTTTATCTTCCCTTATAGAGGATCTTGATCTTTCTCTGAGGAGAATGACCTTGACTTGGTAATGCAGCTAAACTGGGAGAGCTGTTTTACTATTCAAACTGAATCCAGGCTGGCTAAATAGTAGGCAAAAGAACAAATCTTCTCCCTTAAATGCAAGATATTAAGACCTGGCTTTGTAATGATCACCATCTAATACAGAGCTTGCTGAGAGGCAAGTTCTTTTTTTTCTTTTTTTGTCTGTGTCTCTAACCTCAATTGTTCCATTCATCTCTGAGGAAATGCTTCCTTTTTGCTATACATTTTGTGCACATAAAGAACAATTTAAAACTTACATGGCATGGTCAATCAGAGACACCTAACTGGCTCTTTGGAAAACATGCATTGTGCTTTTTTTTGCTTTTTTTTAATACAAACACAAAACAAGTCAGTGGCACCACATTAATCATTCAAGGCAATTGGAAAGTCTCCAAGAACCAGCTGAGTTGTAAAAAAAAAACCCCACAACAAAACCACAAACAAAAAAACCTCACACACTTTGATAAGAACCAATTGGGAATGAGATTTTTTTTTTCCACCCCCCTCTCCCTAAGTTTCAAAAAGAACAACAACAAAAAAAACAATTTGAAGAATTGGCAGGAAAACAAATTGAACTATCATGGCCAGTTGTAAGGGCCGTGCTTGGGCTCTGGAGAAATGCTTCATAAATATTCATCAGCCTGGGGAAACATGAAGAACAGGATTAGACTTATTCATGGGAGTTCATCTGTAGGGTCAATGCTGGGGTGAGAGAGCCAAGACAGGCAAATTGCAGTTTTAGAATGTGTTTCCTGGGACAGACAAGATCTGCAGCCTTCTCTTCAAAACAAAAGGAAGAAAAAAACCTCAAAAGCCAACAAAAAAAGCATTTTCATTTCTGCTGGCTCAGCTCGGGCTGATGCACACCCTGTGCTCCCAGACATTGGTGGCTTTAGCTGTGTCCCCATGGGCTCTTCATGGTCATGTCCCCACTGGTGGGTGCTGTCCCTGCAGACCTCGGCTGTGTTTGCCCCTTCTGGGGTTCACCCCTGAGGTGCAGGAGGCCCATGGCACGATGGAGCCCTTACAGCAGGAGAACATCCCACAGCTTTGAAGCTGGCAGGGCTGCTCCTGAAGTCCTTCCACCCAAAGCCTGTGCACAGCAGAGAGCTAATGAGCTCCAAAGGCAGAGAGCATGGGAAGAGTCCATGATGCTTCCAGGAACCACCCCCAGCTCAGTGGGGGAGAAGAAAAGGAGTGTGACCTCTGGCAATGCAGCCAGGAGCATGAAGGTGCCCATATGTCACCTATCCACCAGAGGCTGAGATGAAGAGAGGAGAGTCTCAGGGAAATGTAGCCAGGTCCAGATGATAACTCAATACTGCAGGGCTTGGAGTCACTGCCTTGCTCTGCTTCCAGGGGAGGGGCTGTTCCTGATTACTCCTGCAGCCCTTGGTTGCCTGTTTAGAAGGTGACATTGGTGCTGCCTGTTGCCAAATATCTGTAATTTCTTAGTGCTTTCTCTCCACTGCTGAGATGGATGGCTGTGTGCTGCCACAAGACACAGGCTGATCATAGCAGCAGGACTCTGGAATCTGTAAGTGAGCCCCTGTGCTCATATTAAAGGAAAAATACAGCACGAGCATATGCAGCATACATTAGGAAACCTAGCAGACTGGTGACCATTAGAACCAACTGGAAAATCAAACCACCACTTATCCACCCTCTGCAGCACAAAAAGTTAATTGAGCTCTAATGCTGCTGAAGTGAGTGGATGAGTGATTTTTAGTGACTTTATCCATCATCAGTTCAGGACAGAGACATCATTTGTGATTCCTACATTTAGAATCATTCAGGTTGGGAAGACCTTTAAGATCATCAAGTCCAACCATAGACCCAGCACTGCCAAGTCCACCACTAAACCATGTCACTCAGCATCTACACATCTTTTAAAAGCCTCCAGGGATGGGGACTCCACGACTTCCATGGGCAGCCTGTTCCAGGGCTTGGCAACTTTTTTTGGTGAAGAAATATTTCTTAATGTCCCATCTAAACCTCCCCTGGCACAACTTGAGGCCATTGCCTCTTGTCCTATCGTGTGACTTGGGAGAAGAGCCCAACACCCACCTCACTACAACCTTCTTTCAGGTGGTTGTAGAAAGCATGGAAAATGCAGAATACCTTGCAAAGTGTGCCTGGGGCAGTGCTGCCAAAGAGCCTCACCAGAAATTGCACAGGTTTTGTAGACATATCAGGCAAAGATGAAGCTGAATTTAGGAAGACAATGGCTATGAATATTTTCTGCTTTCCTATAAGCAACAAAACCATAGAAGCAAATTGGTTAGTCTGCAGGATCCAGCTGTTAAATATCAGCTTGCCCAGCTCCAGTGGGAAAGGCTTTGCCTCGTGGTAATTGGGATACTGTAATATTTGCATTTTTGTCTCTTCTATGTCTGCAGAGTCATTCCCTCCATCTTTTTGGTTACTACTGTCTTCTCCAGTGCCTTTTAATATGCCAAAGTAACTCTCAGCAGAAGTATCAGCAGCACCAGGGTTTTCTCTGCCTGAGCCTTTTTGTGCAGAGTTTTCTGTTTGCTGATTATTATCTTAAACAAGCCAAATTCTGACAAACCAAGGAGGGGGGGAAGGGGTGCTGGCATCACTTGAGATTTTGTACCTTCCCCAGGTTGTTTTCCTCTGCTAGCTGGGTTACAAAGATACAATCACAGAGCTTTAATAGTCACAATCACGGTGCTTTAATACTCTTGCTCTGGAGCAAGGGATTTCCAGCTCCCCAAGGTGGATTTCACTGAAAAAACCCTCAAGCCTGATGATGTGGGAAGGCAGAGGCTGTGGGATGGGCTGTGCTGCAGCTTTTCTCCATTTCCATTAGAGCTTATCACATGCTGAGGCTCACTTGCTCTAAGGGGTAACCAGCCCCCTGTAAGACAGTGCCAACCAACCAATTGCCCTTTTATTAGGAGGACTTAAACCTCTCCTCTGCAGCGGGTCACCCTGAGCCTGCCTTTTATCCCAGCCCCAGCATCCCTCGGCTGTTTGGGTGGAAGCAGCACCCTGACTGAGTCTGGTGGGGAGCTGCCAGCTTTGGAAGGGCACATCACTGCTGTGCTCTCCTCCTGCATGCTCAGCCATCTCAGGCACTACAAGCAGGGAGCCTGGCTCCCCATCCCTCCCCACTCTGCACTCCTTGCAGTCTCCTGCTGTTTTCTTTCCCTTGCCCTGCATTGATACTTCCTTCACACTTCTCTTAGTCCTCGATCACCAGCAGCCAGGGCATTGCAGCTGTCTATATTTTAACTGAAAGTGAGGGGCATCTTTTCTCCTGGCAACAGGCTGCCTTGCTTGCTTCCCCTCTCCTTCGATAAAAAGTGACAAGTGCTCCTTCACAGAGCAGTGCAATCAAAGGAGCTGCTCCAAGAGAGCTGACAATAAGTTGTGTGCTGGCTGCAAGCTGCTTTACTGCTTAAACAGAGCTCACATCCTTCCCGTCTCTCTCTCCCTCATGTCTTGCACCCTTTCTGATGATATCAGAGCTTAGCTCATCGTGGCTTATCTGAATAATCAGCTCTGGGGTTTCTAAACCATCTCAGAGGGATATTTTTTTTGTGAGGTTCTCCAAAGCTCTCCATAAATGTGGCATGATGCAGCCAAGGGCTTTGCTCTGCCCCTCAGCACCCTGCTAATGGCTGGGTCAACACAGAAGGAGCTTT
Source organism: Brachypteracias leptosomus (assembly GCA_013401335.1). Lineage (NCBI taxonomy): Eukaryota > Metazoa > Chordata > Aves > Coraciiformes > Brachypteraciidae > Brachypteracias > Brachypteracias leptosomus. The sequence goes on from VYZX01031837.1 coordinate 248,277, forward strand.
TCTAACCATTTCAGGATGCACTGATGTGTGTCTTTAGCAATGGTTCAGGCAATCAGAGACACCCTTTGGCTGGAGGATCACATCTTAGTGAGTGCCAGGGCTGCCTAGCAGCAAGGGAGCCTCTCAGCAGTGCTGCAAATTAATAGTGTCTGTAGTTCTCCTCCAAATCCCCTGGAGCCAGGGAGTTTACCTCTCCCCTGTCTTCATCCTCAGCACCGAGGGGCATCTGTCACCCACTGTCTCAGTGCCAAGCATTTACAAGTCAGTGTTGGAGGCATCTTGCCTGAAACTGCTACTGTGAGTGGTGAGGAGCTGAGCATGAGCATCTGTGTCACCCAGCACAGCTCTGCTACCAAAGGGAGTAGTTGTCAGGCTCCTGTTGGTTTGGAGTGGCTTGTACTATATGGGAGTCATAGAATCATGGAATGTTTTAGGCTGGAAGGCACCTCTAGAGCTCATCTGCTCCAACCTCCCTACACAAGTAGGGACATTTCTACCTAGATCAGGTTGCTCAGAGCCCCATCAAGCCTGACCTTGAATGACTCCAGGGATGGGGCCTCCCCCACCTCTCTGGGCAGCCCCTTCCACTGATCTATCACCCTCAGATTAAAGCACTTTTTTCTAATATCCAGTCTAAATCTCTCCTTTCCTAGCTTAAAACCATCACTCCTGGTCCTAATCAGTTCAGCAGCCACCAGTGTAGGTGTTGATGGTGGATATGGCTGCTCACCACTGTGGATACGGGGAGTGCAAAGTCAGTGTAATTGGAGCATGGGTTTTATGTTAAATATGTACTTAAATTCCACCCAAATTAAGGCTGCTTTTTGTAACCTGGCCTTGCAGTTAGGAAGGGGACTGACTGCCATGGACATGCCCATCACTGGTGTGGAGGTGGTGCCAGGATGGTCAGTGCAGCAGTGGAAGGATGGAGAGCTCAGGAATGGCTTTTTGCTTCATGCTTAAATCAGAGTCTGCCTAATTGCCACTAAATGAGTCTGAACTAAGTGCATTTTAAGAAGTCACCTATTCTACCAGCCTGACCTGCTTTATATCCCCAACCTTTTCTTTTTGGCCTGTTTTCCTAGAGATGACCCAAAAAATGCACTGGACTCCTTTCCAGGAATGCATCAGTCTCAATATTGCTGTGATTTGTTGGTTTCTTATTTGTATCTACAGTATCTTTCAGTGAGTTATCAACTTCACTGTTAAATTAAATTTTTAAGCCTCTAATTTACATGAATATATCTTTAGCTAACAGATGTACATTGGTAAGAACATTGGGAAGTTCAGAAAAACTCCTCTGCAAGGGTTGTCCTGCTGCTGCTGTGCTAATGAAACCAAAATACTTCCTTGCAGTGATCTGTGTGAGATAGCTGGAATTTTTACATTTCATAATTAGTTTCTGGGTGATTATCTATTAATATTTTCATGCTTGATTCCATGCCAACGTCTGCTTTTGGCCAAGGTCTCTTCTGACCAGCTTGTTTTGCATATTTGGACTAAACTCCTGAAGAAAACTCTGCTTTTGCTGCAGTGAGGGAGACCACACTTGCTGAGAGAACTGGGGTAGCAATTTGGGGACTTAAATAATTAGCCATTTGTTTCCAGAAGTCTACTATATACAGTACATAAATGTGAACTAACCTTTAGGAATCCTCTGCAGCTCTGACACCTTACACTTCACAACAGGATGGAGGATGTATAATTTATGAGCTCGTGAAGTACCTTTAATTAAACCGGTATTTCCCAAATTTTGACTTAATTTAATTTTAATCTAACAGAAAGAAGCAATCTGAGTGGAGCCAAGGTTTTCCTTAAACACCACCCGTGTTATATGGGAGGCTTCGAATCAAGTAAGATAGATGATTTTAATTTCCATGTTCTCAGTGTAACACTTGGGGTCAATGTTTGCATACTTATCATAGGCAGTTTACCATTGACAACCCCTGTAATTGTTCAACTTTTCCTTGGTGAAGACCTGATTGACTATTATGCACTGTATTTATTATGTGTAGCACTAAAATATAGATGATTGATTATTCCATTATTCTATTGACCAAGGCTGTAACAAGGTGTGACAAATATGTGCCATTACAGTCCATAACCAACTGTGGAAGGGAGTGCAGCCAGGTAGGAGAATTTTAATGTGTGTGACTCCCTGGAAAGCTTTAGCAAACTTTGAGGACACTGTATTTAAAAGACTTTACCTGAATGAATGTTCTTCATTTCTGCCAGATACTTTCTAAGGATAAAAAAAATAGGTAACGGGCCCTGATCTGAAAAGCTTAGAATATGATTGAGAGCCCACTGGAGCCAAGGGAAATTCTTCCAATGACTTGCTGGGCTTCGGCAGGGTCCTGAGGGTAATCTCTCTGTTTACTTCACTGAGAGTTGTGTCAGCCCCTGAAAAAATCACCATTAGTAACTGCATTAAAATGTGCAGGGGAAAAAGTGTCTTCTGCCACTGATGTGGCACATTAATGTGAATTATGTGCCCATATCAAGGGGACTTATAGCTGGAAAGAGAAAAATCCCGTATTTTAAAGCTCTTTATCTGCAGCTTGGTATTTGAAATGCATAATTTCATTATCTTTGAACTCCTTTGTTCATCCTTAAAATAAATCATGTTTAATTTTCCTTTTAAATATCACGCACTGATGGACGCAGCACTGGGGATCATGGTGACAAAATGGTGTTGAATCAGCTAGTGGAAATTAGTAATAAACAATGCATTTGCTACCAGGCTGTCATATTAATTAGTCTTCAGAATGTGTCAGTGCTTTTCATTTGTATTTAATGTTGCCTGAGCTTACTGCCAATTAAACACAATGTTGTTATCAAATCAGCTCGCACGTGATTACATGGGATTAATGTGGTTATTTCCTTTGATCCACTATAATTAAAAATCACAGTTGTGATTTTAAACAAGTGTAAAAATATAATCAGTGTGCATCCGCAGCTGCCTTTTTTTTTCCCTTCTAATTTACTTTAATAACATTCACCTCTAATTAACAGTTGTGGAAATCCTGGGCCCTGTTGAGCAGCAGCATTTTGCCAGCGCTGGAAGAAGCCCCATGTGTGCCCATGGCACTGCCCAGCTCCAGTGGGGGGTGGTTTTGAGCCAGATCCATGGCAGTTCAATCCTCAAACCCTCAAGGAGAAGTCACCAGCCTCCAACCAAAAGAAGATGCCACCTTAAAACTCAATGGTGTTTCCCTTGGAGCCTGATGGCTGAGTCTAACCAACCATCCACTCCGTGCTTAATTCCCAGGGAGGCTCTAATTACTTTGAGCACTGAAAGGGGCTGTGCCATGCAGCCCCCTTGTCCTACTCAACCAAGAGCTAGATGGAGACATGGGTTCATGCAAAATGGGCAACCATGACGTGCTGACAAGATGCCAATGGCTCCATGTCATCCCCCAAATAATCAGGCTACCCAGCCCTGGTTTTTCAGGCTTTGGCTCTTGATTTTGCCACCCAGGAGGAGTAAGGACCATGCAAAATACCACCACCCAACCCAGAAGGACATGTTCCCCATTGCTACCCACTTCTTTGCTTCCGACAGCAGCAGGAAGGCTGGAGGAGGCTGTTCTTCTGCTGGAGCAGATAGAAATAATCACTCAGATCACTGCTGCACATGGAGAGATGCTGCCCCATCTCCTGTCAGGCACCAAATGACTCATTGCATAAAACTTCAGTAATGGAGGATTTCTTTTTTCCCCTCTCTTCCACTTTCAGCAGGGAAACAGAGAGAGATGAATTTTTCAAAAGGCCACCAAGGCTTTTGTTGGAGAGCTCCAGCACTCAGGTCTCCTAAGGCCACTGAGAAAGTCACTACCTGAATAAATGTCATCAGCAGTCACTGTGGTAGGGATGGAGATCAAAAGCATTTCTGCTTCTTCAAGAGACATAGACCTGGCACCTGGTGAGTTATTATTTACCAGCCTGATTGACACCTTTATACTACGTGTGGATCAAGCAGTGCTGGATCCTGCAGGAATAAGGCACCACCTCCGACCACCCAACCCCTTCTATCCCCCCTTGTCCATGCCAGCCATGGGAGCAGGTCATGGCAAGGACATCACCACTGTGCAGCCCTCAAAGCACTGCTGGCTGGAGGAACATTTTCCCCAACAAGCAGAAACAAGCAGAAAAGTGCTTCCATACTTTCTGCACCACTTCCAAGTAAGCTGTGAGAGGTAAGTACCATGTCTGCTGAGTTTAGCCCACTGCTCTGCTTCATTAGATGCCATCTCAAAGGTCTTCTGAGCTCCAAGAGGCAGAGTTGACCTGTCCCACTGGGTGCTCTTCCTCAGGAAGCAGATGAGAAATAACTAAGCAAAGAATTAGCCATGAATGAGTGGAAGTTTGTGAAAGGTGAGCCATGCCTTGCTGGCCCTTGGGTAAGTAATGCAGTGTTCTGCTGAGGTAGGGCTCTTTGTGCACATCATAAGTAATGTTCCAGTGAGATGAAACCTCAGGCTCCTGATTCAGCTGATATTTCTGGCAAATTGTTGACCTATTGCAGTGTATTCAGGATTTTTCTAGTCTTAGTAGAGTGGCTCTAACGGCCACAGATTTGTCATGCTGCTTCTACCAAATATGTGGCTTTTGTACCTCTGAAAGTTCTACTATCTTGAAGCACCCCGGATAATAATTGCCTCTGTGCTCTGCAGTAGCACTCTGTGTTTATAGGCAAGGAAAAAAATTAATTAAGTATTAATTAATAGGATTTAATATAGCTGGTGCTAGCTCGTGTCATCAAAGAACTCACGGGGGCAATTTTAATTTCATCTGACATATGTATATTGAGGATTTCTCTCCTGGGCTGGAGCTGCAGGACTGTGAGGCTGTGGGGAAAGGGTTCAGCAGAGTCATTTGCCACCTGGAAAAGATGTAAAGGGGAAAGCAGGAAAATGATCCTTCTTTCTGTTCACCTTGGGAAGGAACATACAAAGAAATCATCTCCTTGCCTGGTTTTGATGAGATAATACTGCTCTTGTAGAGCAGATTTCCCTGCTTTATGGTAGCATAAGTAATATTTTAGTTGAGTTTTGGCTCTGTTAAAATTTGGAGGAATTTTGGGGGTTCCTGTGAAGCTAACAAGATGTAAGAAGGGCATTGCTTATGTCAGTTGAAAGAGGAGATGTGTCAAATAGAGTTACAAAAACAAATGCCAGCTTGTGCTTTGCCACCTATTAAATCCAGCAAGAGGCTCTGATCAAACCCTTCTCTGAGTGTGGCTAAAAGGCTTTTATTAGCAGAGAGATGCAGCCTGTGGGGACCTGTCATGGTGCTGTTTCCATGACAGGGGTCAGAGAGCAGACAAACCACCACAGCACTGAATGTCCACGTTGACTTTCACTCTCCTTTGGGCTCCCATTTCATGTCACATTAAGGCTTTTCTCAAAAATACTTTTGTTGAAGGTCAATCTTGGACTGAACTTTGTACAAGACCATAGGTGTACATCAGAAGTTGGTCTTCTGGGAGGCTTGAGGTTGCTCCCCCTTGGCTGCCATGGGGTGGATCTCCAGGGCGAGGATGCTGGCAGACAGCTGAAGTCTTGGGAATTGCTGATGAAACCAACTGCTCTGCCAGCAAACTATCCTGGGTCCCCTACTGGCTGTGTAATTAAAGTGGGGACTGTATGGATGGGAAGTTAATGCTGTATACATAATGTAGCTGTCCCAAGGTAAGCTTCATATCTGGTCTCTGTAAAACTAAGTGCAGGATATAATTAAGCAAGTGAGAAATAGTTTGAGCAGAACAACGTCGTCCCCCAGCAGCTCCAACCACCTCCTGCTGCAGCAGCACAGGGAGAGTAACCAGCCATAAAAACAGGCTGGAGGTGCTGGTGGTTAAAAATATTCATGAATTTGCCTTTTTTTTTTTCTTTTTCCCTGTTATTCCATCATTGAGTACAAGGAGAAACTTCAGTCTTTAATGCCACCAGGTCTCCATTTCACACTGATGTTCCCAGGGACAGCAGAGCTGCCTGTAAAGTGTCTGTCACCCCATGAAAATTGGAAAAAAAACTCTTCCAAGCTTCTGCACACCCTCCTCACTTGTAAATAAGCTGTCACTTAACCCCTGCCTGCTGCTGCTGGAGTTGAAGATGGTGAAATTCTTGCCTCACCACTGCTGCTCTTCTGGGTGAGGGCAGTTCTGGAAGAGTGGCCAACGAGCTAGAAAAGAGAGGGGAAAATAATTTTCCTGGCATTTTAGGGATGTGTCTAGAAGTTCTTTTATGTTGAGGAGCCAGAAAGGCTCCCCCCAAAGCTTTGCTGCCGTAGCCAAACACTGAACTACCCACCCAGGCTTTTCTTCCCACCTCACCTTTATTTTTTTGCTGTTAAATGTCAGTTTGCTTGTCAGCCTCCGGCGGGGGGTTTGATGTTATTTCCTCACAGCTTTCAGTGGGATCCCTTTGCCAGAGAGAGATTGAAGTGCCAAGATGTGACAGCTCCTTCTGCCCAGCCAGGGCAGTGCAGGGGAGCAGGGGGCTTTGGCAGCGGCTGGGCAGACAGACAGATAGACATCACATCTCCAGGCTGGCAGCAGGAAAGGTGTCAAGGCACCTGTCAGGCCTGGAAGCAGCAGCCAGCAGATTTAAAAGTAAAAATGTGCAAATGAGGTGTCTGCACTCGGGTGGTTTCTCCTGGCACAGAGCAGGAGGATGCCATGAGCATCCCGGACACTTTTCTCACCCACTGTCTCACCCCAGCTCTGGCTCCTCAGCTCCTAAGTCAGTGGTGTGTATATTGTGTACAGATTCCAGGAGTTTATCCACTTACACCTGACTTAATTTACCAATACACACGCTTTTTATGTATAAAACACTGCAGGGAGCAATATTCATAGACTCATAGAATGGTTTGGGTTGGAAGGGACCTTAAAGATCATCTAGTTCCAATATTCCTGCCATGGAAGGGACATCTCCCACTAGACCAGGTTGCTCAAAGACCCATCCAGTGGGGCCTTGAACACATCCAGTGTTGGGGCATCTACAACCACCTTGGGCAACCTGTTCCAGTGTCTATATATATATATAAAAAAATATATGTATATATATAAAAAGGTGTATACATATATATATATATATATAAATATATAAAGGTATATGTGATATATGTGGCTATATTTCATTATAGCTACATTTACATATGTATAGAAGGTCTTATATATGTATATATACATATGTGTGTGTATATATCTCTCTCTATAAAGGTCTTTTAAGAGATCTTGTNTATATGTATATAAATATATATGTATATAAATATATATGTATATAAATTCACACACATATATGTATAAATATATATAAAATATAAATACACACACATATATATGTATATAAATATACATACACATTTTAAACATTAAAAAAAATTTCTTTTTTAGATATATAAAGACCTTTATATATAAATACCTGAAACCTTGCTGTATCTAAAGCTGTATCTAGCTAATATATGTGTTTTTCTGGGAGGGCTGTGACCCTGGTGCCTGGCTCAGCTGTGCTCAGCACTGGCCACATCACCTACCCAGAAGGTCTTGGGGAAACTCCTGACCCCCCTTGTCCAGCAAAGTGCAACTAAGTGCCCGTAGCATCTTGATCCAAGCTTGTGCCAATTGTTTGTGTTAGTTTCTCCATCCTTTCATGCCACTCTGTAGGGATAGGATGGGATTTCTTCCCCCTCCCAGCATTTCCAGGCACGTGTCTGTGTTTAGAGCTGATAAACATGGAATGTGCTGGTGTGCTCTGGGACACACACAGGTGCACACACACACACACACACACAGCTCTGTCTTGCCACTGTTCACTCTCCTCTCTTGTTTCACTGACAATCATTGCCCCAACCTACCCAAAAAGTCACTGCTCCAGGGCCAGCAGTGGTGAGTAGGTCCCTGGAGAGGAGACCAAGGGGTGGAAAGGGCTGGGTTTGACTCTTTGGACTTTACAGCACAGATATTTACTGATGGTTTGCTTATGATCGGCAGCCTGGTGGATGCCAGGAGAGATCTGGGACTCAGCAGTCCCTTCCCTTCTGGTGACAGGGCTCAGAGGGGCTTGTGAGTGCTGCTGGAGGAGACTCATGATGTGGGCAGTAGCTGGAAAACTCGATTTAGCTGGGGCACAAACATCTGCACAGATTTAAGGCAGTGAGACATTTCTGCCTGTATGCAGTTAGCTAACTTTGGTGGGTTGATTTTGTGCTCCCTGGAAAGAATTAATTTTTTTTGCCATTTTTTTTCCCCAGCCTTTTTTTTGGCCTTTTTTTTTTTTATTTGTCACATCTCTGGCTTGAAATGTATAAAGTGCTTGCTCACCCAAGGAGCTGTGTATCTCCACCAGCTGCATGGCTGCACAGCAAGCAGGCAGCAACAGGCCACCTGCTTCAGCTCTGGAAAATGCCTCTGACTTAAGGGGGGAAAAAACCTTTTAGTTAGGAGCTGGAGGCAGAATTGGATGAAAAATGTCTTTTTTAGAAAGACCAAGTAGCAGCAGAATCCAAATGGCACAAAGGAGGAACCCTTGGCAACAAAGCAAGCTGTGTGTGATAGGTCAGGGAGGGAAAGGATGAAGGAAGACTTGCTTAGGTAGACATAAAAGACTATTCAAATGCACATCTTCTACATCCACAGGGCTAGAGAAAGCCTGAAGAGGCTGGAGGGAGCAGCCTCTTCTTCAAAGAGGGAGAAATGGATGAGCCTTTGGATGAGGAGGAAGATTTGGAGCAAAGGGACTGAATGCAAAACTGGAGCTTAAGAAAGATGTGCAGAAATTAAATGTAAAATCCAACAGCCCCCATTGAATTTGGTTTTATGGCTCCATATCACCCAGTTGGAACATGGATCAGGATTTTTTTTTTAGGTATTATTATTTATATTTTATTTATTTAGGTATTCTAGGTTTGTTAGGCCCACTTCTTTAGGCTTGGGTGCCCACCTATAGAAAGTGGGCAGTTGCTGCCCTAAAATTGTGAAGAATCTGTCCCATGGACACACAGATGGTTGATAATAAGTGTATGGGGTGGAACTGTCTACATAGAGTGTGGTAAACATAGAGCAGCTGTTGAAGAAGGGTGACCAGGGTCCAATACCAGAGCTTGGTGCCATTTTTCTAAGAGAAAAACCATTTACAGGGACACGAAGGCAAATGGGATAAAATGCAACATGATTTATCAAGCAGGATTAACCCCAAATCCCTAACTGATCTTGCAGATAAAGGAAATCCAAGAGTTCTCCTCCCCTGGGATTTCAGTGAATCCCCTGCCTTTGTGCTCTGAATAACTTAACATGCTGGAGAAGAGGGGAATTAATTGAATACCTCAGAAATGAGTGAGAAACTGGCTAATAGGGCCCAGTGATTGTGAAAGGAGAGGTCTGTCAAGGAGTGGGCTGAAGCTTACTTTGATCACTATCTGTCTTCATTAAGGGCCTCAGCAGAGGAACATAGATGTTTGCTGGTGGTACCTGGGGAGGAGGATGGCACAAAGTCACAAGAAGCTTTCTAACATTTTATTGAAAGGATCTGTGAGTGCACAAGAGATTGAAAGCAGCTGGTAGGGGCTGGGTTTTGTCCCCAAAAACCCCATGACAAGAGAGGGCACACTCAGCTCCTTACACATTGCACTGTTCTGTGGCCATGCAGAGAAGTTTTGGGCTTCCTAGTGCCCTGCTCCAGCCTGGAGGCAGCTGGAGATGCACATTGGATGCTGCCAGCTGCATAAAGCTGTGATATAATCAAGCAATGCCCATTAGTGGGCAATTATTGTCTATGCAGGGGACACCCCTTCGTGGTGTGCAGGGACACCCTGGGGAAATGCTGCATTTTAGCATGTAGGAAGGTGGATACAGGAGACCAAACTGGCTGATGGGGACATCACTTTGGGCAAAGCATGTGCCACTCAGGCCTGAAAAGCCTCTGGGGAAAAGCAGTGGTGCTGGTGGCATCATGGCTCAGCACCACCTTATTCCCAGCTACCAGGGAAACCCATCAGAGCCACGCTCTGGGTTCTCTTGCTGTGCCTCTCCTTGCTGTCACCCATCTCTCTGCATGCCTGATGGCTGCATAATGTAAATACCCACCCCCTTCCTTAGCATAATGAATACTAATTCCTTAATATGGGTTATTTTCTCCTGTATCTCCATTTCCCTGCTATCTGTCTTAGGAGCACCAACAATTGCTATCACCATTTGTCTGCTCTGTGTATATAATTAGAACAGTTGGCTCAGGTAATTACTTTCCACTTCCTTCAGTTCCTTCCTCTTCTTTGCACTACTCTGACTTGTTGGGGTTTTTTTCCATCATTTCAGGCTCTTTGGAGGAAGTTTTCAAAGCGGGGCGTGTGGCTTTTAACTCTGCTGCCCATTGAATTGGAGGCCACCAGCTGCTAAACCCTTTAAAACCTCTGAGTTTGCTAAAAACTCCTGAGCAGCCGACTCTCTCTCTCTCTCATTCTCCATTTCTTATCCCTGAGGCTTTAAGTGGAACTTGGTAAATGATATTTCTGCAAGTGAATTGCCTGGTTGAGAAAATTGCCTGGCTGGTTTTATTCCCCCAGGGCTGCCAAGCAGCCAGTGCTGCTCGTGCTCAGCTCAACCCCAGCGTGCCCAGGGAAGGGACGTGCAGGAGCTGAATCTTTCACCTGCTGACATGTCCTACCTACGTGGAAATCAGGAGGGAAAGGAAAACCCCCAGGGGATGAGGGATTCATGCAGAGACGCAAAGCAAAACCATGCTGGAGACCTGGGAAATTCCTGCTCTCCTCTGCCACCATGGCAGAGTTTGACTTGAAAAGATTTCCTTTCACAGGGAAGTATCTGTTTAATTAGAGCTATTGCAAAGACAGTTAATAGCTGATGAACATGCCAGTATATTTTAATTGAGTATATTGAGCATGCTGAACAAAACCACAGCTCTTGACCTTCCCCATCAGTGAAATGTTAGGACGAGCTCTTCTACAGTCAGAGCTCAGGTAAAGTGTGGAGGAGACCAGCCCTTGCTGTTAATGGGAGCCACCCTTTCATGCCAGCTCACCAACAGGCTGCTTAATGCACAATTATTTTAATTTCATACAGGTATTGCTCATGTTGGAGGGGGAAAAAGTGGGAGGACTGATCTGTCTAAAGCAGCAAGCTCCAGGTTGCACTGTCAGGCCAGTCCAACCTCAGTCATCCTGCAACAACACTTTGGTTACTGCCTTGAAGACCTTGGGTGATTTAATGCTGGTGGCTCCAGTTTGTCATTGCAACGGGACAGATCAGTGAACTAACCACCCCCTCCTGCCCTCCAGGATCATGACAGGACCCAGCCAGATTTATTCAGGATGCTGGGAACCGCTGGCCCTTTGCCTGCCTGGATTGTAGAACCCCCACCCCAGCCAGCTTCTGGCTTTATTGATTTCTAAGGAGCACAAGCTTGTGATTAAAGTTTGCTTGTGCTTAGACACTTCCCTGAATTGGTGCTTGGGTCCTTACTCCAGCAAAAAACCCTCATTGATTTGTGCTGGAGCAGAGGCTGAGTAAGCCCTGAGGGGCTGGCTGTATATTTACAGCATGGTGCTCTTCAGACACATGACAATTTCCTAACATTAAAACAACATTACCAGCGTGTCTTTAACTGGCCATAAATAGAAACCTTGACTTGTCTGGAGCGGTTTGATATTCCAAGCTAGGCAGGAACACTCCGTCCTGGCTCGCACAATCTGTTTTATCACCAAAAAGAAATTTTTGTAGGTTAGATAAGCCAAGAGCTTACTCTTGCAAAACTTCAGCCCATGCCTGTGAGCTCCGGTGAGGCTGCATCTAATATTCAAGTGCGGGAAGAAAAGGGAAGGCTCTTTTTAAGGCTCATTAGAGATGGCAAAAAGATACAAAAAGACCAACACCATTTTACACTTGTAAAAATACCCCTAGTAGATTCATATTTTTTAATCTTCAGTACAAAAACTCTGTAACTACAGCAAGGCATTAGTTTCTGATGACTAGCTACCTTTTTTTTCCATAGCCGCTGGCATTAAAGCTCTCAGTGAAAAGACACTTTAGAGCTAGTTCAGGCAGTTCATTTTCTGTCAATCAACTCTCAGGCTGGAAGTATAAAGGCAGTAACATGACAAGATTTCTATTTTAATATCTTTACTCTTGATAAGATAATCCTAGAGGAACGGTGGTGATCAAATATTTACAGGCAGCGCTCGCCGGCACAGTCTTTTGTAAAATTAAATACACAAAATTATGTGGGGATAATGTTAATGTTGTGATAGGAGGACAAAAGGCAGCACGCTTGAAATGAAGGTTGACTCTTCTTAATATATCCTCCTCTGTGGCAGGGACCGGTGCTGCCAGAGCTGAGAACAGAGGAGCAGCTTTTATTTCACATTTTGTGACCTTTCTCTGCTTTTCAGGAGCTTGTTTGTTACTTAAATGTACTTGTGTACTTAATGAGCTTGGGTTTTAAGTGTGTGTTAGTGTGTCTGTATCCTCTGTGCCTCTCTGAGATGTACTAAATGATGAATAATGCCTGGGAGAGCCCCATTGGGAGCCCAGGGTTAGTCCCAGCCCTGGGTTGGGCTCCCTGGGAATGGTCAGTGCTGCCAGAGGTTGTGTGGGGTGGGGACACATGGGTTAGGGGGGGTCTTTGCCAACCCACTGCATGAGTTGCAGTGAGTTACCTCTGGGGAGCTCTTCCTTTGACCCTACAGCCATGCACATGCCCCAAAACAGAGAGAAATGCCCCAATTCCTGCTTTTACAGACCACAAACCTCACAGCAAATGCACTCGGGGAGAAACCGCTGCAAAAGTGGATTTTGTTTTTTCTTCCTCTTTATTCTGTGCATCCCTGGAGTGCAGAGGTGGGACATGCAGTGACCTGTCCCTGCCCAGGCTGTCCCAGCAGCACTTGATGCACCACAGCCCCTCTGCCACCACTTTTTAACACCACTTGGCTGGGGCTCAGCTGGAGCCCCGGGAATATGAAGCCCTGATTTAGGCTGAAAGGCCAACGGGAGCTAATATGGGAAATTACTGCAGCAATCATCACTCTTTTGCTGTCACTATGGTGACAAAAGGAGTGACAAAAGCCTGAACAGAGAGAGATAGGGTGACACAAGGAAAGAGGGACAGTGCAAGTGCTCAGTAGCTGTGGCTAAGCCAGGGGCAGAGCCAAGGGGGCGACAGACAGTGCTCGAGAACCACCACGTCCCATGTGTGTGTTCAGGGGTTTGCAAAGCCACCCAAGTACTGCATCCACATTGCACCAAGTGCCACAGTCATCACAGGCCTCAAAAATTAATAATCTTGGCTCTGTAAGGCTCTCATGCCACAGCTTTAATCCTAATGCACTAACCATTGATTTTTGCACCTCCTTCCCCCCACGGCACTTGTTATTTTCTGCCTGCCTTGAGGACAGTCTGCAGCCAGCCTGGCCTCCTCCCCATGGTTCAGCTCTGAGCATCATTAGAGGACACAGTGAGGATATCTGCTCTTCCCAGCCAAAGCAATGATCACCTTGGACTGAGAAACACATGTCCTAAAAGAAGGGGAAAGCACAGGGGGATGTACCTGGAGGCAACCCAGGATGGAGAGGAGAAGCTGAAGGCAGGTCAGTGACACTCACTGCTTGGCCTCTTGTCTCCACAGCACTGCTGCTTGGGTTTACCTTGAGAACCTTCCAGAATTTGCCATCTCCTCGTGAACAGAGACACAGTCCCAGCTTCCAGATGCCTGAACAGTAGGTTTTTGAGCTGCTTGAGGGGTGGAATATCTTGAAGAAACTCGGCAGTGGTAGCAAGAAGTGCAGGTCCAAGGACATCTTGCTGTGATGCCTCAACTGGAGAAGGTGCCAGCAGCTTGGTGCCCGTCCTGCAGCAAGATTCCCAGCCCTGAGGGCTGAGAGGAGGCCACCAGTAGATCAGACATCTTCCAGTGCATTTGTCACTTTAAGTGCCATTTTTATTTTCTTGAAGTCACCTTCTATAAAATGGGGTTGAGAGAAAAAAGGGTGGGGTGCAGGGGGGGAGCAGAAGGGGGTACATTGGAGAAAAATCTGAAATGGCAACTCAAACATCCCCCTGCTCCACCAATTTTTTTTTTTTAAGAAGAAAAATTGTATTTTCCTGCCAGCTGTATCCATGAGTGATTGTGCAGAGCACTGCTAATGGGCTGTGCCAAGCTGTGGTCACCCTACAGAGCTATTGGCAGGAGAGGTGGCAAGTTGGAGAGGACTACAAGGGAACTCTGCGTGGGATTTTTTGATGAGCTGATTATTCAGAGATTTCACACGAGCTGAAATACATCACTCTGTTCTGAAGCTCCCAGCCCTGCCAACACCCAGGACAGCTTACACGAGCAGCAGTGTTTTCTCCTTCACAGCACTGCTGGCCTCTACCTTAGGAACCAGCTGCAGGAATTGGACAAGGCTTTTCAGCAGCCATCGAGCAGAGTGACAGTGAGAGATGAGGAGTGGATAGAGAGACACAGAAAGCTGAGGTAGGAACAATTTAGGTCCTTCCGTGGCCGTCACTATGTGTGTATTTAGGCTTGAAAGTTTTTCATTAGTTCCAGGGGTACTGGGGCAGTAGTAGTTTTATTGCTTTACAACGTGAGCTCGCCTCAGATCCCACATGTATTCAGCTGATTGTATTTCAGGGGGTGCTCAGTCCCCAGTCACAAGCCAGGAGCTGACCTTGACTCCCCTCATTGCAGCCAGGATTCTCTGTCTTAGCCATCATCCTGAGCCTGCAGCCAAGGCAGGCTCCCACAGAGACCAAATGGTCATTTTCCCCTCTCTGCAACATTAATTAAAACCAAACCACTGGGTTATTTGAGCAGAGGATCAAATGAGAGCCCGATACCTGGGGGATGGGGTGTGTGTGAGCTGGTGGAGGTTAGAAGCTGCCCAGAGATGATTGCTGGAATACTTCACAAAGACTTCAAGGAACTGCTGTGGCACGTCCCCAACCCATCCATCTGTCCACACACGAGCCCCTTTGAGCTACCTGGGCTGGCACTGCCTGTCCCATGGGGACCAGGGGCTGGTGCATCTGCAAGAAATTGCTGAAAGGCAATTAAAAATAACCTCATAACTCACAGCCTTTGTTGAAAGCACTGTAGAATACCTGCCTTAGTGCAAGCAGGTTTGCTGCAGGACAATTAGCCACCTAAGCTACAAAGAATCACAGCTGCAGTCCAGAGGAGCACACTGGAAAACCAACCAGGGGTGGGCAGAAGCTGGAAAATAGAGGCACACAGGCAGAGCCCCTTGGAGGAGCTGCTCACGTCAGGGAAATGAATTTTTAGTAATCAAATAGCCTGGGAAAGTTGCTTGTGTATAAGGACTGGGAATGAGGGTCCAAGCCACGTAACAGGGAGCACAGTTGGGTCTGTTAGGTTACTCCACTTGCACCATGTCCATGTGAGCCCTTATATGGGCAATTTTTCCTGTGTTTTCTGCTTTAACTGGAGGAGCTCAGCACTCTGCAGCTTCCCCCAGCCCAAAGGCAAGCCCTGGGCATGACCCTAGTGAAGGGAAATGACTGAGGTTGGAAAGGAAAAAGCTGGTTACAAAGCCCACCAATGCCTTGAGCACAGTGTATCCTCACATTTCCAGCAACTGCATCTTTGTCTGCAGCTCTGCCAGTGGAAAACTAAGTCTACAGGAAGGGTATGAATGATCCAGACACCATCGTCAAGGCTCAGGGCTTAAAAAAAGAGGAGGGGTTACTCCACATACTGCTGCAGGATGTCATGTACTTCATGATCTGCCTTTTCTAATCTCTCCTTATCTCTCACTCCAATCCTTTCTCATGTCCCTCATCTATTGCAAATTCCCTTTTTAAGCTGGAGCGAAGCACATAAATATTTTTCATGCTGCATAAATAGGTTGTTTTGTGCATAATGCCACGGGAGGCTTTTTTTTCTTTTTTTTTTTTAAAAAAACAGGACCTTTAGTGCTGTGATAACAGCCTCCTCATTTACACAAATGAAATCTTCCATACAGCTCTGCACTCATCTGCTCAGCAGCCCCTGTGCAAAGTGGTTGGCTCAGAGCCCACTCATCACAGCCTGCAGAATTAATACAGAATATTCCATATTTAATAGGGAGCCATTCAGCATCAGGGTCTGGAAATATCTTGCAAATAGAAGTGATGCTCAGGTTTTTCCTTTTAGCACTTCCCTGGCAGCTTAACCATTGTCTTCCTCCTCTGTGAAATCACTTTAGCTACTTTAAATATTGAAGTACAAAAGGGCAACTATTTGTGTCGGGCCATTTACCAGCATCTTTGACCATTCCCTCTGCTCACCTTTTCTCCCCTGTCACTTCTTGTCCCCTGAGCTGCATTTTGTGTTTATTCAGCCCTTGTTCAGGGCCTAAAAAGGTGCAGACACCATCAACGGGGACTTTTCATCTACTCTGCATGGAAAAAGAACCAGCATTGCAATTTCTACAGTTTTTAAAGAGTTAATGGAAGATATTTGTGGCCACACTGGCTCCTGGAACTGGCTTTTCAGGAGCAATAATTTAACAGCACTGCAGGAAAATCCGATATCAAATATCAGTGATTTTGCTCTAGTGTTTCTATTTATATTTGACCAGCACAAAGACTTCAAACCAATGGACAGAATTCCTCTGCAATATATACAGGGAAAAGAGACTTAGGGGAAAATTAGGAGAGTTTATTCATTGTGTATTTTTATTCTTTTTAGGTATGAAAATTGCAACCCTTTAGGACAAACTACCAGGGAGCATCTTTGTTTGCTCTGGACTGTGAGCACATAAGCTGCCAGGCTCTGGTTTGGATCTCTGACCTCCTCAAGCCCCTCAGGTAGGTTCTGCACCCTACAGCCCCCCCCTTATTGAAAGACTTGCTGCATTTTTTGTTTTCCATCCTGAGCTCAGGGGACACAGAAAGTTTTGGTTGTCACTTCCCCACAATTCAAGAGAAAGATGATGAGTGCTCTTTTCATGCCTATCTTGCAGGCTCATTTCTTCTCTCTTCCATCTGTTGTTTGACTTCTTTTCCTTTATTACATGCTAGCAATCAACAGCTAACCCATGGCAGGTTTCTTTCTGTGGGGGGCTCCAAACACAGCATTTCTAGCTGAGGAATCCTCCCATGGGGGTGGCTCCCACCCCAGTTGGTTGTTCCTACAAGTAGGACACTCCTGCCAGCCTAACCCTAATGTAATTACTATCCCATTAGGAGCTTTACATGTCCATTGATTTGCAGGAGTGTTTTGTAGCCCCTTAAGCTCCAGAAGCTTTCTGAGGATGCATTAAAAGGAACAGAGAAAGGAAAGATCTTGGCAAGTGTTATATTTCCTGCTGTATTAACTTACCTGCAAAATGGTGCTCTCCAAGTTTATCCTTACTTTTTATGAATTGTCATACTGCTAAAAGATCTAATTTTTTCCATGACATAATAACCCCCATACAACAACTGAATCAAAAAGCACAACATGGAGTAAACACTTTATAACATACCTAAAACCAGCAGCAACCTGATTTTGCCAGCATTTTATTTCAATTTAGGCCAAGGGACAATTTAAAAAGATCTGTTCCCCAGTACACAATTCAGAAAAATATGAGTTACTACTCAGAGCAGTATTTTGAATCAGTGCTGTTAGTTGTTCTTAGCTAAAATTCAACCTTGATGATCTCCAAAGGTCCCATAAAATTTTTCATGGAAGAATCCCATATTTGTAGAACATAATAAAATTGTTCAGCTGCAGCTTTGGGGCTGCTGAGAACTGGAGTGAGGTCTTTGTTTCTCAGGAGTTCCTTATGGCACTGGATGCTTTTCAGATAGTTACCTGAGGAATATAGTTACACATAATAGTATCTTTGATCTTAGTAGGATGAAACATAAGGTTGTTTATTGCTAATGACACTAATAAACACTGACAGCAATAGGCAAAAGGAAATGTTCAATCTTAAATCCACACATGGCACATTTCAGTTCCTGTTATAACCTGTGTGACAGAGAAAATCCTTGCACACAACTATTTTAATATTATATATCAGAGCAAAAAAAGAGGAGCATTTGTTTGTTATCTACTTCTTCAATTAAATTTATTTTCAAATCATACTAATGCCTGCCTTTCACATTGTGTTTTTCATTCTTAACTCACAAATCACCCTCCAGAGGATGATTTTACACCAAACAAACATGAAGTGAAGCCATCTCTCTGATGTCCCTGAGTAAGACAGCCCAGTCCCCAGCTCTGTTGACAGCTAGTCAGAGGAACAAAGGATTAGAGAGGGCATCTTGTGTCATCAAATCCAGCTTCTTACTCTTCAAATCAATTTTGCTATAATAATCTCATGCAAGAGTCTTTGGGGGCACATGATCTCTTATATAAGCTCCTGCAAATGCTCTTTCAAGATCATCATCTCTTGTACAGCCTCACTCATCCTGACCCTGCAGTGGGACTCTACCTAATGCCAAGTGATTTGGGGCCACCCCCCTGGAAATGCCCCCACACTCACACACTGGAGAACCAACAGGGTATTTCTCCCTATGTCTGCTCCAGTTTTATGCACCTCTTGGTGGCCCATCCTAGTAAAAGCCCTGTAATAGGTGCCATAACACCCATGGAAGGTGTTCCTGAAGCAGAGAAAGAGAAATGCTGGGAGCCTGGCAGCTGCAGCTGTGAAAACTGTGTGTGAAATCCCTGCACAAACTCATGGCCCAATTGCTACAGCAGCATTAACTGGAGGCTTGCAGCAGCCCCAGGTGCCAACCAAAGGGACATTTGGGTTCACCCCTGCACATACCTGGACCTTCTTGTAGGGTCTGGCATCCCTGCAACAACAAAGCCTCAAGTACGCTCAGTCCAACATATTTCCAAACTCCACCACCCCCTTCCCCTTCCAAATCACTCCTTACTGGAGAAGTTATTAATGCCTTTCCACCCACACAGCCCAGACACCAAAACTCACACAAAGGCACCTTTTAAGCTTTGAGGTCACGTTCCAGTTGCTGGCTGGAGTGTCTCTCTGGGCACTTCTATTATGCAGCAGCTACAACAATGGGCTAACACGATACAAACCTTTGCTAATAATTGAGTGTGGAGTGGGTTTTCTCCTTGGTATCTCCAGTTTTGTGCCTTCACTTCAGAGCATGTTTAGAGCTGCCTTCAATACTCAGAAAATTATTTCACCTTATTAAACACAAAGCTGTTAGACAAGAGCATGGCCCCTCAACTTTTTTCCTGGGGCTGTGTGGAAGGCTCAGGTCCTTGCTGCTGCTGTGGCTGCAACTCCCCATCCACCCACTGCTTTGTTTGATTGTCTTTTCTCACTGAAACATATGTTTCCCCTCCTGATGGCATTTTGAGCAACAGTTTTCCATTGTATGCCCCTCTTGAGTGACAGTTTGATGGCAGCCTGTGAATGACTTGGCACGTGTTCTGTGAATCTGTTTGGAGGAGGGGATGGCTGCTTAGGAAGTGCATTATTTGCAGCTTTGAGGGCAAGAGATTAGCAGCATTTTAGCCCAGGTTTGGGGTATAAAAATACTTGACCACACTTGATATGAGCCTTATTTAAAGCCCTGTATCTCAACTCTTTTATCCTAGGTCCTGGGACACGATGTCCACCAGTTCTGCTCCCCTTTCTCCATGTTCCTCTCACACAATGCAGCTTAATGATGAATCAGGAATGAATCAGACTGGAAATACTTTGACAGACAGTGCAGGTAAGCATTCAGGCTGCTGGAGGTGTGAGTTAAGAGAACATCTGGCCCTCTGTCAGCTCTCTGCTAACAGTCACACGTTTGCTGCTCTGCCTTTGTGCAGTACAAGCTTGTCTCTGTCTCTGGCCATGACGTTTCTACTGTGGCTCTAATGAGAGGCTCCAAGCTGTGCTGTATGGAGTTCATGTGCCCTTTACAGCTGAATTAAATGGCCACCTAGAGGGAAATGAAGTCCAGAGAATGAGGTGGAGAACTTTTCAGCACACTACTACTTAGAGCCTTAAAACAGAGCCCTGGCATAGGTGTGAGGGGGACATCATGTTTGTGCTGGCCTCCTACAAGAGGAAGACACTTTGCTTGCAACCATAGTTAACTCTATGGCAGCTTTGTTTTCACAAGGATAAGGATTTGCTTCAATCAGATAAATCACAGAGTGTTAAGGGTTGGAAAGGGCCTCAAAAAATCATCTAGTCCAACCCCACTGCTAGAGCAGGATCACCTAGAGCAGGTCACATAGGAATGTGTCCAGGTGGGTTTTAAACCTGAGTCTTCTAGGGTGTGTGGTACTGCTGTACACAGCCCCTGCCCTTCTTCTGGCTGCTTGTAGCTTCTCTTGAAGAGAGAATTTAATTCCTGCACATAAACCTCCCTGCTGCAGAGGTGCTGTGTCTGGGTGGTTCACACTTCAAAAACACCAGCAAGGGCCAGATTATGTTTGTCTGTTGGATTTCTGTTGATATTACCTTTCTTTGCATTCCACTGAAAAGACAAAAAGATTATTTTATATGTGCTTATTGCAGGAAAAAGAGACTTTGGGGTGAAAAAGCAGAGACCCTATGATCTGATCCATCTTCTCTGTGCTATTTCCAACTACTTAAAGCATAATGCCACCTTGAAATGCATACCTGCAGTGCTGCATTGTCTTCTGACAGATTGTTATGATGTTTTCCAAGGTGACCTTCATAAAACACGTTTCTTTTAAAGCTTATATTTCACTCTCAGGTCATAATAGTTGCACACAGACAAGCAAACCATCAGCTCCTGCTTTCTAATTAATGGTTCTTGGAGGCTTCTGAGTGGGAGATATAATTAATAGCACTTAAGTCTGGAGTGCAGAGAACTCTATAGCTGATTACTAGGATGTGTGTTTACTTAGGGATTATATGTAAACAGCTCCTCAGTGCAGCCATGAACAGCTCTTGACAATGTTCTCTGGGAAGTCCCCAGGACCAGGGGGGGGTCTAACAACTGAGTCTAGCAATTGTCATGCTTATAAAGTGAGGCTCTGGAGCTGAGGGGTCCTTGCTTGCTGTATCCCTTTCCCCCTGCTCCCATTTGCCATAGCAGAGCCCACAACATGTTGCATTTTCAATGAGTGCATGGTGATTCTGCTTGCCAAGAGGTTGCTCACAGTGGAGAACATCTCTGACCATGCTTATGTTGTCACTGTGGCACCCACCCAGGGGACAACCTGCTCTCTGGGCATCTTCTGGGCCAGGCATGGACTATGTCCCAGATCCACTCCAAGGTACATTCATTATTTTGTGGTTTTATTCAGTTTAAAGCACCAGAAATAACAGGAAAGCTTTTCTTCCAGTAAAGCAACCCAAGCAGGGTGTTGCAAGCCAGCCTGTCAGACCTGCCTGGATTTAGGGAAGGTGATGGGATTGCTCTGGTGTTTACTCTCATGCCTGTAGCATGGATTGTCAGAGGTGCTGGAACAAACCCAGATGCAAGTCAAGCTGCCAGCTGCTGGCAGCTGCTGCTACCAGTGGTCATTCCCCTGCTGAAGTCAATACAACAGCAGCTTCTCACACTTGCTGAGGTCTTGGTGCAGAAGCTGTAAAGCAGGATGAGTGCTCTCCAAGAATGAGATTGTCTCTCTTTCAGTGTGGTAAAAAAGAAAAAAAAGGAATAAAATTCGACAACTCTGACAAAGTTGAAATAATATTGTCCAGAAACGTTGCCAGACTGGGGGTCAAGGGCAGAACTGACATCAGGAATCTTGCAGGACTGCATTATTTGGAGAGATTTTTAAAATGAAGTTTGCATGTTGAATAACAAAATATTCAGGTGGTTAAGCAATTAAAAGCTATTGAATATTTGCAACTGAAAAGCAACAGAATATCACTGTCAATCTCTTTATGCAATGGGAGGTTTTGACTTGAGACTGACTATTTTTCTGATGGCTTAAAAGTTATTACTTCAGTTATGCACAACACGGGGAAACTTCTGCTGAAACTTGTGCAGCCTGGTTCTTTCTTCAGAAACAACACCACAGAGTGAAACTGCCTTTGAAGAGGAACATTTCTCATATACTATCTGAAGGTTAGCAAGGCTTTTAATCTTTAGCCTCTTTGCTGGCATGTATAATTTAAAATGCACAAAACAGCCTCTCAAAACACTCACCCAGCTCTAGATAGGCAGGAAATATAAAAGGTGCATCTGAAAATAGGCTTGCAAATTAAGATGCTGCATCTTTTGAGTAAAGACTCTTTCCCTGGGGCTCTACCTCAAAGAGCAACCAGTTATCAACCACAGGTGACCATAGGACAGCCAACACTGAATGAGGAATGGCTCCTAAAGGGGTCAAACCTTGGTGCTGCTGAGCCAGAGAGTGATTAACTGGGGCAATTATATATCAAATTATATATCCTATGCACAGAAAGGGTGTAAACTTAGCAAGGCTAAATGGGGTTAATTCCTTCAAGCAAGTGGCTGATCAGTTGGAGACTGGTGTAGAAGGACTCAGCTGTGGTTACCCAACCAGCCAAGAGCACCAGCAAGTGTAGTAGGGAGAGAATCAACAGCTTCTTGCCTTGGTCAAGTATTTCTTAGGAAAAAGAAAAGTCACCTGCAAGTTCTTCTTGTCTATAAATACAGGTAAAGGTGCTAGTCAAGTCATCTAGGAGTTGTGACAGTTGGTGAAGGGCTTGAGATGAATGTAAAGGTAGCTGGGAAAGCTCTGAAACAGAGCTCAGGCTGAGCTGGGCTTCCTTAAACAAAACAGGTAGAAAAATAATGCAGGAGGCCTTAAAAATTGCTATTTAGTGGCTTCAGAACACCCCCATTCAGCTCTTTCTGACTTCCCCTGTGCCACGTGAAGAAACTCAAGTCAAAGAAGCATCCAGGTAAATTTATAAATGGCAACATAAACCCTTTGTAGGTGAGAAACAAAAACAGCTTTAGAGAAGGATGCACATAGCCTTGTTAATTTGCCAGAGGTTTTCAATCTTCATCACTTTAGAAGCAAGGTTGAGTAGATAAAGGTTGAGAACTTCAGAAGGTGCTCAGATGTACCTTTAGCTCAGGTTCAGAGTCTGAAACCTCAGAAGCAAAACAGTGTCAGGGAGAAGAGATTGACAGTGATGGCTTGTGTTGGGAATCAAGGGTTGGAGGGACTGGCTGTACCAGGCCAAATACTCTCATGATAATGATGCCAGCAAGATTTAATTTACCAGTCTGTTCTAGGAAAGGTAATGACCTTAATATCATGGGGAACTTCTCAAGAGGTCATCCATGCAGACACAGGCTGATTTATTTTCATAATAAATGGAAATAAAAGTCCAGCCCCATGAATTTGCTTGCAGGAATGAATTTATACCATCTAGCCAGCTTCATGGTTAGTATCAGAAGAGCCTCAGAATATTTTATTGCTATGTGGGGATTTAACTTCAACCCCTTGGAGAATCTGTGCAGAAAAACATTTCAAATTCTTTTCTAAACAGACCAAAAAAAACCCAAACCACCCCAAAACCTACCAAATATATAATGGGGGTCATCATATTATCCTAAGTACTGTTCATTTGCTGCTGTGCCACAGATGAAGCACTCCATAAAGCCTCTGTTAGGAGAGAGGAGTGCTCACATATGCATCACCTAAGGATATGCTCTATTCTGGCAGGGTAATTAATTTTTGAGCAGCATATTTCTGAGAAGGTGAAAAGCCTACACACAAATCCAGCAGCCACCGTGGAAACTTGAGTGTGCAGCCCAAACCCTGGAGGGCTCTAGGTCCCAGATGCCAAGGACAATTTCTTTCACAGGAGGGAATTGTGTGTGTTATGCAGCTTTCCCTGTGCCAGCCCACAGGAGTGTTGGCACGGTTAATTTGGCTGGAGAAGACACCACCATGGTCATCATGCAACAAAAATATGGCAAGAGTTTAATGAACTGCAGACACTGAGTCACAGGCAGAGATGAGGGATATTTATGGGATTTTGGTTCTTCAGGGGAAAAAATATGACAGTCTGAAGTGCTGGGGCCTGGGCTGTGCACCCCAAGTTGGAGTTGACCTGTGGATGAGTTGCAACCCAGCAACTTGTTTTGTTCCTCAAGTGGTTTCAGGCCCCTCAGACAGAATGAGGCCCCACCTGTGTGAGGCCCCAACTGCCCCCAGGTGATCATGGTTGGGGTGATGGGTGAGGCCAGAGCTTATTAACCAGCAACCAATCAGTTTGAGCTGATCAGTTGGAAGAGATGCTGTTGGGGCATCTTGCTGAGCTCTCTCTCAGTGCTGTGTTCCCCCTTGGCTGGTTGGAGATGGAGAAGAGCAACCAGATGAAGACTAAAAGCTGAAGGTATGTGAGGGGATGGTGCTGGGTTTGGTGTTGGCCTGAGGAAGAAGAGAGCTGGCAGCACACAGTCAGAAATGACAAAGAAATGAGTGTTGGATGGTGACAAACAACATCTGAGGAACAGGCCTGAGGGAGCTTTGGGCATCACTGCTGCAGCACAACTCATATTGATCTCCGGGGGCCACTTCATTTCTACTGGGAGGATCTGGCTTCTGGGACTCCAGGTACAAAATGAAAAACTTTCAATTCCTAGAGCACCAATGTTAGTGTTTGCCAAGTGTTTTCTCTTTTCTAGTCCTCCCTGCAAATCTTTCTTTCTTTTAGGGCCAGCAGAAAATTTAGCAGACCAGGCAGTTGGCTTAATTTTGAAAGCTGAACTGATCAGATGATTTTAAGATATGATAGATGAAGTTACCATTTGTTTATCCACTCTATAATCTGATTTCTGCTGGGGTTGTGTATCTATAGGTGCATATGCATATCTGGGTGTACCCAGACACCAATTTTCAGAGGTTCATAGAGGTTCAAAGCTATTTTCTGTTCTAAAACCAGAAGGAGGATATATTAGATTAAACATTCTTTTTAAGTAGCTGCTAATGATTCTGATTTCCAGATACGTTATTTTACTCTGTGTGGAAACTACATGCTCTAGGATGGTGCTGGTTTGTTCAAGGAGGAGCATGTTATTTTAGACACTGTTGGGCTGAAAATGTAAGAGTTTGCCTTTCTTTTTGTTCCATTCTACATATCCTCATTTTGTCCTTGGGAAGCCTATGGAGACTTGAGCAGAGTTTTGGGTGTTGTATAGATAAATACATGTGTAAATCATTACCTCTAATTTTCCTGAAAATACTGCTTCAGAATTGCTGCTTCAGCTGCCATTTCTTCTTCTGTCCTCCACTTGTCAGGAGAATCCTCTTTGTCGTGTCGTTGCAACTTTGAGGGAGGAAGAGGATGAAAAAAAACCCCACAGTCAGTTGATATTTTCTTCCAGTTTTATTGTCAAATTCAGGGCATGTCTGTGTGCAACCAATCTAACTAGTCCATATGGCTGTGGGATGGAGGACCCTGGTGATGGAGAGGGTGAAGGTTATGAGTTTAGAGTGGTGACAGTAGTTACCTGGCTCTGATGGATTGATGATGATAACACAAGGTGCCAGGGTGAATAACAGGCAGTGACAGAGTTCACCTTTGTGAGGCAGTAGTCAAATACCCTAATGCAAAGCTTGGTAGGTCAGGAAATAGGATAACAAAGACATTTGGGTATTTTGAAGTGCCCAAGACACCCAGTGGAGGGAGCCAGGCAGAAGCTGCCTGCACACCTTGGCAGTAATTCATGTAAAATTTCCTCTCTGGCTTTTGCTCTGCCCATGGGGCCACCTTTCCCATCAAAGACCT
This sequence comes from Brachypteracias leptosomus, assembly GCA_013401335.1. Lineage (NCBI taxonomy): Eukaryota > Metazoa > Chordata > Aves > Coraciiformes > Brachypteraciidae > Brachypteracias > Brachypteracias leptosomus. The sequence goes on from VYZX01031837.1 coordinate 273,951, forward strand.
ATTGTGATAACAAGACCCTGGTGCAGCCATTTCCCTCCAGCAGTTGATATCAGTAGTTTTCAGAAGAGATACATTCCCTCCCTGCAGGCAAGTTATTAGTCCTTCCTTGCCCTTGTTAAGAGTGAGACACATCCCTGGTCTAGATACAAACCCCTTTATTTAACTAAATTTCATTGATGCTTTACTGGAGGAAAAAAAGATAAATGTATGTGGAACATTTAATTTTTGCATCTAGCTTGCATAACGTGCCCACAAAAATCAGTTCTATCCCATATACAGTAACTATTAAGTGACATTACCCCAGTCATGATGATTTCAAATACATCCTTTGCCTTTCCAGAAGGCAGAAGCTGATGGTTTTGCTGCTCCCCAGAAAAAGGGAGTTTTATTTGATGGTAAATGTAATGTACCAGCACTTGAGTGAATATTTGTACTCATGTCCACTCAAAGACTGCCTGACACTCATCGAGGGAGGGCTACATTTACAACAGAAACATTTGCATTAATGGCTTAAGTATTGAGATTTCCAGTGTGTCTCTAGGCACTGAGCAGAGCACAGATTGTATTAACAGCATCAGTGCTTCTGAGCAACATTGTAATATCGACTCTGTGTTAATGTCACAACGTTGGAAACTAATGAATTTACACCTTTTATTCCTGGACATGTTTTAGAACAGAAGATGAAGCAGTGGAAAAAAAAAACAAACCCAAGCAATATTGAACCTGCCAAGCAAACTGCATTACTGTATATGGCAAGTTTAGCAATAAAGTAGGATTGTTAGCATACACCCAACTCACAAACACTTTTATTTGTGCTGTTTCTCCTACTCTGAATTTTGGCTGCCAGCTATAGTCCCATGTAGTTTGACATTCTGCAGCACAGATTTCTTCCTGCTCAGCAGATGAAGTTGCATTAGAAAGCTATTTCCTTTCATGCCAATACAATACAGTAGCTGTGGGCAAATTAAAGTGTATTACTGCTCGACTAGAAGAGGACTAATCTTCATTGTTACATTAGCTCTAGGTGTGTTATAAATCCATCTTGTAATAATGCTGCAGAATTCTAGAGGAAGATTTAAAAGGCAGGAACTTGTACGGTGTCAACACACATCTTTGGTGGGCATGTGCCTCCTCTCACCCCCTGTACACATCTATATGGTGTGTAGGTACCACTGCTAGGCTGGCAGTGAGTTATAGGAAATAACAGACATCATCCTCTGCTTCTCAGGAGGAGATGGAGCAGGCAACAGCTGGAAGGTGAGGGAGTGCAGCCCCTGTTATCCTAGAATCATAGAATTGGAAGGGACCTTAAAGATCATCTAGTTCCAACCCCCCTGCCATGGCCAGGGACCCCTCCCACTACATCAGTTGCTCACAGTCCCAGCCAGCCTGGCCTTCGAAATGTCCAGGGATGGGGCTTCCAGCACCTCTCTGGGCAACCTGGGCCAGTGTCTCCCCACCCTCCTGGGGAAGAACTTCTCCCTAACATCTCATCTGAATCTCCCCACCTCTAGTTTTGATCCATTCCCCCCAGTCCTACCACTACCTGATATCCTAAAAAATTCCCTCCCCAGCTTTCTTGTAGCCCCCTTCAGATCCTGGAAGGCCACAATAAGGTCCCCTCAGAGCCTTCTCTTCTCCAGACTGAACAACCCCAACTCAGTTCCTCAAGGTCTTTGTTTAACCTGCAAGAAGTGCTTTTAGTGATGTGATTTTGCTGCTGTCATCCCTTGCTGTCCTCTGCACAACCCAGGCAAGAGCTGACTCCAGGAGGAGACCAGTGAAGTGGGGCTTTGACTTGTAGTTTTTATTCTCCCTGTTCAAAGAAATGGAGTTGAACAGTAATAATGAGACAGTTGTTGTTAAAACTAAAGCTGTGTGAAGTCTCAGACCATGGTCACTTCTCAAAGCTGGCAAAGGAGGGGCTTTCTTTTGCTATGTGACTGCTAAGCTTTAAAAATAAGCAGTCTCTGACTTAAGGTTAAAACAGATGTATGGGGAGCAGCAATGAACCAGCAGCAATGGTTTGGGTAAACAGAAGGAAGAACTTTTTCCCAGTGAGGGTGACAGACACTGGAACAGGCTTCCCAGAAGGGTTGTGGAGTCTCCTTCTCTGGAGACATTCAAACCCCACCTGGGTGTGTTCCTGTGTGACCTGCTCTAGGTGATCCTGCTCTAGCAGGGGGGTTGGATGAGATGATCTTTTGAGGTCCCTTCCAACCCTTAATGTTCTGTGATTCTGTGACTTATAGATTAATATTATTTCTGTATAAAATCACTATATCTACCTGAACAGGGCCTCAGGACTATTCTGTGTTCAAACCTCTTCCCACATCAGTTATTTCTGAAGTGTGATAAGCAATTACCACCCTAATGCCACTTATTTTCTGGTATTATCTAACCACCACTGTAGAGTATGGAAAAACCTTGTCTCCAGGGTCTGTCCACCCTTCTCTGCTACCACCATCCTGCAGCCAAACCATATAGCTAGTCAGTCTGAAACACAATACTTTAATTTATGGATAACCTTGCTAGATGATGTGGTTGCTAAACATCATCCAGGTTCAAGTTCAACAGCACCAACAAATGGAAGACAAATTAAATGCTGCTGATGCCACCTGGATTCAACATGCCACAAATGAATGAAGGCACATCTGTGCACCTGCCTGGTTTTTCAAACCTTTTCTTAGCATCTGTTAGTGGTCTGCAATGGTGATGAGATATTGTGATCATGGATGGGTTTAGTTTCATGTGGTTATTTCATGTATTCTTATGTAAGGCACTTGAAGGTATTTTTTTCAAGCAGGTTCATATCTCCATGTGAGGATCTCTGTAAGAAAAATCTACTTTATTTAAACTTCCTATAAGTCAGTCTCCATAGTATTTTGGCTGAGTTGTAAAGCTACTTTCAGGGAAGAAGAACATACACATTTCAGTATTAAATTGTATTGATTTAGAATTCAAGTGGGAAACAAACACAACAGTCAATACTTGTTTCTGAGGGACTTCTATGCCTTGGAGTGTGTTCCTATTAACATGCACATCTAAGTCCCAGCTGTGCATCTTTGCAAACATCTGACATGCTATTGAAAGTTTGGATTATACAAGGGAAGCAACAAGCTCTTGCACCTGGAGAACACTCCAAGGTTCTTCTCAAAGTAAATAGAAAAAAAATGCCTTTATTTGCCAGCTATCCATCTGTAAAAACTTAGTGATTTCCCCTTGTTTTTTCCCCAGTCAGACAGAAAAAGCTGGAGAAACTTGGGCTGCCATCCTTACTCATATACCCAAACAGACTAGCTTGAAGCCTGTGATACTTTCTGTAGAACAATTCTACTTCTGCAAGCTCTGAAAATAGAGGGGAAAAAAAACCCCAATCTTTTCCAGAGCTCCACATCATCTGCCTGGTGTGATTTTCTGTGAGAGGTTTTGCCCAGATTTCCCTGGACAATCTGAATAGTGGTGGAGATTGATCCACCTCCTCTCAAAAACTCTGGCTCCCTTCTCTACAGTTCCTGGGACAGCACTTACTTATTATCCAATGGCCCCTACCCAACAACCATTGCTCTCCATGCAATGAATGATCCTACAATAAGCTGCTCACCTTCAGAAACCCTTCCCAAGCAAACGTGTGTGTTGCCAGTTGTGGTAAGCAGCTGCTACATCAAGTGAGATGAAAATAGCAGATAATGAAGTTACAAGAGTCACTTCAGTGCAAAACACTGAAGTAAAGGGGACAGATTTTGCTCGGGGTCTTCCAGGGACATCCATGGGGTGATGGGACCATGGCCTGGGGGTTTTGCAGAGCTCTGCAGGCACACTGGGCTCTCCTGACCAGTGCTCTTTGGTGGGTAGCAGGAGTCTTCTTGTCTTCCTTGAAGCCCAGGTCCCCAGAGATGTGGAGCAGAAGTGCAGGGAAGCACAACCTGTTCTCAGCAATGTTGGCCAAAGTTGGCCAAATACAGACTAAAACTTTCAAGATGCAAGTGAAAGAAAAAAAGAATAATTAGGAAGCTATAACAATTTTTTAAAAAGAAAAGGTATAAGCTTTGGATGTGCCTGGCAGGAACAGAGATGATGAATACACTACATGGGATGGTCTCCATGGTGGTTTATACTGACATGAGCTTCATCTTCTAACTCAAACCAACCAAATCCTTCCCTTCCAGGCTGCACCCCAGGAGGGAAGCAGCATTTCTTGGTTTATGGACAGCAATTCCTCCTGCAGAACATGGCACAGGGACTGGGAGAGGGGGTCTGACTACATGTAACCTGCAGGCCAGAGTGGACATCAAGGTACAGGCAGGGCAGGCAGCAGTCTATATATATATCTATATAGATATATAAAAATATAACTCCAGAAGGAGAGGATAGGAGGGGAGAGCATGAACATTTCTTTTAGACAATCTCTATGTTGCTTTATCTTTTAATATTCTGAACAAAACACTGGGACACACATTAGTCAACTCTCTAATGGCAGTTGCCCAGCAAATTACACACTGTATCTGCTCAACAGTCTTCAAGCACTAGGACTCTTGTTTATAACTTAGAAATAGTGTATTTATTTGTACTGCAAGGCAAGAAGATGTACTAAGCTATGCCCTTCTTCAAGCAGATCATTACTGATGTCTGACTTCTTGGGCTCCCTGATAAATTAGCCTCTTCTTCCACCTCAAGCAGAAAATGCTCTCCCACCAATAATCTCTGCCTGCCAGTCTTGGTTACTTGTAAACAGTGGAGCTCTTTGAATATTTCTGCTTGTGAAAAGTGTTCATTTTCTCACTCCTGTCCCCCAGTGTGAGCTGCTGGCAGAGCTGACAGCTGTGCTTTATGTTATTGTATTAAAGTTGTTAGTGCTGCAGAATGCTCTGTTTTATCACTGCAATTCTTAAGGGAAACACAATATTGTTTTATAGCACATTCAGCATTGGGGGAACCTCTTCTTCTTGCCCTTTGTGGAGGAGCCCAGAATTTCTCCATGCAGCAGGCTACAGGGGACTTGACTGGTTGTTGGTTGAAGTTATATCTATATTATGGTTTGTTCTACTCCTGCCATAACACCAGCAGAAAAGCAATGAGCCAAAAGTATTGGGGGAAAAAAGCTTTTATGGTAGTTAGCACTATTCATGCTCCCCGTGAATATTTACTGTGGATAGTTAAGAGTTTATAACCTCTAATGCATTTAACTAAAAGAATTATAGTGATGGAGAGCAATTATGGCAAACTGCAGCAACACCACAAAACTCAGCTGCTTTGTTAATTCTACGTGGATTCCCAAAGCAGCTTCTCAGGGATGCTACAATCTCATGGTCCTAAATCCTGTTTTACCTACCTGGGAGCAACCTTTGCAGGAGCTCCCAGCCCTGGGCATGTCCCAACAACTGTTCTGGGCAGTGCCACAAGAAAGACAAAATCATGGGCAGATAACAAGTGTGGTTATCTACACTTGGCCACCTAAGAGACCATCTACAAGATACTGTGTGAACACCATGCAAGAGACCCCCCCCTCATCAGCTGCTGTGGGGTCTGAGCCCTTTTACCACTGCTCCCACTCTGCAGCCTGAGCAGCATCTCAGTGCTTTCCACATCTCTGGGCCCATCTCCATATTTAATTACAGCTACGAGACTGCTGTAATTTAATTGCTCTAATTTACAGTGAACATTGCAGAAAACCCCCCACATCCTATAATTTTCTCATCTGCTGACTTTGCTTCAGGTTCTATATCACACCAATATCTGCATTTGCATGAATCAGAAATCCCTGATTTTGGGGTGGTTTTTCTTTGCTGTATTAAACCAGTTACTTAAGGAGATGCAGAAGAAGTTCTGCAATCTCTATTAGACACTACTTATTAATTATCCACCAGAAAATCCTTCTCCAATTGTTTCACTGCTTTTGTATGTGCTACCTCACAGCTGCTGCTAATGTTGCTCCAAAGCATATTCCTTTGGAAATCTGTGTTTATCAAATCTGTGTTTTAGAGAGTGGTGTTGTGGGGTTTTTTTTCCTCATATTGACTCTTAGTCACAGTGCCTGCAAATATTTTTTCCAGTTTTATTATTGTGCTTTGGGGAAAGACTTGAACCTCACACCTCTCATGGCCATATGAATAACTGCACCCTTTTTAGCAAAGCACTTAGATGAAGAGAATTTTGTGGAAACACACACCTAAAGGCTAAGTAAAACCCTTAAGAGCATGTGTTTAAGTGCTTTGCTAAAATAAACTCTGCAAATGCTGGTTCTGTGTACAAAAATGGTAAGAAAAAGATATAAAAGGCATTCTGAGAAATTTTGCTTTTGAAGGTATAAAAGACAAATGGAATGACAGTTGTAGAGAGAATACATTTGCCATTTGGTGAAATATGTAGATTGTTCTCTGAAGAGCTCAAATCTTGACAGGCTTCCAGGTTGGCTCCAAGTGAGCTGAAATTCTTGGAAAGGGAGCACATTACAAAGGAGCTACTTTGAAGGAGTGTCCACTGGGGCAAGAAGTCCTGCCAAAGACATGGAGAACTGCTATTTACAACCAGGCAAGAGTCCATAAAGGTGTTTGGATACATTTTCACCATGCCCATTATCCTCCTGGTTAGGAAATGATGTTACAAACAGCTCCACAGTCTTCCTCAGCTGGGAGGAAGAGGGATATGATTGTGGGGAGCTTGGCTAGAGAAATGTGCTGCTCAGAGACCTGGGTAAGAGCTGGCAATGTCACCAACGTGGAGGAAATGTTATCCTTGTGTGCACAGCCTGCCATGCAACATTACTCATTTGGAAAAAGGCTATTTTTAATCAAGGAAAAGCACTTTAATCAAGGATGGAGTCAGTGATTCAAAAATTTCATGCAAGAGCATGTATTATTTGACTGAAAGGCTTTTCCCCAAAGGTCAGAGCAGCAGAGCAATGTGCTTGTCCCACTCCCAAGAGCAGAGATAACCTCAAGGTGCCTGTATCAGGCTGATTATTCTGGCTCTTGACACAGGGAGTTTCAAAGTCAGAACTTCCCCTGCTAATCTTCTTAACTTTAGGCAAATATTTGCTGTACCCTGAGCACGCTCAATGAGATTCATGCCATGCTGAGGAGGACACGTGTGTGGTGGGGAGGTTGATTTGTTTTCTCTGTGGTTTTCTGCCAGCACAAAGGGTATCAGCTGCAGGTCCTGGGGTATCAGCATAGAGCCAGATCAGTGCACAAGGGGATGGGAGCTCCTGAGAGAAGCTTCACCCTCATCTCTGGGACCTGCAGGAAGAGCCCACAATGGTCAGAGCAGAGAGCAGATTGCTCCTCAAATTAACTTATTCCTATTAAATCTCCACCCCCCCAACACTTTGTGGAATGGAGAAAACATTCAGTCAACGTGTCCTGGGGTAAGTCACGCTCTGAGTCACTTCTCTCCACTGACTGGGGGAGGATTTTAAAGAGACTTCAGATGTCTAAAATGACATATATCAGGGGGTTTCAGAGCCTGCTTTTCTCTGGGCTTCTCAGGGCACCTCTCACCCACCAACAGACCTTCCCAGGATAGTCCTACCTGCCTTCCCTGGATCATGGCACTCCTGGATGAAGCTACATCCCCAGGACAGCCTTTTCCCCCCAGGCATCCCTCAAATAATTCCTTAGCTCTCAGCCTTGCACATACCTCTGAGATCACCACCCTGGGATTTAAGCAGCCAATACCCTCTAGTAAGTAGGTACTAAAATAGGTTGAGGAATAAATTGCTCTCATTTAACATTCACTCTGAAAAATACGGCTGCATTTATGATGCAGCATATTGTTTTATATACTGTTTGGTTATAATAAGTCATGTTTAAAATGTCATGACATTTAAATCAACAGCAGTAAGAGGGAAAATGCTGAAAAAGAGCAAGATGATCAAAAAGGATTTGAAAAAAATCCTAGTGAAACATTATGGGTGAAACGCCATCATTAGAGTAAAAATGAAGTCACAAGGGAGCTCAAAACCAGTGTAGAGAAATCCACTCTGCCCCTCCAGGTCTGTGTCACTGGTTGTCCCCAGGTCCAGCAGCCAAGGAGTTGGGGCTGGCTGTGGTCAGGGGACTTGGGCACCTCCAGCAAAGTCCTCTTGGTGCTCTTCATCCCCTACTCACAGGTTTAGCCCTTCTCTGTGCTGCCCTTTGCCACTGGTCACCACAATACTCTGGAAAACCCTATTGAATATGTCCTTGGAACTATTTGTCTCAGTGAGGAGCTTGATTTCAATGCCTGTGCTAAGTTATATGAATGAACTTTACATGTAATATAAAAACCTACTTTAATGTGGTTTCATAGCCTTTGAGGAGACACAGAGACCATCTACCACTGATGATCTACATGCAGAATGGCAGACTGTCACCAGGGAGAAAAAGAAAATAGCTTGGATCAGAAGAGCTCCTCTTTTCCTATAGATTCAGTGCTCATCTCATACATCAGGTCTGGACCCATATGCCAGCATCCCTCACTGCTGTCTCCATGCTCCCTCACCCCCCACCAAGGGAAAAAACCCAACCACAACAAAACAGATGGTGATGCAACGAAACATTAAACCCAATCCCAGTACCTGAGTGTTATCATGAATATTTCACTGAGGCATGGGGTAGAAAAGACAACAAAATGACCTTTTCTAGCATCTTAAGGGATAGCTAACCTTGTAATTGCTATAGACACACAAGAGGGAGACCAAGACTATTTAAAAGAAGCTGTGTATATTTTTAAAAAAAATTAGCATCTCAATGTTCCCATTATAACCTGCCAATATGAATGACATTTACTCTTGCTCTGAGAAATGAAAGAAACTCTAAAAGACAGACTGCATTAAGAACCTATTGATATTCCACTGACCCAGTGGCATAAGAACCAGACAAGTTTTGTCAAGGGCAAATGCCCCAGAGTCTGAAAATTCATCTCTTCAAGTAGCAGTAAAGGGAAAAAAAATATCTTCAGTGTCTAGAATATTTATAAAATTCAGGGGAAACTCACACTTCTTGATGTCATGATGGCACCAGACCCAGATATATGGGAGCAGAATTGGAGATTTTAGGTGGTCAATCACCTCTTCCAGTTTTTCCAGTCAGTTAATATTGCCATAAAACTTCTATAGGAAGTACTTAAGGGTTTTGCCCAATTTATTTCTTTCCTAATTTACAGACTTCACCCAGATGTGTTACCCACAGCAGAATATGGTCCAAGATTCTGTCTTGGATGGATGGATGGACACAGGAGGTGTAAGCTATGCAAGAGGTCCCTGTACTGCCTTCCCATCATTAGAGGAAAGCCTTTGAGGAGGAGGAATCTATCTGCTCCTCTTCCAAGCTGCAGCATTGGCCTTCTGTTGAAATCCTTTTTCTGGGGAATAAAACCACAGTTGTACCCCCATAATGCCCACATTAAGGGATGCCTTAATAGCCTGGGAATAGAAAATTCTGCAATTAATTTCAGTGAAAGGGTCTGTGAATTTGGGGAGAATTAATTTTAGCTGGAGACATGTTGCAGTTAATTAAGGCTGTTAGCTGCTACTAGAAGGAAGGTGTTTTTGATGAAAATACATTGAAAAATCTTATTAAATTGCCTAGGAAAAAACCAGTTGTGATTGTCCATGCTACAGCTCCCAGCCATCCCCATGTTTCTACATAGGGATCATGAATTGAGAGCATTTGCAAAGCAACTCTTATTTAATATGTAGACTTCAGTATCATTGCTTTTGGACAGAATTAATATTCAAACCTTTGAGCACAGGCAGTTCAGAAATATTCATCTGGCAAAGCCACAGGAACTTTTTTTTTTTGTTTGCAATATCTTTGCAAGTTCTCTTCCCATAATTCAAAGGACACGCTTCAGAGCTACAGAAAATCCCACACTACATGGGTGGGGTGAACATGAGGGGATGGAGGGTAGGAAGGGCACAAAGACAGGAGAAGCAACCCCAATTTTCAGAGACAAAAAGTAATTTTATGTGTTTGCAGTTCAATCAGTTTGCTCATGCCTTAGGAAACAACGAGCTCAATGGCAATGAAAGCAATTTCCAGCAGATATGAATAAAACACATGGCTCAGCTAAGTAGAGCTTGTACATTACTCTAGAAGCTCACTCAAATACTAGTGGATTAAATGCTGTGATAATGGGTCTAGCATAGTCTTGCTTCATTCCCAGTTTGCCCCACTAGGAATTTGTAGGTTTCCCATTTATTCTTCCAAAGGAGTTGATTGGGGAATAGGTTGTAGAGTCCTTCATGGAGGACTTGTGAAATAATTTCACTTATTTAAGGAAAAATTGAAGTCAGGGTAGGTACCTTCCAAGCAGATCTTCTTCCACAGATCTACTGCTACATTTTAATCTCCTTCCTTTTTTTTTAAAAAAAAGAGAAAGGGCTCTTTTTTTTCAACTAACCTTCGAGCAAAATTCACACAAAAAAAAAATCATGTTCTCAGCCTGTGTTTCCAGGGTTTTCCTGAGCACACATTGAGTGTACAGAGGCTCCCAAGCTCTCCTCATTCATCCTGACCTGCAAGCAGTGGTACATTGCATTTAATTGCAGAAGACACTTCTTCACAGCTTTATTCCTCCTATGACATCTTGTGAATTGCTTTTAAGAAAAGCCATTTACACAACTCCTATATATATGTAAACTAGTACTCTCATGTCACATTCCTGTTTGCACATACCCTTGTAGCCACGTCAGCCAACCCTAATGCAAAAAGCAAGTGGCCCTCCATATATTTCAGTTAGGGAGCAGCAGCCTGGATTGTCATAAAAACAAAATGTGACTGATACTATGAAAAATCTGTTCTGCTGGAAAACTGGCACCTTGCCCATCATTTTCCACAAAGTTCAGTATCTTTGTCAGTGCTCATCTACTTGACTTCTTAATTGTCTATGCTCACTGGCTGTATCAAATGGGGTTTTCTTTTTGCTTTTGCTCACTGTGTATTACATCTTTTAATCGGTATATTTAATTACTTGCCACAATCTGCCATGCCAGATTTTTGAAGCATTAGTCTAATTAACTTAAGCTTGATAATTATGTTTCAGATATCATAACAGTACGCAGAGAACTTGCAGATTATGCTGTTGGCTTAGCTGTTCCCGATAACATTTCTCTTCTATTCTTACTTTTTAACTTTTTTCCCTTGTATAGGGTGGGAGTGCAAGAAGAAAGAGGGACTGCAGCTCTGTCTAAATGGCTGGGAGGTTCTCTAAAAGCAAAAGTGGCCTGTTTCTAATAGCAAGTCATCAACTAACTCAACACAAATGAGAACAGACCCCCAAAACCGCAAGGATTTCCTCTTTTTATAAGAATATAAATACATCACTGAAGAAAGAAACTTGAGCTTCCAATCATTGAGGATCCCAACACAAACCTACAGCACTCACTGGCCAATTAATGAAGCACTCAGACTTTGCACAGGTCTCCAGCCTGAGCTCTTCTAATTATACGCCTGTTGGCGACAGCAAGTCGCCAGGGAGGCAATAAATAAGTGATAACATGCCTGGGACCTGGCACACATCCCTCCTCAGCACAGAGAGACCATCCTTCAGAGTGAGGCAGGCCAGCTGGGCAAGCTTGAGACCCCAACTAAGAGCAAATAGATGCAGAGGACGTCGATGTCACAGTAAGAAATAAAGGGAAGCAGCAGAAAGAGGTTAGAGATTCGTATTCTGGTGTAAACCCCTTCTTTTCAACTTGCTTTGGTACCCTTATTTATGATGGAGAACATACCCTGCATTGTCTGGTTTGCCTTTCTCCTGGGTGATAGCACAGATATCATGTCCCACCACATTGAATGTGTCCCACCACAGCAAATGGCCTCTGCCCAGTTGGGACCAGGTTTCTTCTCCCTCCTACCAAGGACCATGCTGACTGGAGTCCACCCAGACCACAATTTGGTTCATACATATATTGAATTTGGGTATTTATACATATATATACAATTTGGGTACCTGGGCTGCAAACCCACTGATGTTAAATCCATGCCAAGAGCCCATTTGTTTGAATTTTGGGTGCATTGGTCCATTAGTATTGTCAAGCCCACTCAGAGAATCACACTGAAGACTCTGCATTTACTGAGGAGTTGTTGGTGAGGATTTAATTGGCTACGAACCACCAAAAGACTGCTCAGCTGCTCCTATTTTTAGGACAGACTTCATGGATATGGAGACAGGGACAGGCAGCTCCTCTTGCTGAATCTCCCCTCATTCAAACCTTTATTTTCAGGTGCCCAAAGGGTTGTCACCCTTGACAAAAACCATTACCAGCAGTCAGGGTGGCCAGTACATAAATAAGCATAACATAAATCTGAACATCAGTCATTAGTATTTGATTCAATCAGTCTAAAAGTGTAGCAGTGATTCCTGATAGAAAATTATTTAACATTCCAATTATCTTTAATGAATTAACCTCCAAAGTACGACTGAGGTGCAACATCCTAAGAATCCCTTTGCTCATCTACAGTCCACTCTCAACTAATTTCCCTTCACAAGCTTACCTCAATTAACATTTTTCTGTATTTCACACATGAGTAACTGCAGCACTGAAATATGCACTCCTTTCCCAAATTTAATAGCTGAGACACCTTAATTTTTTTTATTCTATAAATGAAGGAAAATCATTTCCTGCGACTATCTCAAACCAATTAAAATTCTTTTTATAGTGGCTTTGCATCTCTTCAATATATGTATGAACCCAAAAAGGCCCTACATTTTTCACATGATAATTACTTGGAATTGATCTTCTATGCAGCACTCTAAAGACAAAGAGGTTTACAATTAGTAAATTTTAAAGTTTGGTTTATATTTTCCATCACTAGATTTCTTTAAGTAATGTGGGGGTTTTGTGGAATATTTTGTATTAGGAAAGAAAATTTGATTGGTAAAACTGAGCTATCTGAATTATTATTATTATTTTATTATTTTTATTATTGAGAACATCATCTTGCAGGGCACGGATTTGTTCCTGTAACCAAACAGGCCATGCATAGCCCTATTTGTTATAAAAATTACTATACAAACTAAACTCTGTGTAGCCCTATGGGCAAGTTATATTACGTCTGTGTCTATATCTGTGTAACTTCATTATAAGATTACTCAGTACCTCTGAGAAGAGATAATAATAATAATAGAATTAATAATAAAGGTGCAAATTTATTAATAGGCCTGGAAGGAAAGGAGAACCTGCTGCCTTATTGGCCACTATGCAACTACAATGACACAAATAACTACTGTGAAATAAACACTTTCATATAATAAACTGCATTTGGTAGCATGGGTAGAATGAGAGATAACATGAGTATAATGAGAGCTACGTGATCTTAAGTTACCAAATGCCTCTAAGATAGGTTGAGAGTGGTCAGTCCATAGCAAGACAACTGCTGGACCTCATGATTCCTCCTCCTTTCCTTGGCTTTCTCTGTGGATTGTGCAAAAAATCCATAGTATCATTTAATATCATTCCTGCCTTCATGGGGAACATCTTGCTTTGCACCCTGGCTGTGGTAAAAGGAGCAGCATCCTCTACCAGACTAGAAATCTGACGTTATTTTCTTTTTAACTGCATGTTTGCAGCATTATTTTAGCATTAAGAGAAATGAACACCCATGTAGCTCACAGCATCCACGCAGCAATATGGCATAGCTGTTCTTCTTCTTACAAGCACCCAATTTAATTTTATCATCAAACAGCACACAGTATAAATTCCTCTGTTCTATATCTCACTGATTTGAACCTCAGTTTAGAGCTCAGCATTTTGTGCTGTGCATATCATCTAGAGCTCACATAGAGGACAGTATCACCAGTAGAGATGTGGGGATTCAGTACCTGAGCCCTTCTCACATCACACTTGAATTTTTCTTCTCCATCTGAAGCACTCACACGATGCCAGAGCTCCACTGTCACTTCTTCTCAGAGGTACTGAGTAATCTTATAATGAAGTTACACAGATACAGACACAGACATAATATAACTTGCCCATAGAGCTACACAGAGTTTAGTTTGTATAGTAATTTTTATAACAAATAGGGCTATGCATGGCCTGTTTGGTTACAGGAGCAAATCCGTGCCCTGCAAGATGATGTTCTCATTAAGCAAAGCTGCAAGCCCAAATCTTATCTAAAGTGCTGTTTACTTTGCTGGCAGACCAACCAGCATGCTACAGAACATAAATCCTTCACTATTGCCACTCAAATTGAGAGCACCCTGTAGCAAATTCTGAAAGCTTTTACAAAAAAAAAAGAGGAGAATATGTATTAACAATCAAATCTGCTTCATTTAGCTAACATTATAAACTAACATTTTTAGACAGAACAGATTTTTTTTTTTTTCTCATCACACCATTTCTCTCAGAGAATACTCAAGATGGTAACATTTTACCCTCACCTGAATTTTTACCCTTGGTTTTTATAGCTACTACACTTGGCAAAGTCTAACTAGGAGTTAAAAATAAACTCTTTGCTATCATCCTATTTCCACCCCTTCCATTTATAACCAGCACCACACTGCATTTATGCATGAACCTGTTCTTCTTTCAGAACCTGTTTCCAGCCTGATTTTCCTCCTGCTCTTTGTCAGATGTCACTGGGCTCCTGGAATGGCCACTCAGACAATCAGGGAGAAATTCTTTATGTCAAACGGGTGCTTTTATCTCTGGGTAAGTGTCCAGAGCCAAATCTTGGTGTGGTGCTGAGTTAATGCACCCTCCAGACCTCTCCACACCTTCTTATGACTCAGGAGCCCAGTTAGGGCCATCCTGCTTCCAGGAAAGCACTGGTAGGACCATCAGCTCCCTACAACCAGACTGAGCCTGCAGGGTAGAGTTCCACCACCTCCTATCACAGTGTACTGGCACTGCTATCTGAACTGATGCCTTTATTTTTATTTATTTTCAAAGTTTGCCTTAGATGACAGTGCCAAGCATCTGGGAACGTTTCAGGAAATAGCCTTGAGAACATCAGCAAAGCTATAAATACCCTGTTAGGGATTATTTCTGTGACACAGATCAAATCAAGAGTTTCCATCCTTATAACTCATCTCGGTAAAAATTTGGATAAATCCTTTACTGCAAAAAAGCCTTCTTGTTCCAGCTCACAACTAAAGAGCCTCCTGAAAATTAACATTGTGAAGCATCTCAGAGTCACTCCTTAATAAAGGCAGAGGGAAAGGCTGAGAATAAGCTAAAGAAAGCAAAATAGTTTGTGCCAGCTTGCTGCACCCCACACCAAGACAGGTCTTGTGCTGATCTGGCACCAGGAGGAGAAAGGCTGTTATCTCCAACTCATCTCATACAAGCCAAGGAAGGATGGAGATTTTCTCCAGATAATTTTATCAGTAAATCAGCAGCTGATTCACATCCCCATTCAGCAGAGCATTTAAGTTCCCTTAACACTGAGTCTATGCTCAAGAACTGTTTGAACTCACTTTAAACTGATCACTTGCTTAAACACTGATGTGGGATTGCACTGAATAGCAGTAGGCACATATATAATTAAAAAATAACCTCCTGAGCCCAAGCAGCATAGCTGGCTGGGTGTTATTCATTGTCCACATTCAAGGGTAAGGGCACCCGCTTTAATTAAAGCCATTGAGTGAAGACATTTGAATCCTCACATATTATGGCAGTGAGAAGAGAACAGAACGAAAAATTAAGTCATAGTGTGAGTCAGAAAACCACATGCAGAGCTGGATTAAAACGAGGAAAATTATGACAGATTACTCAGAATCCTTCATGAAAACGTTATCTGCTGGGTCAAAACTTGCTGACAATTGTTAGGAAAACAATATTTCCTTCATTTTAGCATCTCTTCTTTTGCATCTCCAGAAATCTCTCCTGTTATCAGATTTTTTCACTGCCATATTTCAATTGTGGCTGATGAACACAATATATTTATAGTTATTTGTGTGTCTCTACATAGAAAATATGCATGGTGCTTATAGGGTAAAAGGACACCCAGCAAAGGAGGACCACATCTTGCAGTGTTTATGCATTGTTCTTATTCACCAGCATGTCCCTTGACCCACTGTGATAATTGGGGTCTGTAGGTCTTCCCTAATTGTGAGCTCAGCACAGGAATTCACACAATAATCTGGAAACCTGTAACAGTTGCTGTTGATAACAGCAGCACGGGAAGGGAGAAGCCTGCATTCATCCAAACAAGACAGCTCTGCATGTAAACTCAGAATTGTCATTAACACAGAATAAATTGAGTAGATCATAATTGGCACACCCACAATTACACTGAAGGTGAATAATATCTACTGTAATATTTCCACTACTCTTTGGAGCTTCAAAAAGAAGTAGTGTGAGAATAAAAGGGGTGAAATAGACCTTATGAAAGTGGGGAGAGTGCTCCTTTTTTTGTTCTAGATACTCAGTTTCAGTCACAACTGCACTGAGGTCACCATACTTGTCAGGACTGTAATCTGCACCCCACCTGGTCATCCTTCCCTTCCCTTGGGTGTTTTTCCATCCTCCATTATGTTTTCTTTTTCTTGCTTTCAACTTAACCTGATGCCCAACCAGATGTTGTGCAGCTTGACTGAAGGAGACATCTAATCCAACAATGGCAAGAGGACAACCATGAGAAGGATCTGGGATTTCCAATGCAGGAAGGATGAATTGAGAAGAACCAATATCAAGATGAAGGAGACTCCCTTTTAAAAAAACAAACAAGGGGGATGGTTGCAAGTTGTTCTTGGAGAGATTCCGATTGGAGTCCAGAAGAAAGTTCTTCACAATGAGAACAATTAAACATTGGAATAGTCTCCCAAGGGAGGTGGTGGATTCCCTTACATTAGACAGTTTTGAGACTCAGCTTGAGAGGGTGCTGAGCCACCTCATTGAAACTGGATTTTCCCATCTTGAAAGGTTGGACTAGATGATCATAGAATCATAATGGTTGGAAAGGACCTCTAGGATCATCAAGTCCAACCTTCATCCCAGCATCTCCCTGACCACTAGGCCACAGCCTCAAGTGCTACATCTACTCATTTTTTAAGCCCCTCCAGGGATGGTGACTCCACCACCTCCCTGGGCAGCCTGGTCCAGTGCCTGACCACTCTCTCAGGAAAGAATTTCTTCCTAATATCCAATCGAAACCTCTCCGATGCAACTTGAGGCCATTTCCTCTTGTTCTATCGTTAGTAATTTGGGAGAAGAGACCAACACCAGCCTCACTACAACCTTTTAGGTAGTTGTAGAGAGCAATGAGGTCTCCTCTCAGTCTCCTCTTCTCCAGACTAAACCACCCCAGTTCCCTCAGTCACTCTTCATAAGGATCTTTGAGGTCCCTTCCAAGCTGGCACTCTATGATTCTATGAATTCACAATTAAGTCATGGTGCCCACAGCACTGTTTCAAAAGCATTTTCAAATTAAACCCACTTAACAGGGATGTCAGAGATGACGTGCAGCTCATTTGATGCACGTGTCTGTGAGGTGTGTGCCTTCCATTTCTGAGATGACAAATCCCTGCTGTTCCTGCATGCCTACAAAGAAAGTATCCAACACCCATAGGTCTTTTCTTGAAGAATACATTTTTAGCACAGATTGAATGGAAAAAAAAACCCCAACACATTTGCATATTTCCCCCAGCAACCAACTTCTGCATTAGATCAACCCTTGGCTGCCTTGGCAAAGAGTGAAATCCTAACGGGGCTCGTCGCAGAGCTGCAGATAAAACAAACCAACCCCATCCTGCCAGGCAGCTGCTGCTGCTCGTGTTTGAGCCCCTGGTAACAGGAGCTCAGGTCACATCTTGCTCTGCATTATCTGGGATAAGCCCTGGAGCCAGAGGTAACTCTGGATTTGCAGAGCTCTAATGGGGCTTTGATCCGATGTCACGACGGGCAGAGGCAGCGAGTCAGGACCCCATCGGTGGCAGAGTTTGACCCAGCTGGGGGCTGCTGCAGTCAGTGGAAAAACACCCATTGGCTTCCCTGGGAGCTCGTTCAGCATTTCAGTGGCAGCAGGGTAAAAAAAAAAGCTCCAAAGGTCACACAGAGAAAACATAAAGGGGAAATTGTTCCAAGGCACAAGGAGCTGCCTCTGTTTTTCTGTTGAGGCTGCCCTATCAGTTTGATTTTTGGCAGAGCAATGCATCTTCCCATGCAGCCTCCCCTAACTAACTAGGCAGGAGCATGACCAGTTTTTAAAGAAAATCATGGGTTTTTTCTGCAGACAACTCAGTATTTCATTGCATCAGGCCCCGTTCTCTCATACTGTTTTTTATTGATCAGAATACCTCAGGCTATTAAGTTTATTAATTAAATGATAATTTTTTTTTCCTGGTGAGTATACAAGGAGATAAATGCCTTGCAAATAAACTGGGAGCTTGCAGGCTGAGTCATGTGGTGATTTAGAAGTCATTTATCTTTTTCTCTCCCCCTCAGCAAAAAGAAATCATCGCCACGATGCTCTGCAAGTCTAATGTGGCTGTGAAATGTGCAACATAAAGAGATATTTTTCACTTCCAGCACAATTATACCGAGCTTTTATGCTATACTAATTTGTAATTGCAATGCTAACAAGAGGATATGGATAGCTGCTAATCCATTTAAGCACAAACTGCCACCCTGCTGAAGTGGGGAGTGGTCTGACCCCATCAACTGGAGCCAACCTTTGTGGAGGATGAATTTAGATACAGATGTCTCTATCCCTCAAAGACATACAAGTCTGTATATACCTGAATTCTCCTGGCTGTTCTGAGCCAGGTCTGGGCTTGACAGGTGATACTTTAAAGCTGAGAGGCAGTAGCTCTTTGAGGAACTTTCCCCCAGTGCTGTTCATCCTTGGCTGTGTCAACTTCAATGGGCAACGAGTGTCTTTTACCCCACCACCCACCCCAGAGCAAGCAGAGAAGTTGGTCAGATGCCTTCTAAGCATATAGAGAAAATATCATGGTTCTTTGATCAAAGCCCCAAGCCAACAGTGGTTGCCAACTGACACTGAGTAACAACAGTGTCCAGGTGGACACAAATGAAGAAAGGAGTGGAGGTCCAGCCTGGAAGGGAGAGGAGGGTTGCCAGGAACACAGGAGAACATGGCCAGATACAGCAGTGGATGTAGTTCAACAACATGGAGAGTTCAACCTAAACAGTCTCCAAACTGTTCCGAAGCCCAAAGATGCACTTTGCTGTCCTCAGTAAAACCAGGTAAGAATGGAAATAATGCACCTGAATTTTTGTGGGTTTTCTCCTAAAAACTGCAGCTTTTTGTTTCTTCGAGAACAATATGTTGCAATATTCTTAGAAAGTGAGGTGTACAGCACATAAAGGGACACAGCGGCATGTGAGAGAATGGTGACTACCTGTGTAAAAAACAGACTCCAATCTGGATTTCTTTTCCCTGGACTTTTCCTCTGATATGGTTTTGCCTAAGTCAAGACAACCTAAAAATCCATCAAGATTTGGCCCATCAATTCATCATCCTTAGATCACTTCAAATACAAAATATTAGTTTATTTTCTTTAGCATTTACTAAGCTCTTAAAAAAATCTCAGCATGATTTCCCATTGATGGCACCCTTGTTTTGGGTGGGCTGAATTAGTTTGGTCTAAGATAGGCTGATTTATAATGTCTCACTCAACACTATCACAAGAGCCACACTCCCCTATGTTTCTCCTGTGTTCCCAGAGTTGCTCTACTGGTTTGGAACTGGAAGAGGGGCTGAGCAGGAAGAATTAAAGAGGCAACGTTGGCAAAGGCAGTGTTCACAGGAATATATTTTAAATTACATGGCACAAGAATGAATATAGGGTAAGGCTTCTAATTGTTCATCCTCCTTTCTGCAAGCAGGCAGCTGCCACAGGTGGTCAAGGGTCATCTGCAATTCCTTGGGGGGACTGTGGATGTTGTTCAAATAACACATTTGACAGTAAGCTCAAGAGACCTTATGACATCTTCCAGCTAGAAAGTAGGGCATGGTGTTAGCAGAGCATGTGCACCACACACCAGTCCTTTGGCCTCCAGCACAGTGACCGTGTTCTCCACAAAGCCACAACCACCATCAGACAAGCTCCATGCACTCCAAACTGGGCTGCTCCATCAAAACAGCTCAGGGGTGTTTCTCCAATAACCCATCAAGCTCTCCAGAGATGTTCCAAGTCAACATCTGATACAGATTAAAAGCAGCATAAAGTGTTTAAAGTAACCAAGAGGATGAACGTCCCGTGGCAGCGACGCTGCACCAAGTGCTAGTTTGTCAACCTTTGCTACTTACATAATTCACAGCCAATTTAATTAAAAATATAACAGATCTGAAAGCTGCTAAAATGCTTGCAATGACTATCAGTCATTTGATAATGGTGGAAAGAGCCATTAGAAGTGAACTGTAAGCAAACTTCTCCAAGATTGAATAACAAGGGTATTACGGTTCCAGCCATAAATGTCACAGGTTTTAAAAAATTAGCTGCCCAGCTCGACCTAAAAACTAAGCATTTTTTTTTACCTTGCACACACATTTACAATCAAAATATGTTTATAAAAGGTACAGTAAATTCCGTGGTTATGAGCTGCATATTTTGCATGCTGAACACTAAACCAGCTGCCTCGCTTCAGCATTTACTTGATTTAATGCAAAACTTTTTTCCCTCCACTTTTCTGCTTGTTGCTAGGATGAATACTTGGTATTCATTAGTAATCAAATACAACAGCAAATGTAATATTGTTGCACAGATGAACTCCTTTTATTGCCAACACTCTCATGTTTAAATTATTGCCTTTAAATAGTTGTCTCTTGTTATTCTAGTTCAGGTAATGAAGGAAGTTCTGACAGCAATGGCTTGGAATTAAATAAGTAGATTCAGATGAGACATTAGGAAGAAGTTCTTCCTCAGGAGGGTGGGGAGACACTGGCCCAGGTTGCCCAGAGAGGTGGTGGAAGCCCCATCCCTGGACATTTTGAAGGCCAGGCTGGCTGGGGCTGTGAGCAACTGATGTAGAGGGAGGTGTCCCTGCCCATGGCAGGGGGGTTGGAACGAGATGAGCTTTAAGGTCCCTTCCAACCCTGACAATTCTATGGTTCTAAGTGAAGAAAAACCCCCAGAATCCATAGATACACTATCAAAATAAAATCATGTTTAGCCGACCCACAAACCTTTGGGAGAGAATCCTACAGCCAGTCCTGAGCACTAACCCCCCTCAATGGCTTTTGTCAGCTGAACACTTAAATTCTCATTGCCTCAACCATGGGGCATCTGTCCCAGAAAGTCTGCACAGCCCTGCAGGTCTCTCTCCTATCAGGAGGTAATGAACTAAATCCAAGCCAAGCATTTACACATGTGCAATCCTGCAGGTGGTGAAACACCTCTGAGCTTTCAGAAGGTGGAGATTTTCTGTCCCAGGGATGTTCAACTGGGAGGTCAGAACAGTCTCAGCAGTGTTGACTGATTAGAATTCTGAAAAATCAAATTTTAAATTTAATTCTGACTTGAACAAAGCCAGGGGTATTTGTTTTATGAGATACATTTCTCAGATCTGTCTTCTAACTTGAGGATTTGGGATTATTTTCAAAGATAGAGGCAAGTAGCTTTGGTTCAGAGCAGCTCAGGTGTTGTGCCCACAGCAAAGTGCAGATGTAAAAGGAAGCCTGGGAGCCAGGACAGGCGGGTGCAAAGAGCTCCTGGGGAGAGCTCAAATTTTCAAAATTGACAAAAAATGTGAACCAAAGGAAGACAAAAGAAAGCAGGAGCTTCCTTTGATCACATGCCTCCAAGAATGGAGGTTTTTACCAATACTGCATAACATACAAAGTATATTTTTGCACACACAAGCACAGAGATGTGAACAAATATATATATAAAATATATATAGATATATAATATATATATTTATATATTATATATATTTATATTTATATATATATATATATAAAAAACAAGAGTTAATAAACCTTGTGCTGGATATTAACCCCTATTCATCATTAACCCCTATTCATCAAGGTCTTAAGCTATATTTTGAAATTCATTTTATACACCTTACCCCAGAATATTTTTTCTGTTTCAAACTAGCCCAAATTATTTGCTTTACTGAAGTGTTGCAAAGTTAGAATATTTATATGTATAGCAGCAGATGCTGCTGTACCTCTGTACAATATAATACAGCTTTATATCATATACTGCCTTTCATACCAAGTGTATTCCCAAACACTGAACAGAATTAAATACAAGGAAGCAGTGGATGCAGGCAGCACACAGTATAAATTATAGAAACCAGTGGTGTAAAAACACTGTATGATGAATAAATTAAGGCACTGAGCCAGAAGGCCAACAAAAGAGTGAGAAAAAAAAAAAATTAAGAGGCATATGCAGATGAGAAAAATCTACTTTAAAAAACAAAAAAACAAGTTGAAGAGCTGGAGAGTTGATGAGGCAGAAAGATACAGGGAGGCTGCTCCAGATGGTAGAAACAGCAGCAAAGGTTCCTATCCTAGAGTGGCAAGACTATGTACAAAGCAGCACGGGGTGGTTGCAGAGTCTGCAAAAAGCCAGCAAGCAAAAACAGGGGCCTTGCTGAGATGAGTTCCTGGGTTTGGAAATAAGGAGAGACCCTGGAAAGAGTGGAGAACTTGTTCTGAGCACGGTCAGATTGCTCAAAGTACATAGGAAGACACCTGAGACTCTGGCTGTGAAGGAGTCCTTCAGCTCTGGTGCTTGAGGAGCCTCTATTGCCCTGTCAGGACTATTTGCAGACAGAAGGAAACGTATTTTCATGTAGTCTGATAACCATTAACGACTGGGGCAAACATCTCCATGAACCCATGCATTGATTAACAACTGGCACAAATATCTCCATGAACCCAAGGAATTACNTGTTCAACTGGGAGGTCAGAACAGTCTCAGCAGTGTTGACTGATTAGAATTCTGAAAAATCAAATTTTAAATTTAATTCTGACTTGAACAAAGCCAGGGGTATTTGTTTTATGAGATACATTTCTCAGATCTGTCTTCTAACTTGAGGATTTGGGATTATTTTCAAAGATAGAGGCAAGTAGCTTTGGTTCAGAGCAGCTCAGGTGTTGTGCCCACAGCAAAGTGCAGATGTAAAAGGAAGCCTGGGAGCCAGGACAGGCGGGTGCAAAGAGCTCCTGGGGAGAGCTCAAATTTTCAAAATTGACAAAAAATGTGAACCAAAGGAAGACAAAAGAAAGCAGGAGCTTCCTTTGATCACATGCCTCCAAGAATGGAGGTTTTTACCAATACTGCATAACATACAAAGTATATTTTTGCACACACAAGCACAGAGATGTGAACAAATATATATATAAAATATATATAGATATATAATATATATATTTATATATTATATATATTTATATTTATATATATATATATATAAAAAACAAGAGTTAATAAACCTTGTGCTGGATATTAACCCCTATTCATCATTAACCCCTATTCATCAAGGTCTTAAGCTATATTTTGAAATTCATTTTATACACCTTACCACAGAATATTTTTTCTGTTTCAAACTAGCCCAAATTATTTGCTTTACTGAAGTGTTGCAAAGTTAGAATATTTATATGTATAGCAGCAGATGCTGCTGTACCTCTGTACAATATAATACAGCTTTATATCATATACTGCCTTTCATACCAAGTGTATTCCCAAACACTGAACAGAATTAAATACAAGGAAGCAGTGGATGCAGGCAGCACACAGTATAAATTATAGAAACCAGTGGTGTAAAAACACTGTATGATGAATAAATTAAGGCACCGAGCCAGAAGGCCAACAAAAGAGTGAGAAAAAAAAAAATTAAGAGGCATATGCAGATGAGAAAAATCCACTTTAAAAAACAAAAAAACAAGTTGAAGAGCTGGAGAGTTGATGAGGCAGAAAGATACAGGGAGGCTGCTCCAGATGGTAGAAACAGCAGCAAAGGTTCCTATCCTAGAGTGGCAAGACTATGTACAAAGCAGCACGGGGTGGTTGCAGAGTCTGCAAAAAGCCAGCAAGCAAAAACAGGGGCCTTGCTGAGATGAGTTCCTGGGTTTGGAAATAAGGAGAGACCCTGGAAAGAGTGGAGAACTTGTTCTGAGCACGGTCAGATTGCTCAAAGTACATAGGAAGACACCTGAGACTCTGGCTGTGAAGGAGTCCTTCAGCTCTGGTGCTTGAGGAGCCTCTATTGCCCTGTCAGGACTATTTGCAGACAGAAGGAAACGTATTTTCATGTAGTCTGATAACCATTAACGACTGGGGCAAACATCTCCATGAACCCATGCATTGATTAACAACTGGCACAAATATCTCCATGAACCCAAGGAATTACTCACCTCCATCTGCAGTATTTGCCCAAATGTATGGTTGACCTGACACCCCCATAGTACACACCAGATATGTGCTACTACCTATGTAAGAGTCATTTTATGAGTTCCACATATTTTATGTTCAACGTATAGAAGTTGAACCCTAAAAATACCCTCCTACCTGAGCAGTTTTTAGCACAGACTGAAACGAGGCACGACCCTCACCATATTGTTTGATATTTTGAGAAGTCAAGCACGCCACACTGTTTGAAAAATATTAATAAACAAACATTAAGCACTCCAATTTAGCTCTTGGGCCCGGAGCTATGATACACGAGTGGCAAACTGGCATAGATGTGTTGGCTGGAATCTGAACTAAGTGGCAAAAGTGATGATAGTGCTACTGGAAATCACCAAACAAACATCTTTGTGAATCCCCTTCACTCTGAAGTTGTCAGTGTGAGAACAGTGCTGAAAATAAACATCCCTCTGTCGACCTCCACTAGCAAGCCTGATCAACCTTTAGGCTTTCAGACTAGCAAGGTCTGGTGCTCACATATAGTTTCCACAGTGGCATTTTCAAGCTGAGAATGACAGCAGTGACACATTCATATCTCCTTCCCATATCCAGCTTTGTTTCTTGCCCATCATCTGTAGTCTCTGCCAGCCCCAAGAAGATCCTGGTGTATCAGAACAGGATTTAGCTGCAATGTTTGTACATGTGGTCTTGCACACCCCAGAAGACCCAAACATATAAATGCTGTGCTTAACATTCATCAGGCAGATCCAATAAAGCTGTAAATGAAAAGAAATTGAAGGGACTATGTGCCTAGGAATAAAGTTAAATTAAGTAGCAAGTGTTTATAAGATCAAGACCTAAACCACTAGCTCCTACAACATGGAATCAGTCACTCTGGCACATCTGGGCATTCAGGGGCCAGAAATGAGCTTGATTCTCATGCAGAAACTCAGTAAATAACCTACAGGTAATTTAAAGGCTCTCAAGAGGGCACAGAGAAAAAGCCCAAGTCACTTACTGAATTAGTGGTGGGACTCTGTACGGTGGCTAAACATCCATCTCCCTGGTGTCAGCTAAGGCAGGCAGTAAATGTGAGCTCTCCAGTGCACTGTGCTGCCAGCTCTCTTCTTCCTCAGGCCAACACCAAGCCCAGCAACATCTCCTCAACGTATCTTCAGCTTTTATTCTTCATCTGGTTGCTCTTCTCCATGTCAAACCAGCCAAGGGGGAAACACACCACAGAGANAAGCAGGTAAAGAATTGGTAGCAACATAGATTCACTTTCCTGGCTAAATCTTTCCAGCATTTCATTTTAACAGCTGATGCTTTAGACATCTTGGAGTTATTACCTATGGGTAGGCAACTCAGATAAGCAAGTCAATAACTCTTAAGCATTGTAGGTCAGATCCTTATTTTCTGCTGGGTTTGGAGGATGATGGGTCATCACGAAGTGCATGCATTACACAAATGCTGTGTGATGTGCTACTGGGTCATATTCCTATCAACATGACAGCCCAGAATATGAAATTTGATATGAATGGATGCACTAAAAACCAACAACTCAAACATAAATAATCAGTCTCCAGGTTGAAGACAGGACAGTGCTGGTTTATATGAGATAGCCCTTGGAAATAAGTTACATTATTCATCTCCAGCCTAACTTGGCATTTAAATAAACTTCCATTAAGGCTCGGATATCATTAAATTGTTTTGCTTTTACTTTTCCAATAAAATTCTCATTAGTGGACCACTGGAGTGACTATTTAATGGCACGGTGCTCTAAAGAGCATGCAAATGTCATGCGTGCCCCATGCCTGGGTAATATAAACACCAACCACCCCATGACCAGAAGAATTGTACCTTTTCATAATGAATTTAGGATACTGTCAGTCACAAGCCTTTGCTTTGAACATCATGCTGAGATGCCAGCTGAGATCCCCAGCCCAGCAGGAGCTTGGGCTGTCAGAGAAGCCCAGATCTGAACCCTTTGAAAGGATTAGGTCCTTCCTCTGAGTCATGGGCAAGAACACAATGCAGGTCCTTAGGAAACTCAAATCTCTGTCCAAAACTACAAAACAACATATTTATCAGATCTAGAAGCAAGACACAAACAATCGTGGCTAGATGCATGCTTAATTTGGAAAAAAAGAAATCATCAACCACAAATAATCCACTAGGTAGGTAACCTGGCTGTATTTATTCAATCTGATTGAGCAGAAAAAGTATTATCAAAAGAATTAACACATCCCACCCTGAGATTTATTTGTATGGAACCAACTGGTGGGTGAGATCATGTAGGAATTGATTTTTCTGCCTTGCTCCAAAAATAAGGTTATGTAGAGACTAAAAATCATTACCTGAGGTGTCCAGAAAGTCTTAAGCAAAACTAAATCATACCTGCAATTCACCCAGTGCATGTATACATCTGATCAAGGGGTGGTAAAAGTTGTTGCAATGGAGAAATTGATATTTTTATTTATTTATTTTAATTTTAAAAGTATATTCACATATTTTGAAGACACTGGGACTAACATGAATTCATTTACTAACCAGGCCAATCAAAAATTGCTGTAGCCAAGAGCTCTATTAAAAGTCCATAATGTTACCTTAATGGAGGAAAACTGATAGAGTTTTTTTGGAAGTTATCCATCAAATTAATATTGTGGAATTCTAGAGGATGTCTTAAATAGTTCAAATGGACATTTTTATTAATGAACCTAATAATAGAATTAAATGAAATTAAAATCATTACTTTCTCTAAGAGGAAGTATTTACATTCCAAGCATCTTAATGGAGTTTATTCTTGAAAGAATTTAGAAACAATGCTCATTATTCAACAGTGTGAAGTGGGAATTGGCTCTCTGGCATCCACACACACAAGAGCTGCCAATTTGCAGCTACTGGAGCACTTACTTGGAGCCTCTCTGTCTAAACCACTTTGCATGGCAGCTGTCCAGAACCTTGCCTTGCAACACAACCCACCTCCTTGTCAAGAGCCCTCCTTGTTGGGAAGCATTAAACTCACCCAGCAACCCAGTAACAATAAAATAAAAATCCACAAGGCAGATAACTGTAAGAAAAATATTGTATCAGATATCTGCTCATACCCTGTGCACCTTGTTCACCTGGAGGAAACCAAGACTCAAAGGCCAACTTGATCTGGTCACCATCCTTAACTCCTGTTGGTGAGCAGCGAGCAAATTAGGATGTAGCTACTTTGGCCAAAACCAGCTGTGGAGCCCATGCTGGGATCTAAACCCACAGAACCACAGACAAATTTTCCTTTGAGCATTTCTCAGGGTGTTTATGGAGAAAAGGGAAGCCCTGACATGACGGGAGGGTACTGAAGCAAGTTCACCTTCCTAGTGAATTTTTTAGGCTCCCAATCCCGTTCCTAAATGAACAAGCTGATGAATTTGTGATGAAACCACTATTTAATATCCCATTCTTGCACATGGACAATCGAAATGAATGCTTTTGGAGTTTTATTGCCCTATGAACATTATCACTGGTCTTAGGTTAGATGTCTTAGGTACATTTTCTTGCCATGTGAGAGCACCAGCACTGGTTCTGTAACACATGCACGTGCCTTCCGAGGTGATCAAACACTTCTTGTTATGGAAGTTAGGTTGGAATAGATATTGGCAGAGGTTTAATATCACAAAATTCCTGCCAACACAAAGATATGCTACAAGAAATCACCCCGAAATGGTTTGCCAGGGAGTTAAAGCCCTTCCAGAGAAACTGGCAGCATCATAACACTCAGAGAACAGATCAGAGCACTGGAAACTCTTGCAACCACTACCTTACATTGAAGGACCAGATCCAAAGGCCATAAAAGCTCCAGGAAACTTTTTGTAGTATCTAACGAGGCTTCTATTGGGCTCCAGATCCCAAGAGGCCATCCATAGTTTAGCTATTCATGTTTGCTAAAATTACAAAATGCCCTTTCATTCCAGAGAATCTTATCAGAAAATTGATCTCTTTATATATAAAGTCTTCAGCCAAGGTAAAGTCCTTTCAGGAGTTTTACGGTTCCCTATCATTCTTTTCAGAACCCTCTGGAAACTGGAAAATAGGCTGATACTGTTTCTATGTTAAAAAGAATGGCTAAATAAAAGAAAAATACAGTCCTAAAGTGTTTGCAAATATCCAGCCTTTTCTATTTTCTTTGGCAAACACAGCAAAGGTTAATAGCAAGCAGGTAAAAAAAAAATAAAACCCAGAATGACACAATTATTTACAGAAGGACCTATCTGAACATTATCTCATTCAGGTTGTTTCTTATTTATCAGACCTACAACTGTGCTCTCTCTGTGTATTTAAATTAAATTATCTAATGCAAATGTTATATATGAACAGCTCAGCAAGACACACACCTTATTCCATGTAAAAGCAGATTGCTGGTTCTGGGACTGTAAATGTGGCAGACACTAATTTTATTGCTTTGCAGGTAGCAGAACACCCAATGTTCTCCTTCCCAAATGGTGATTGAGCAATAGCTTTTAATATTGTCTAATGATCACAAACATGTGGAGTCTTGTGTTAACATCTGGCTGATGGGTAAAATCGAGCACAGAAACTGCTCACAAAACAAATAACCCCATGCCCTCCAAAATCTAGGATTAATAGAACAGGCACATGCTCTTTTATTACTGAAGAAAACACAGCAGGGCAAGCTGCAAATATTTCTAGGTATGTTTTATGTGGTGTAACCAACTGAACAGATCACCTGGTTCCAAAAGATCTTAGAAGTCATGAGCTCTAAAGAAGGGAAAAGTGTTTGTCAAGGATATTGGAGGAAGCAAACAATCCCAAAACTAAATCTCATCAAGGAGAGCTCTGCCTAAGGACAGCCTTAGCCAGTGATATGGGATGTCCAGGTAAGCTCAAGAACTCCTGAAGGTAAAAATAACAACATCATTTTGGTTATTCCATCCTTATGGCTCAGCAATGAGCATCACACAACACATGAAGCCTCAAAGACTATTAGAAATCCCCTTACTTGGTCCAAGCTACATTTTACTTACAAAACTGTATTAAATGGGCTTCACTGTGGGCTTTCCAGACTTTTCACAATTATTCCAGTACCCCAGGAATTACACTAGCATACATTTTTCCTTTAAACTATTTTTCTTTATTCTATCCCTATTTTTTTTGCTGTAGTGCTGGACTTTTTCCTAGATGCCCAGATCTTTCCAGATGTGTGTTCATACCAGTAACAGGGCTCTGGGCTGTGATTTCCACAGGGGTCATTGCCATTTGCAAGGTAGAGCAGCAGCAGCTCTTGTTAGGGCTGAGAGTGCATGAAAAGAAGTCTCTTGCTCCTCTGACATATCCCATTGCACACCTCAGACCAACTTGCACCTCTTGCTGGGCTGTTCTGGAAGGGACAGCAAATACCTAAGCCCTGGGGCTGCAGAAACTGCAGGAGGATGGGGAGGCATTTATTGTACCTGTTTTAAGAGAGCCCCAAGGGCACTGTGGCCATTTTGCAGGCATTTAGAGGGGAATCATCTCATGTCCAAGAAGCTCGTGAAATCCAGATGAAGGACAAGGCTGCAAATCTACTTTTCTATAGCACTGAGATAAAGAAAAGGAAATTCTCCTCCGAGCAGAGGGTGTACATAGGGTCTGTTCATTACACATACCCCAGAGCATGGCTGCTCTTCACCTTGACAACAAATAGCCCTTACTGGGTCCTGCTTGTCACCAAGAGCAGATTTCTCCCCAAAAGCCATAGCTGAGATTTGGCTGAGACTCAGCATCTCTGCCCTCTAGACCCTAACATATGCATATATTCCCTTTTACATTTGCACCCCTGCAATTAATTATATTTTAACAAACCAGCTAACTGAACAGAGCTAAGGTGCAAACCTGAAGGAATTTGCCACGTTTACATACGTAGTAATAAGATCAATTACTTCCAGCTCGTGTAGATGTATTGAGAACTAATGAGGTACTTAAAACATGCACAGAGAAAGTCTACTTTCTATTTCCATGCTGTAACTTAGAGCTTGTTAGGGATTTAGCTCTTTATCAGTTTGAGCTATGGCACTTACATTGATAGAAGGCCTGTTAGCTGGGGCTCCCGACTGCATTAAAAAGTCTTTTAATGCAGTTTTGTAGTGGCATACATCTCATTATAGTGCAAAAATGGGCAAACACTGAAGACCATGTTGTTGGGAAATACTTTGTCTGGGAACACAGCAAGCAGAAAGCTTATCCTTTGAAGGATAACATCCACCTCACTCATAATTTAGATAAGTAATCCAGAGACCCTTATAATGAGAAAGCCTTTATCATTTTTTTTAAAGCTATTAAAAAAGACCTGCAAAGGTAAAGTGCTAAATTCTAGCACTGTTATCTTTATGGGTCACTTTTAACAACAAAACACTCTTTCTCCCCATACAAAACACAGTGGTAATCTATTTCTTCAAAGAAATTGCACTGAGAGAACATCTACAACACGCTACACTTCATACACTGAGCTCTAGGTTATTACCTGGGAAGCCAATTTTCAGGCAGCTATTTCAACATCTGAGCACAGCCTTGGATACAGCTCCAGGCACATCCAAAGTTTCTCATTAAGTTAGACATGCAATGAAAATGTTGAAAGTTGTTTAAGGGTGAGGACAAAAGGGATACAGATATTGTAAAGCTACAAGAAAGAACAGAAAGAAGTGGAGAAACCTTCGACTCCGGCATGGAGAGTTCCAGGAGAAGTCAGCCCAGGACAGTCTCTCCACACAGCAGGTCCCTGTGTCTGCTTTCTGGCCAACCCTCAGCACAGCTTTAAACCTTGCTATTTAGCAGATAAAACCAGCTTCTTTTTAACTTTAGCTCTGACCATGTTTGCTGCCTATCAGACCCTCTAGACATTTGATTTCCCTGGCCTAGATATTAAATGACACCCCATGTATGCCTCAGCCATCAGGCTGGCTTTGAGGTCAGCACACCACCTCCCCCTGAGGGACAGGGACTCCTTATCCATGGAGGGAGTGTTCTACACTGATATCTCAGCTCTTGGCTCCCTGGAGCCATTCACATCATCAGGGGCATCTCTGCAACACGTCCAAGAGCTTCTGGCTTCCAAGATGCACACAATATATTTTTGCAGCTCTATCAGTCTATAGCTTCCCTTTTCCTCTTCCAGCTGAAATGGTTCAACAATTTCATTTCACTTGTGCATTTGCTCTTCTCTTTTGAAATGCCCATTTACAAGACAACATTTACCAGGACATCAACCCTTCAAAACCAAATCAATCCTGGATGTGCTCAAGGCAGGAGACACAGGAGCCACTTCTGCTTGGAGCAGGGACTTTCAGATGTCACCTTCAGCTGCCAAGGGGAGGGAAGGAGAAAAAAAAGCACTTACCCAGCCATGACCATGTGAAACAACCCCCAAGCAGCAAGAGAGAAGCAGCCAAACCCAAGGCTGCTGAAGGAGGATTTAAATAGCTGGCTCTGGACCCAGATGTGATCCTGCTGAGTTCACCTGCCTCCAGCAGACTTGATTAACCAGCCTGGGTGAAAACGTGGCCCCGTGGTACACAAGTCTGCTGTTCTGAGGCAGCAAAGCAGCCTATCCCCTGGGTCACTCCAGCTGAGGGTGCATCCCAGGGTTGATGCTCCCCAGCTGTGCCAGAGTTGCCCTTGGGTTCCATCAGTCACTTGGAAGAGGAAGAGTCTGTCCCTATCTGTCAGGTCAATTGAGCTCTGTGAGATTTTGTAGGCTTAGAGCTGGGCATCAGAGCTCCCAGTTTACAGTGAGACTTGGGAACAGGTATGTGGGTCCACCAGCTCCTTCTCCCTGCAGGAGAAGACAACCTGCAGAATGGGGGAGAAGGAGACAGTTATGGGCTATGCCTGGCTTTGGTTTTCCTTTGGTTTCCCAGTATAAATATGCTCATAGGCAGCATGTTCAGCCTGAATATACTGCTTTCTGTAGCACTGATCATACATCTCCTTGTCATTACAGTGCCTACAAGTAAATACAGAGAAATAAATAAGAATACTTAGCACTTTAAGCCCATTAAAGCGTTGGCAAAGTTTCACATGAGATAGTCTTTAAAGCTTGATGTACGGCAATAAAATTAGTTCAGAAAGAGACAGCTGCATAAAAACAATGTATGTCTTCACATAAAACTGGGGAAAATATTTTGACTGGCACAGACTTTAAGGTAGGCTTATTTATTGGAGCTATGCTTCAGTAATTTACAAAATACAGAATCTGATAAGCAGGAGCGTTGGATGCTCGCAGAAGGGAGGTCCAATGTGCACTCATTTCAGCTGATGAGTTTAAAATCACATCAAGCTCATAACAAAGATTTATACCCAACGTTGAGGAATGATCACTCTTTACAGAAGCTGACAGCTAACAAAGTAAAATTAAAAATAAGTGGAGTAGCGGGCTGAAAGGTTATCTGAAAATATAATATGGATGGAATATCTGATAACTAAAGATGAAGTCTTTTAAAAAAAAATCCAGGAGCATCAAGTTTGAATTCAAACTAATATATATATATATTTTAAATAGCGCTTCTGGACACTTTCTGTGTCAGAAAACAACATCCAATCTGTGTCTTTGATCCAGTTAGCAGTACCTGAAAACACCTTCCCAGAGAGCAATGCAAAAGAAAAACAGATTCAGCCCCTATTTATAGCTTTATGCAACTTTTATCTCATATCCTTCTTCCTCTCCTTTAATTGAAAAGCAACATTTATACCTAAGAGCAACAGGGCAATGAGAGATGGTGCCTGTGGATTGGATTTGAGTCTCTCAAGTGAACAGAGTCACACGAATGATGTAGTGCTCTAGTTTTGGTGGGGTCTTTGCTATCTGGTTAGTGATACCACGAGACAAAGGCAGAGGACCAGCAGCAGTAGGCTTAGCCAGCTTTTTTTTTCCCTATTTTAAAGTGTGACTATAGTGCACTCAGTTCACACAAGCCAAAGAAAAATAGGACATCTTACACCCTGGAAATTGTCATATGAGAGAGAAACTTCATATTTTTAAACACATACTAAAGGTTTATGTGTTTTGAAAATAGATGTGTTAAGAAAATAGATTTCTTTACTTTCTATATCAGATAAAAAGTTTCAAATGGTCCATGACCATTTGTACTGGATCTCCCTTTATGTCTGGACTACCAACGAGACAATCCCACAAGAGGAAGGTCCTATTCATGCATTCTCTTAGTTGCCCATCTAATGAATTCTCATTACAAATCGAAGCCTGTGAAGTCACATGAAAAGTCCATTTATGTTCTGCTATGTACATATGCATCCATTCAGATTCTATTCCTCTAATTGCACAAATTAATTGCTCTCTGCTGAATTTTACACCACCTCATTTCTCAGGGTTTCTCCTGCAAGCACCCTGAAAAGGTCAACATCACCATCAAATGCTACCCAGCTCAACGTGCTTTGAAGATTATAATTACATCTAATTAGAAGTTTTTGCAATTAGCACATATTGGAGGGTCTCCATTCTTGGAATTAATAAGATCCTTTTGTATTTATTTACCCAGCCAGGCATTTGTGCACGTGCCACCCAACCGCTATTGTTAGTGGACTGTTGCAGCTCAGTGGGGACAATGGTTTGTCACCATCACTTGGTATTTTTCTCAAAGACCTCCTTCTGCCTGAAAATTTACCCCCAGTGTCTGCAGCCTGACCAGGACTCTTGGGACAGAAAAAGAATACAAATAAGCTGCTATTTAATGTCACAGATATTAGTACTTGATGCTTTTGTGCATTTTTTTCATGGGAAAAATGTGAGGAGAAACTACTGAGGCACCAGGTCCTCTGTGGTGACCACTGAGCAAAGGAGAAGCACGAAGCCAATGCATTTCTGAGTCTGCCAGAAGGCACATTTTTCTCATTCAGAAGGGTACAGATAACAGATTAGTATTCCAGGTACTGGTTGATTTTCAGCTCTTCTCTGAAAGCTACACATGCACTTGTACCCCAGAGAGCAATAGAAGAGCAAGACTGTCAAGCTTCATCTTTGCCGTCGACTAATTACAAAACCTAGGAGCCTAGTTTGCAAAACTGGGCTTCCTTTGCTGCCTATCCACTCTATTTTATGTATCTTAACAATATGAGGGATATTTTAATATGGTAAACAGCTACGTTCAGTTTCTGGGGCTTTGAAACAGCCAAAAAGTGACAGTATTTGCAGCACCATCAAGAGGAGAAGCTGGCAACGTGCTAAGTTTACCTCAAATTAATTATCTGTTGAAATCACAAGAGCTAGTTTGTTAATTTGAATTTTACCTAGGACTCAAGCATTAAAAAAAAAAGAAAAAAGAAAAGATTACAAATGAAAAGCAGCAACAGTGAAACGAAGGTTTGGTTTCCAGCTCTTGGGACAGGTTCTCTCTCTAACCCTCCAACACAAACATACATGGCTATGATTGAAAGCCCAGTGCTCTCAGGAAGATTTGATTACTTTCCAAACACAAGCAGGAGGCATCATTCCTCAAAAACCTGTCTTCCAGAGTATACCTTGGGCTTTCACATCACCATTCATTTAGGGCAGCAACTCACAACACAGCCTGTCCCACAGCAACACCATATCAAACTTCATTTAGAGAATGGCTCATCTCAAAGGCTGTTTGCTGCCTAAGAATGCCCCAAACTGCCTGGAGAGCTAATGACTAGTTTAATGATCAGATTTTCATATTCCTGAGCTGCTACCACATTGACCCTTTCACTGGATTGGATTCACATGTACCCTACAGAGCCATTTGTGTATCTACTTGTACCTCCTCGGGCATCTTCTGTGCTGCTTTGCTCAGTCTTGGATGCATCTCTTTGGCTCACAAACAGCTAATTATAAATATAAATAACCATAAAAAAGCCTTTTATGCCTCATGGCAAATTTTCTTTGAACCTATATACATCTAGCATATATATTGCTTCTATATCTAAGCTTGAAGTATTACAAATATACTGTAGAGTGTTGGTAAAACTCTTCAGAATTGTTTCTATTCCTTATATTCACATTCAATGGAAGATCTTTTGTGGGATCTGTCTTCCTCCATCAATGTAACAGTCCCTCACCATCAAGGGAAACATGAGTCAGGTCTCTCATGAGAATTATTTCATGAAATCATTTTTTTTTTGTCCCAGAAAATTCAGGAAAAAGTGAAATTTCATCCATTGCTCTGCTCCAACCAACCGTGACATGACTTCTAATTGACCTTGACATTTGAGAACTTCACAAGATGGCAAATTACTCAGAAGACCCATGAGTCAGCCAGGTTAAGGGAAGCCAAAGAGTGAATAGCAAGAAGGGCAAGACAGCAACAGGATGTAAATGAGGAATTGTATTTAAGCTAACATGTTGCATTATGCATGAAAAGGTGAGTAATAGCAAATAGTTTAAGAAATCTGTCTACAATTAATGAATCCTAAATAGCTTTATTAATGTAGGTCAAATCCCATCTTCTTGTGGGAATTTGACATTTACTAATATGTCCCTGTATGAATTATTCAAAGAAGATATACTTAATACATATACAAAGTTGTATTGAGTATGCTCTTCACAAAAGATGCATTATACTTGTACTACAAAATCTAGAGGGGCTACTTAATTTCTAATCCAGCAATCGCTAATTAAATAATATTATAATCATACTCTAATATATCTAAATCCAAACGTTAGAGAAGTCTGCAAATATTGTTTTATTTGCAGCCTGTAGCACGATGTCATCACCCATCACAGAGCAGGTATTCAAATTCTGCCTTTTGTTCTTGTAAAATATAAACCTAGTATCAATTCCCACTGTGAGGAAAAACTATGATTAGTAATTAAATTACAGTGCATTAAACTTACTTAACTTAAGTTCACCAGGTGGGAAAATTCTATGCCTCTGGGCTTAACAATAACTCCTAATCTTGCTGTTGCCTGTACATATTTTTTTAAGTTGTATTACAATTTACTTTATTGGAATTTCATTAAAAATGGTAATGTCATTACTCCTGTTAACGCTTAAAACCAACACCATAATCCTGAATTTTAATTAGTAATTATAATTAATCATTATTTCATTAATGAAATGTTTAGTTGCTAATTGTCTTTGAGCACCCCAGTCCCTAGGCTTATAAGCATTTCACAACATTTAATTTCTCCCAGTTTCTGATTAAGTGGAACCATCAACTTTATTCACTTTTAACACTTGCATGTGGTGCAGACTTTGGGCCTTTAATTTACTATTTGCATCTGTTCACGTGGATGGCTTCAAGTCCTCATTATTGTTTCATTAATGGAACAAATAACTCAGGTATGCAGCAGACAACACAAAGATATCTGGGAGGTAAAATTACCTCCCTCCACTCACTTTGCTGTAACCATAACTGTAGATCTTAATTTGTCACTACCCCAACATCACACAGGTCTGGGTTCATCCACCTGACATTCAGCAACACAATTAATTAAAAATTAAATATAATTATTAAAAATAGATGTTGGCTGGGATAACAAAACTGCCTTTTGTTGTTGTCAGGGGGTTGGAGGGTGCAAAAACCAAAGAATTCAAATTGAATGGCTTAGTGCATGTGTGCCCTAAGAAAACTAACCTCTCACTGGTTGCCCTGAACTTGGGCAAAACCACAGGGGGGTGGGTTGAACTACAAATCCTTCTAGGCCAGGACCCACCTCCATCAGTGGGTCCTAAGGAAAGCACAGAAGAAAAATTGAGCATACGTTGATACTTAGAATCATAGAATTGGCAGGGTTGGAAGGGACCTTCAAGATCATCCAGTTCCAACCCCCCTGCCATGGCAGGGACACCTCCCACTACATCAGTTGCTCACAGCCCCAGCCAGCCTGGCCTTCCAAATGTCCAGGGATGGGGCTTCCAGCACCTCTCTGGGCAACCTGGGCCAGTGTCTCCCCACCCTCCTGGGGAAGAACTTCTTCCTAACAGCTCATCTGAATCTCCCCACCTCTAGTTTTGACCCATTCTCCTCAGTCCTACCACTACCCAACATCCTAAAAAGTCCCTCTCCAGCTTTCTTGCGGCCCCCTTAAGATACTAGAAGATAACTTCCCCAAACTCTTCTCCTAAACCTGGCTGCTTTTGTAAGATACTCATAAAAGTCTACAAGTGATTGATAGTTATGGTATGTATGGTGCAGACATGAGTATTATGCATTAGCCATGGTCCTAAATACAACAAAAAGCTTTAGAGATGATCCCAAGTCACGGTGATAATTGTTTTTTGAAGCTGCAGGGCTGTATAACAATTATCTCCCTGACGAACAGATATATCACTGCTAACACTAATATATTAACCTTTAATTTATAAATGGAACTCGGTATGGAGTGTGGCCAATTTGATCTGCAAAAGGGGCTGTGAATCTCACAAGGCATGATGGATCTTCTGTGTCACCATTTCACAAGTTCAGGTTCACAGGGGGCTGGCAGCCTCTGCAGCCCCTGCTGCAAACCTTATCTGGTCCACAGAGACATAACAGCCTTTGGGTATTTTTAATTTAATGCCCACTGATAAGGCTGCATGCTACCCCTAGGAAATTATGAGGACTAACAAATGGATACTGGTCCAAAAGGCTGAAAAGCTGGAGTTCTGGGTTTATGTTCCAAGGAGACCTAAGCGTGGCCTTCCAGTATCTTAAGGGCTACAAGAAAGCTGGGGAGGGACTTTTTAGGATGTCAGGTAGTAGTAGGATCAAAACTAGAGGTGGGTAGATTCAGATGAGATGTTAAGGAAGAAGTTCTTCCCCAGGAGGGTGGGGAAACACTGGCCCAGGTTGCCCAGAGAGGTGCTGGAAGCCCCATCCCTGGACATTTTGAAGGCCAGGCTGGATGGGGCCGTGAGCAACTGATGTAGTGGGAGGTGTCCCTGCCCATGGCAGGGGGTTAGAACGAGATGATCTTTAAAGTCCCTTCCAACCCTGATGATTCTATGATTCTATGCTGACATTGAGGTTATGCTGAGCCAACATTCAATGCATAAAATCTTGGAAATTCAACATAAGAATTAACCTGAGGGTTTAGGGAAAATCTGATCTTTTCGTTTCTGCACAGGTCTTCTCATTCCAGGAGAAGTAAACAACAGAAATCCCAAGCATTTTTAAACCCTTTTAGTGTTTGGTACAACAATAAGATAAAAATAAAATAATAATAATAAAAAATTCCTTCAAGTTACACAACCTGAATGTCTACTTACCTTGTGAGTACACACACAAAGAGCCCTCTCAGTGGGGGGGGGAAATAACTCTGTAAATTATTTTCTGCATCTTTGACACTGACAGGTCTTTAATACCCCTAATCATACACAGTCTGTTACAATGATGCACAAAGGACATATTTTCTCCTTTTCAGAACATAATGCTAGATATTTGATGGCTACTCAAGAGAAGGTCAGTGAAAATATCTAGAAATAATGGTGGGATTTACATATAAAGAAGGGCTGGATTTTGAAAGAGGCATCTTGTGCTCAGGGAGGCACCTCCCTCACTCAGTGCTCGAGTCCGTTGGCACAAGTTGAAGTTGGATTATTTGTCCCAGGGCTGAATGTTCAGAATACAAATCTCGGCCCCAATGCACCGAGGGACAAGATCTGCATGAAATACAGCAACAGAAAGTAGACTTCCTT
The DNA here is from genome assembly GCA_013401335.1 of Brachypteracias leptosomus. Lineage (NCBI taxonomy): Eukaryota > Metazoa > Chordata > Aves > Coraciiformes > Brachypteraciidae > Brachypteracias > Brachypteracias leptosomus. The sequence continues at coordinate 312,827 of VYZX01031837.1, forward strand.
GTGGTTCACCATCTGGATATTATCTAATTATTAATTAGGAGACAGAATCATAGAATCATAGAAGCATTTAGGTTGGAAAAGACTTTTAAGTCATTGAGTCCAAGTGTTAACCCAGTGCTGCAAAGTCCACCACTAAACCAAGTCCCTCAACACCACATCTACACATCTTTTAAATATCTCCAGGGATGTGGACTCCAACATAAAAAATAAGCAGCTACTTCTCTAGTGGTAGGACTAGGGGGAATGGGTCAAAACTAGAGGTGGGGAGATTCAGATGAGACGTTAGGAAGAAGTTCTTCCCCAGGAGGGTGGGGAGACACTGGCCCAGGTTGCCCAGAGAGGTGCTGGAAGCCCCAGCCCTGGACATTTGGAAGACCAGGTTGGATGGGGCTGTGAGCAACCTGCTCTATTTGGAGGTGTCCCTGCCCATGGCAGGGGGGTTGGAACTGGATGATCTTTAAGGTCTCTTCCAACCCTGATGATTCTGAGTCTCTCTGTAAAGTTCAGTCTACCCCCAGGAATATCTCACAACACACAAATCCAAACCCATGACATTTGCAGCCTAGGGGGTTTAATTGAGACTTTAGACCATATTTTCTTGGCTGCAGAGGAAACAAACATGTAGAAAGCCAAGAGCATTCTTCTATGTCCTGGTGGCTGAAGGATGCTAGAAGCACACTTCTACTCACTGCACCTCTAAGAGCAACTGGGATGCCGCTCTCCATGTAATGTTAGCTTGCTAATGTAGCACTTGATTCAGCGAGAGAAATTCTTAAAAGATCATTTGGAAGCAGATGGGGGATCAATAGTTTCCTGTACAGTCTGTACTCTCTATAGACCAAATAGTATTCATACATCTGAAGTTTAGCAGATGGTGTTTTTGCATTAATTTTCTCAACTACCAACTGCAGGATACTGTTTTCAGAAAACCAGTTGCCTTAAGGCTTGAATTTTTTAAAAGTATTTCAAATGTTTTCATGTGTTGTAAGCTCACCTCTTCCTCAGGTTTTCTCTCCCAAAGGTGCCGTTCTGATTTTGGGTCTCAAAAAAATGAATTGGCAACAGGCTCAGGTGTGGGGGTTCATACAATGTTTATAAGAGGAGGGTGGAATAAGGCAGCAGCATTTCTCCAGAGGGCATTTGCTCCACTCTACCTGGCCCCAGAGCCATCCCCTCTGCCACTGCTCTGCTGAGAAGGAAGGGAACCAAACTGGTGGGTGGAAAGTACAATAAAACCATTCAACACGCTCTCAAGATGCCAAGGACCATTTGCTTCTGTTTCAAATCAGTCTCCAAAGCCCACTACACACTTAGAGCACCTGCTCTCATCTATCTGCACTTTTTTTTGGATTTATTTATGCAGATGAAAGAAAACTTGAGGAATTATGAGCAGGCACAGCACCTCTGAATATTTTACACCTACTAATTCTTCTTTTTTGGCCAACTATTGCAAGCAACACTGATGAAAATTTGACTACAGGAATACATATCAAGACAGAAAAAATTGTGTGAAGGTCACTCTCATGGATTAAGTTCCTAGAGAACCCCCCAAAACTGAGAAGTCTTTGATGCACACCAAAGGGGGGTAAAAAAAACAACTTCAAAGAACAAAAATCCTCCTACTTTGCACTTGCCTTAACTGCAGTCAGTGTGTATTATTTATCATCCTCACCTCCCTCCTGCATTGCTCCAGGCATGCCCAAGTCATTCAATTTAGCTCTCCAGCTTGGTCAGCCTGCCAGGAAGGAGTAATCTTGCCTTCACCTTCTCTAGCCCTCTTCTGGACGTAAATATAGTGTGACTGCTAATTTGTTGATTTATACAAGGTTTAATCCACTAGAGTCATAAAATATTAAAGGAATCTTTCTTCAGTAAATTTACAGCTAAATAAAATCGTAGCTCTCAAGACTTGCAAGAAGCTGGAGTGACATTTTATTTGCTTGAAATGCATTTTCTGATTCACTGAGGTGGACTGACGTGGGCAGCTTGTTTATTTAAACCACAGAGTATGCAGTGTTCTTCTTCCTGAGAGAAAATTTCCTTCCTTATTTCACAGAATAATGCAGCTGATGCCTTCATAGCATCTTTTATTGTTGCTACTAAATAATTGTAATGAAAGAGCAGATAGTTTCCACTATAATTAATATGAAATTATTAAGGGAAAACACTGAATTAGTGCAAGATGGAAGCTTGGCTGACTTTGGTTGAAAATACATCCCCAAGCACCCTGGAAAACCTTGAAATAAGATCTCTCCTTCAACTAATGGAGTTGGTATCCAAGTCTACTGCAAAGTGGAGACTATAGTGTAAATACCCCAAAGACTAGAAAAAGGATATTAAGTTTCCTACAGCACATCTCCAAACACCATTTCTATAATTCTGCAACCACCACCAGTCCAGGCAGCACATCATGAAAAAAAATTTATTTTTTTTTTATCCCTTCTACATTTCAGATTGGAGGGAGCTCTGACAAGGCATAGGAAAAATAATTTGATTTTAAACCCATTAATTTCATCCTGTCCATTTTTATTTCCATGCTTTGTTTTAATTTTCACCAAGGGTCAGGCTATTCCTTTTTGGCTTTATTGAGTATATTACAGGGGGGTCAAACAGACCATTTTTAGCTGTATACACCCAGCATTGGATTTCCATTACACAGGGTTTAAACCACTGTTTAAAAAGAAAGAAAATAAACATGGGGCTACATTTTGTTTGAGCAAAAGAGGATGGGGAAATGCCCTAAAGAGTTTAACTTCATACTAACAAAAATGGGCCAGAGGACACCATTTGTGCAAAAAAATCCAGAATTTCCAAAAATATGCAATTATCTATGGAAAAACTATCAAGTTCCATGCTTAAGAAGAGCCTATTCTGAAAAATTGTTAATTTCAATAAAATATGCTATTCTTAATGAAATATTTTTATAATAAGTAACTTTTAGCCTGAAATCCGAGTTGTTCCTTAGCAGGGTTTGGAGGCCCTTATTGCCAAAGTTCAACATGATTAAAGATTTTAAATCTCCATCTGTACTTTTCTAGCTATAATCACAGCATGGCTTTGCTGATTCTCAGCCTCCACGACAAAACATCCAGTCCTCGAAAAAAGACCAATTAACAATCAATCCTCCAAATCCTATATTTTCTCTGCAATGTTCCAAGTGTGGCAGTTTCTGAATGCCCAAACTTTGCAGCATTGCAGAGAATCTATTCAAAGTACATCTGCCTTGCTCCAGATAATCTCTTTGATACCACAAAATAAAGGTCTGCTCTCTCTGAGGCTTTTTTATAAAGGGGATTAAAAAAATTACCATCTTTAGCTCTTCTCCTAATAGCAAGCCTGCATCAGAAGGAATAATCTCCCCTGTCTCCTCACCACAGAAACAAGAGTATTTCCTTAAGGACAGAGCTCTGTGGCTATAATCTGATTTACAACTGAGATCACTCAAAACTTTCCCGTAAGCTTTCAGAACTTGCTGTGGATGAAGATGAAGAGCAGGCACTGAAAGCCTGTCCCTGCTCCAACCCAACTTCAGCCACTGCCACAAGTCCCCCAAAGCCCTGCTGACCAAACACTTGGCACACTGGGATTTCCCAAATTTTTCCCAATATTTAACCACTGAGACACTGCCCCAGGAGGTTGTAGATGCCCCAAACAGTGGAGGTGCTCAAGGCCAGGTTGGATGGGGTTTTGAGCAACGGTGGGCTATGGGAGGTGTCCCTGCCCATGGCAGGGGGGTTGGAACTAGATCTTTAAGGTCCCTCCCAACCCAAACCATTCTATAATTCTGGCATTGACACATCAGGATTGGCATTAATTAAAATACACCTTATTTTGAGCTCCATAATTCATTTCTTTAAAATATCTATTTCATCTCATTATCGACCTGTAGGGAATCATGTTGTTATAGAATTAGAATCATAGAATTGTCAGGGTTGGAAGGGACCTTCAAGATCATCTCGTTCCACCCCCCTGCCATGGGCAGGGACACCTCCCACTACATCAGTGGCTCACAGCCCCAGCCAGCCTGGCCTTCAAAATGTCCAGGGATGGGGCTTCCAGCACCTCTCTGGGCAACCTGGGCCAGTGTCTCCCCCCCCTCCTGGGGAAGAACTTCTTCCTAAAGTCTCATCTGAATCTCCCCACCTCTAGTTTTGATCCATTCCCCCCAGTCCTACCACTACCCGACAGCCTAAAAAGTCCCTCCCCAGCTTTCTTGTAGCCCCTTCAGATACTGGAAGGCCACAATAAGGTTCCCTCAGAGCCTTTTCTTCTCTGTTAAATTAATATATTTGAGGTTTATACAAAAATTTACACGTAGCACATAAACCCCATTGTTCCCTTGAGATCTTTCTGTTTTTCTCCTTATACTCTGATGCTTCTGCCCTGCATGAGAAGCAGTGTGTCAGCTGCTCAGTCAGATGCATCACTTCTTAAAACTGAGTTTCTCACTACATTTTCTTCTGGTTTATCTTTTAAAATCTACACTGTTTAGTTCTGCAAAGCTCAGAATGAATTAGATGTAGCTTTGACTTCAGCTGCTGGCTAAACTCCTCCTGCTTGAGCCAAAAGCCCTGCTGCAACTCAAAATAACACCAGTCCCACCCTTACATCACCCCATACTCCTCCCAAATTTAAGTCTTTCACTAGCCCTATACTCATCTTCATCCATCTTAATCCCAATCCCTCCTCTGGGAGACACACAGGGGATGCTAGCTTGTTATTTCAGACACTTCAGCTACCTACAGACACCTGCCACAAGGCAATGAAATTGCCCATACATATTTTACAATCCATTTCTCAGCTGTTGAGGATCCTGAAACTCTGAAATTTTCAGGAATTAAGTTGCAAAATGACATTAGTTTCTGCTATCAGTGATTTCATTGTACTTTTCATTCAACCAGTGATTTAATTTTTTTTTAAATTAATTTTTTAAAATATATTTTTCATTTATTTTTTTTCTCTTGAAGCCTTTTCCTACTACTGGAGCCACAGCTTGGTCTGACACCATTCCCATCATGTTCCCCATCACCTCTTTACCTACAATATTGCAGCAAAGATGGTTGGAGCATCCAGCATTTTGGGGGTTCTTGCAACAGGATTTCTCCACCAGGAGACAAACTTGATTTATATGTGGCAGACTTTACACCTCCAGCTCTGTTTTGGTGTGCCCTTCATATACTCAGTACTAATTCCCTCCTCTTTTATCCTTGCAGGTTTTGAGTTGATAAATCCTAATCCATCTCCCTGGGCTGGTGAGGTTTTATTGTGCCTTGTGTGATCCTCTGGCTCTCTCAAGATTCATATAATTTATTAACTGTTTGCAAAAACATTAGATTGGAAAAAAAAAAGCTTTAATGCAAGGCCATGGATTAACCATAGTTATCAAAGCTCCTGTTCAAAATGGACAGCAACAAAGCATATACAGTTAAAATTTAAACTGCATTACTGAATGACTTTTCCATTTAGATATAAATTATGCATCTAAACAGAAGTGTTAATAATTTAATTCATTAGTTGCTCGGCTAACATCAGATCTTAATTAGTCTTTAGTGTATCTGCAAAGTATAAATAGGTTGATTAGAACGTGTAAATTTATTATATGTGTTTTCAGCTCTTAGTACAAAGTGAAAATTTGGGTTTGGTTTGTTTGTGGAGTTTAGGTATCCCAACCACTGTGTATACTTGAAATGCTGTTATTATTTTCTCAACAAACAGGAAGGAACAGAAAGAAATATTGAAACAAATTCAGAATTTTACTCATAACAGGTTTGAGACATACCTGGGACTTTCAAAACACACTCTGAGTGAATGAAGTAAAGATTTACTGCCATGGAACTGCAAGGAAATATTCTGGGGCTTCTTTTATTTGCATATTGCTTATTTCTAGTTGGTCCTTATTCAGCTTTGAGTTTTATTTGGGGGTGGAGAGGGCATTAATTTAATATGTATTGAAAAAAACCATAGGCATGGTTTAATAAAATAAGTTTAGAATAGGCCTGGTTTTCTTATGGTTATAAAGTTGAGAATGGGTCTAGTATATATGGATACATAGACACCTTGTCATTGCAGATCCCATCCTTGGTACCTCCAGCCACAAACCCTTCAGAATGATGATTTGCTATTCAAAGGGATCACTGAGGGCTGGAGACACCTGAAAATAATCAAGCACCTTGACAGTATCATGGATGGGCACAATCCATCCTCCAAAAGACCGCCAGATGCTGAGAGTGATGCCCCTAAGCTGTAATAAAGGTGATTTTGAAGTCTCTAATGTTAATAGCTCAGCCAGATGAGCCTGGTCCTGTGTCCCTGGATCTCATTTTGCAATTTTTTATTTGGACCAGGTCCTTTTCCCCTCCCCTTTCAGGTGGGGCTGTGGCTCTGGAAGACTCAGATTCATTTTCCTCTTTACAGTCAGTCCTGCAGGTTTCCCCACTACCTTGGAGGCAGCTTCTCTCACAGCATCCAGAAATATATGTGGGGGTTTTTTTTACCTTCATACATCCAAGATATTTCCTCAGACTTGTGAGCTGTATTCTTCAGTACAAAGTCCTTCTCACTGAACTGTAAGAGCTTTGTCTCCCAGCCCTGCTTCACTCATTACTGCCACTGCTGCAGTTTCACAAGTTCATTTTTCACCCTCTCCTTTCAGTACTTTTTTTTTCCCAGCAGATTTGAAAAAAAAACATGACTATGGAAGAGTTTTAGATACTGCTCTGCCAGTTTACAAGTATATTTAATCCCTCCAGTGCTTGATTTTCTTTCTAAGACTTGAGAATCGTACAAAAAAACCCCACCAAAAAACCCAATAACCAACTGTCTGCGTTCCCCTGTTGAGGAATATGTATGTGTACACACAGAAATACATCTGTAAGCAAGGAAATTAACTGCACTCATAGTGTGTGAGGATGAAGGTCTCTAAACTAAATTCTCTTTGACAGAAGAAGTCCAGCTTCAGGGGGAAAAAAAAACTGTTAACACAAGGCTGTCAGCATTTTCATGGGAATTAGGAAGAGTGACTATTACCATCCAAAGTGAGAACTGTCACTCTCCATCACATACACACAAATGTCTTCAGCTGAAAACTTTGCTAGGAAGTTTGCAAACATGTAAATCCCTTTATCAATGTCCAGCTTCATAAATAAACTTTGTGAAGCCAGGAGATACCAATCACCCTGTGAGCAGAGCCCTCTGACTTTGTTGAACTACTACATTACGGTGCAATTCAGATGCAGTCTAACACTAGAGGACCTCAGCCCTCAGATAAAAAATGATGTACATATCTCCTCCAAAATTACAGGAAAAATGTGATATCTGCCTCATCAAGCAGTAAGATCCTACAGGCTGAGCTATTGCAGTTAATGAGGCAGTGCCAGCTCAAGCACCCTAACCTAAGAGGTCAGAAACTGAATATGTGCCCATCATTTGCAAAGTTTTAAATCTGATATTTCAATTAAAACCCCTCCCTCACAGATCTCCTGCAGATAGGGACACTTTGATCCAATCAGGGAACTAAGGGTGGTGGTTCTGTCGTACATGAGCAGGTCCCAGCCACAGAAGAGCAGCCTGGAAACCCAGGGCTGGGAAAAACTCAACTACAGACACATCCCTGAAAAAAGAGTGAATCTGTCCTTGCCAGTGTTGACTCCAAAGTTCCTCTGGGAGAATCCTTTGCTTCCTCTCCCAGGCTTAACCCTTTGCTTCCCAGACAGCACTCATTATTCTGCACATGGCAGGGGGGTTGGAACTAGATGATCTTTAAGGTCCCTTCCAACCCTGACAATTCTATGATTCTATGGTCCCATGGTCACAGAGTTCCCCTGAAGCCCAGGCACAAAGCCTCTGCTACAGAAAAACCCTAAACCAGCAAACACTAATTTGGGGATCAGTTTGTAATTCATGTGAGCCTGTTTTCCCACTCTCCAGAGCTGAAGGATAGTGAGATCCTGATGGAGCCACCCCAAGCACTCTGCAGAAGCTGCTCAGCTCCACAGGGTGGGAAAGGTGAGTTCCCACCAACACAGGAGTCACAGCCCTCCACCATGGCAATCTCCAAGGACCAGGAGACCAAGCACAGCTCCAAAATTGCTTCCAACCTCCACAGCTCAACTATGCATTACTAATTCTATCATTTGTCTCAAACATATTGTTTCAAAGTTCACAGAATCATAGAATCATCAGGGTTGGAAGGGACCTTAAAGATCATCTCGTTCCAACCCCCCTGCCATGGGCAGGGACACCTCCCACTACATCAGTTGCTCACAGCCCCAGCCAGCCTGGCCTTCAAAATGTCCAGGGATGGGGCTTCCAGCACCTCTCTGGGCAACCTGGGCCAGTGTCTCCCCACCCTCCTGGGGAAGAACTTCTTCCTAACGTCTCATCTGAATCTCCCCACCTCTAGTTCTGACCCGTTCCCCCCAGTCCTACCACTACCCGACATCCTAAAAAGTGCCTCCTCAGCTTTCTTGTAGGCCCCTTATGTTACACCACATCTTCCCTCCTACCCCTTCTTTGGAGGAACAGTGAACACCCATCTCCTAGTCACCCTCTCCACATCATCCTATGATTTTTAGAGATGTCTCTATTTCCTTCCTTCTTTGCCTCTTTTCCAACTAGAGAACCTTAACCTGTTTAGTTTGTGTTCCCTTGGAAGTCATGTGGATTTTCCTCAAGCTGCTCAGTTGAATGGATTTCCCTACATCCAAAACATTGAAACCAAAGACAAGTGCAATATGCCCAAGAGGAGGTTTTGTTTATAGAACTCTGTGAGTTCTGGGGAGAAAAGGGAAGGCAGATTATAATGGATGCTGCGACTTCAACATCAATTATATCCAAAATGTTCCTAGTTCCTTCTCCAATTTCACATCTTTGTTGTGTGTCCCAACCACAACATAGTAATTTTCATCTGTTCTACAGTTCAAATACAGATATCTCCCCACAGGTCTTTTTTAATTAGCAGGAATATCTTTCCAACAACTATTATGCCTTCCAAAGTTACAGTGAACTTCACACTTGTGCAACTATCTCACTAAAATAAATGCTTAGACCAGAAACTGTGCTTTAGCTAAAGATAAAATCTCACTTTCAATCCTGGTTTGGGACACAGCAGTTATATTTTAAACATTTCAGATAAAAAAATTCTTGCTAGCCTTAGATGATGAGAAAATCATACATTTTTAAAATTAATTTGGAGGGATGGAAACAGCTCCAAGATTCAGATTCAGGGTTACACAGCAGACAGATACCTGTATGACAGATTATAATTTACACCTCCAAATTGTTTTAATAAATATGTAATGCTAAAAGACGAATACTTTTGCTAGGCTTTTAATTTTTTATATATTGGATAAGTTATTTAAATTATTTACTTAAATTTCTAGCAACTGAGCAGTGTCTTGTTCACACATGGTTTCAAAACCCAACCTTTTACAAGGGAAACTGGATCTAGAGATGCTGGAGACTTCCACATAAATATCAGAGATAGGGAGGAGGTTTGAGGACAATCCAATTTTAGGCACCTAATTCAAGTGACATCACCCAGCAGTGAGGACAAGCTGAGGTCTCTGCCATCGAGGAGGGCACTTAGAATCATAGAATTGTCNCACAGAGTTCCCCTGAAGCCCAGGCACAAAGCCTCTGCTACAGAAAAACCCTAAACCAGCAAACACTAATTTGGGGATCAGTTTGTAATTCATGTGAGCCTGTTTTCCCACTCTCCAGAGCTGAAGGATAGTGAGATCCTGATGGAGCCACCCCAAGCACTCTGCAGAAGCTGCTCAGCTCCACAGGGTGGGAAAGGTGAGTTCCCACCAACACAGGAGTCACAGCCCTCCACCATGGCAATCTCCAAGGACCAGGAGACCAAGCACAGCTCCAAAATTGCTTCCAACCTCCACAGCTCAACTATGCATTACTAATTCTATCATTTGTCTCAAACATATTGTTTCAAAGTTCACAGAATCATAGAATCATCAGGGTTGGAAGGGACCTTAAAGATCATCTCGTTCCAACCCCCCTGCCATGGGCAGAGACACCTCCCACTACATCAGTTGCTCACAGCCCCAGCCAGCCTGGCCTTCAAATGTCCAGGGATGGGGCTTCCAGCTCCTCTCTGGGCAACCTGGGCCAGTGTCTCCCCACCCTCCTGGGGAAGAACTTCTTCCTAACGTCTCATCTGAATCTCCCCCCCTCTAGTTCTGACCCGTTCCCCCCAGTCCTACCACTACCCGACATCCTAAAAAGTGCCTCCTCAGCTTTCTTGTAGGCCCCTTATGTTACACCACATCTTCCCTCCTACCCCTTCTTTGGAGGAACAGTGAACACCCATCTCCTAGTCACCCTCTCCACATCATCCTATGATTTTTAGAGATGTCTCTATTTCCTTCCTTCTTTGCCTCTTTTCCAACTAGAGAACCTTAACCTGTTTAGTTTGTGTTCCCTTGGAAGTCATGTGGATTTTCCTCAAGCTGCTCAGTTGAATGGATTTCCCTACATCCAAAACATTGAAACCAAAGACAAGTGCAATATGCCCAAGAGGAGGTTTTGTTTATAGAACTCTGTGAGTTCTGGGGAGAAAAGGGAAGGCAGATTATAATGGATGCTGCGACTTCAACATCAATTATATCCAAAATGTTCCTAGTTCCTTCTCCAATTTCACATCTTTGTTGTGTGTCCCAACCACAACATAGTAATTTTCATCTGTTCTACAGTTCAAATGCAGATATCTCCCCACAGGTCTTTTTTAATTAGCAGGAATATCTTTCCAACAACTATTATGCCTTCCAAAGTTACAGTGAACTTCACACTTGTGCAACTATCTCACTAAAATAAATGCTTAGACCAGAAACTGTGCTTTAGCTAAAGATAAAATCTCACTTTCAATCCTGGTTTGGGACACAGCAGTTATATTTTAAACATTTCAGATAAAAAAATTCTTGCTAGCCTNGCAGCCCCCTTCAGATACTGGAAGGCCACAACAAGGTTCCCTGGGAGCCTTCTCTTCTCCAGACTGAACAACCCCAACTCTCTCAGTCTGTCCTCGTAGCAGAGGTGCTCCAGCCCTCTGATCATCCTCCTGGCCCTTCTTTGGACACGTTCCAGCACGTCCAGATCTTTCTTGTCCTGGGGGCTCCAGAACTGGACGCAGAGCTCCAGGTGGGGTCTCACGAGGGTGGAGTAGAAGGGGAGAATCCCCTCCCTTGACCTGCTGCCCACACTTCTCTTGATGCAGCCCAAGATCCCATTGGCTTTCTGGGCTGCAAGTGTCCACTGACAACTCATGTTGAGCTCCTCATCCACCAGTACCCCCAAGTCCTTTTCTTCAGTATAACACATCACTCGGCCCCGTGAAACATTCAGAGACAAACAAGTATTAGGATGAAACTGAGTCCCTTGCTTATTTGTCCCTCATCTTGTTGATTTACCTTTTGCTTTGCAGTCCTGCAGGCTATTCCTTCCCATCAAAAGCTCGTGAGCTTGGTGTGACCATGAGCACATCCCACACCATGTTCTAGTGACACTGGTGTGGCCAAGGTTCTCAGCCAGATCCTGAGGGCAGGTCCCTTCCACCACTGCCACTGCAGCTTCCAAATGACTTCAGAAGTGCATTAACAGAGCTCATTTTGCCTCAGAGCACTATTAGGAGGTTACCATGCCACTGATGTCATTTGCTGGGGAGAGTGGATTAATTGCCATTGTTAAGTTATCATTACTGAGGGAAAAAAAATTACTTTCTCTGGGAATGTCTCCCCCAGGCACCACCAAGTTATCTCACTATCTCCTAACTTGTTCATTTACTGGTAGAAACTTCATCATTTTCTCCTAATTTATATACACTCATATATATTATATATATTCCAGACCAGTGACAGATACCTCGCAGCCCATCAGGGTTAGTAACAGGAGCTTTAAGCCACAGAAAACTACAAATCTCATTTTCCCAGTGGAATATGGCTTTATTTCTAGCCTTGAAAGGCCAGGAAATGATAAGACTATAAATTGCAAGTTTTAATATCTATTTATAGGCACTTCTATAGTGCACATCTATGTATAAAAAACTTTCTGATCTCTAAAGTTCTAAAATATATTGCTGTCCTCTACTTCCAAGGGCTTAATGGTGGGAGTCACAGCTCTAAAGGAGACAGGATTTGCAAATGGCAGGGGTATATAAGACATGGATAAGTTCATGCTCAAGTACCAAACTGCTGCCTCCCTGGACACCACCCTCTGTTAGATACAGGGCTGAGGTATCAGAGATAAGCAACGTGGAGCCATCATGCAAGAGTCCAGAGCATCACCTCAGCAACCCCACAACTGCACTACCCAGAAGCAGAGCTTTCAACAGGCCACGTCAACCTTCACAAGAAGCACAAAATCCATCAGAAATGAGACCTGAGTCTCCTATCAGCTAATGAGAGCTGTGAACTGGTCTCCTACCTCTCTGCCTTACAGAAATCAAAGGAGTTGTTCCAGATTTACTGCTATGTCCAGTTCTGGAGCCCTGTGTTGGTGCAATACAATGTGGGTCCTGCCACAGCAGTGTCCAGAAGAAGACAACAGCTGTAGAGTTGACTTGAAAACTTGAAATGTCTTTTTTTCCCCCTTCTTTTTTCTTTATGCCTGCACAGGCTTGAGCAGAATGCTTAATGCTGGTGCACACAGCTACCACAGCATCAGATTTATGATTATTTTCATAACATAGGCCTTGTCAGGGATTTTTGATTTGATTTTGGTCGGATTATCTATTGCAATGCCAATAAGATGTTTCACAGGGTTTTTAGGATGCGATGCAGGCGAGGCTGGCAGAAAGCAGGGACAGACCCACTTAAACACCATTTGTTGGTGTCCTGGATTCTAGGAGCTGCTCCCTACGGGCAGCAAAGTTTGCAATGCTCTACAAAGAAATTTCTTAATGTCTTTTTTTTTCCTCCTAGACAACTACTTCCATTAATTATTTGAATAAGATTTAACTGAGATGAAAGGCTCTGGTCTGCCTTTGATGTGAACGCATAACTATCATTAACATTTTATTATTAATGGGAGTTAGGCACATACAGAGGGAAGAATAGAGCCCTTCCTATTTTAAGCTAAAGCTTTGCCTCATTTCTCCCCTCTATTCCTTCTCCTGATTAAACCAGGGGATGACACACACACAGCTCATAATACACCCTTGCTGTGATGAGAAGCATTTGCCAGCCTCCAATACAAGGTTGGGGAGTGACTTCTACTGAAGTTTCATCCTCATGTGCTCACTGTGGGGATCCCATTTTGTGTGGCTGACTCCTGCCCCCCTAGCTGGAAAGTTTAGGCATTAATTTGGTTATTATTTTGCATCCCTTAACAACAAAACCCTCCAGATTTCTCCCCCCAGAGACCTCTTTATGAGTTAGGTACAAGCTGCCACCTGAACCTTAGAAAGCATTTATCTCCTTACCTCCAGGAGGAAATTGGACTATAACCACGACAGTGAAATTCACTGCAGGAGAAAATTACTTCAGAAAAAATATTTAGTCTAGGAAGAGCTACATCATAATGGTAAAACTGTAGCAATGCAAGTATTTTACTGTGCTATTGCCAACTGATCTACAGGTGTGGGCAGGCTTTGTATGGGAAACACCCATGAGGCTTTAGGAAAAATTTAAAGGAAAAATCACATTATGACATAAGTAGTGGTGACACCCTTAGGGGGTTGAACAAGACTTAAGCAAGATCCAGCTTCCTCCTACCAGAAATGCATATTCTCCTTGCATATCTATTCTGGTTGAGATAAGGAGATTGTGCTTCTTTCACAGAAACACCACGTGAGCAAATTAATGAAGCTAAGAGAAACTTAACTTTTTCCTTTCCAGACTATATCATTTTAACTGTGCTGGTTTTATGGGGCATTAATGTTGTTGTTGGCATTTATATGGCATATTAATTACATTGCACTCCGTTATTTCCTCTGCTAAACTTAAAAGGTCATCTCCTCTGTGTATTCTTTTCTATATGGAAATTGGATTTCTTTAGCATATCAAATAGAAGGTAAATCAAGGAAAGAAAGCATTTTCCCTGAAACAAGTAAACAGTATTCAGGGAAAGGACAGTTAATCTACAGGCTTGTTGTGAACGTTTCAGCAGCAGAATTAATGTTTTATTCCATTTCCTGCAGCAGAGGAGCTGTGCTGCTCCTATACACATTCTGCCAGTACCAACAGTGCTTACACCAGAGGAAAAAAAAATTAGACTTTATATAGCTTTCTATGCACATAGTTTTATACATGGTATAGAAATACCTTCCGCAAGAAGATGGCAGCATAGGAGGCATCTGATATACTACAAGCTATTAAGTTGTCACTAAGTCTATGCTGTATATCTTCCCTCGAGTGCAATTCTTGGATGTTTACCTTTTTAAAAAAAAATGGGTTATATTTTACCCCCAAAAAATTCCCTGCAAAAATGAAGATTGATGGGGCAAGTGGAGAAGTGTAAATATTGCCTAGTGGAAAAAGCAGTCGATGCATAAAAGTTATTGACAACAGCTGGGGCAATATGATGATTTTCCACGGAGCTGAGGCCATTTCATCATGAAAAGTTTGTGTAACAGGGAAATATTCATTCTGCTGAGGACCTGCCACACAGTATTTTTCACAGGTTTCTTTTGTGCCACGAGCTGACACGCAGGACACGGGTATGAATTGCAGTGATAATGTGCTTTTTGAGTCTTACATTTCAGAAGTGTGCACGATCAACTGGGCTCGGGTTTATGTAGGGAGCTCTCATGTGGTCTGGGGACTTGGCCCTTGGAGGAATGACCCCCTGAAGTCCACAGAAGCTGCATCCAAGGGAAGCAGCAGGATTTGAGATGCTGGCAGCTCCTACGAGATGTCAGACTCGTGAGCACAGATGCTCTGAGCAGGGTCAGGGAATGTGTATCCCCCCTCCTGCTCTCTTAGCTAGAGAAATGGCTCTGATCTAACGCAGGGAGACATTACGTCTGAGCCCTGAAATGGCAAAGAACATGAAAGAAAGGCACAGGACAGCAGCACAGACAGGGGGCTGCCTGCAGAGACGTGCTGGGACAGTGCCAGCCTCCTGTGGAGCCAGCCTGCCTCTGCCTCCCTGCTCTTCATCATCCTCCTCCTCCTCCCCCAGGATCTGGGGGCTGCCCCACTCCGAATAAACATTAATGCAATGTGTAATAATTACACTGCAATAACACTATTGATGCTCTACTGGAAACCAGGCTTAATAGCTAAAGAAATGTACTCCACCAACTGCAACGAGTCTTGGCACCATTTAAGTGCCTGACGTGAGACAACCACATCTGAAAAACATTTCCTTTGGCCTTTCAGTGGCTGACTTCCCACCAGCCATAAAATATGACACTGGTGCCTGGTGCTTTGTCAAAGGCATCATGCAGCTGCACAACTCAAGTGCCATTAGAGCAGGGTCAGTCGTGCACCATCCCCACCCTCTGCTGGGTCTCACTGGGACCTGCTCGGCACAAAAGCCATGAAGAGAGGGGCACCAGGGTTGTCTGTCTGTCATTCTCCTCCATATATTCAAATATTTTTCAGGCAGCTTCTGCAAAGAGCCCCCAGCACCATTGCATGGTGTGGGGCAGGTACACATGGAGGGATGTCCAAGGTAGTTTGCACAGTAGCTCTTAATTACTTGAAATTACAAAGGAAATTACACCAAATGTTCGTGGGCTCACAGGACAAAGGGCTGGTAAATTAAGGTATTTAAGTTTTAGGATTTTAACTCATTTTTGGAGAGAATGCTTATTCATTTCTGTCAAAGTAGCACCCATCCTTCAAGAGAGCAAATTGCATCTTTTCACCCCCAAAATGCAGGAAAGAAGAGATGCACGTAATGACCATGTGGTGTCCTTAGACCATAGCTATTTTCCTTCTTTAACAGGCTAAGTAGAGGAATTTTTTTTTTCTATTTCTGCCAAAATGCAGAGGGAGTCAAGACTGCAATTAAAAAATGAATATGAAAGAGAAAAGCAAACAGAAAATAAAGACATATATACAAAAACCCAGACAAGCACACTGAGCTACAGCATCCCTTCAGCAGCTTGAGCTTTTTAAATATATTTCCTTTGGAGAGGGTGGTTCCCTCCTATCACAACAAATATCTTGAAGGGCAGGAAACTGCCAGCAGTGGCAAGAGCAATATATGAAATTGCTTCTGAATTCCTCATATCTCCAGTATGCCAGCAACTGTAAATCTAGCAATGTAAAAGCAGCCTGAACCCGCTGGGCTCCAGTTGTGCTTATTGTAGTGGAGAATGGCTAGGAACTAGAAATGAATATATAACTTAGTGACCCTGCTTGTGCCAGGCTCCCCCACCCCGAGTAACTGGTGCACTCCAAAGAATTTTAGGAGAAGATCATTGCCTGTAAGGGAGTTTTGCTTCTTTTCAGTCATTTTGCAAATTTAGGCTTTGTTGGGAGGACACCAGTTACTCCAGGATGAAGTGATGGGGAGGAGAGGTCTAGATGCTAAGGATCAGGGGGTGTAACAGGGTTTTTGAGGAGGCACTACTCCCTCTCTGGCAATGCACTACATTAAAGTGTTGAGTTTTACCCCAGGTTTTGGCTATGGGGTAGGGATATGAGGGTTGTCACACCCCCCTGCTCCATGGAAGCAGCCACCTAAAGCATCTCCCCTTCTCTTCCATCTCATCCAGTCCCCAAACATCCTTTGAGAAGGCTTTAAGGGATTTTTCCTCCACCTGAGAAGAAGTAGATGGCTCCTGGAAGAAAACAGGGATGAGATACCTCTTTTCCAGCTGCTAAAGCCAGGCTCTGAATGCACAAGGACCAGGTCTGCAAGGTGCATCCTCATGTGCACATACATCTAGGAATGGGCTGAAACCTTGTTGGAAGGAATGAGACTTGAGCACAGAGCTAAAAGCTTTGCTACACCAGCAGGCTTAGGGTGGGGGGCTCACCCAGGCACCCACTTTGTCCCCAGTAGTCCCTCGAGCACCATTCCCTGTTCTGAACCCAGCCAGCCATTCCCATGACAACACTTCCCAGAATTGCAGCTTTCCTCAAGAAACAGAGAGGCCCTCAAATTAGAAAGGACATTTCTATTTCTCCTCACATGTCCAGTGGGTTATCAACGTCAGAAACTTACAGTAAATTAATAAGACCAGATTAGTACTACAATGGAAAATTAATTCAACCTTTTTTTAAAATAAAATTCCTTTTATGCTGTCAGCATCACTGTGATATTACCAGTGTTGAAGCATAAATCCTTCCCTCCATAAAGGCAGCATAATTGCATGCTGTATGCTAGCTATTCTATTCACATCAGAAATGCATCCTTAAAACATTTCAGCTTAAGCCTTGCCAGTACTAATCCTAATGCCTGATGCTGAGATGTGTATTTTATTACTGGGTATAAATGAAAAAGGAAAACCTTCATGGAGGATTACAGGGTGCAGCAATGACCTCCCCAGCATCACGGCATGAAGATGTTCCCAGGCTCCAAATGGGATTCTGGGATAAAAGTGACATGTGTCTGTATAACCTTGGCACCCGCTCCCAGTACACGTGTACCTACCAGCTGTGGGATTGTAAACATATGGCCCTTGGAGTGAGCTGAATTTTCATTTCTGAGGAGGCTAGAAATGAGGAGTGAGCAGGGGAGATGGATTGTGTTGAGGCAGCTAATGGGCTCTTGCTTGCTCCTAGCTGGGAAAAAAACCTGCTGGTTTTTTGTGCTGTCAGGAGAGCATGGACTGAGGGATGGCAGAGAAAACAAGGAGAAGTGGCAGGAGAATGTAAAAACAAAGCTGGAGGGGTAGGAGAAGGAAGGGGTGAGGAAGTGAAGGAAGATGGAGGAGGAGAGGAGGCAGCACAAGGAGGATGTGGACATATTGGAGCATGGCCAGAGAAGGGCACCAAAATGCTCAGGGGAATGGAGCATCTCTCCTATGAAGACAGGCTGAGGAGTTGGGGCTGTTCAGCCTGGAGAAGAGAAGGCTCTAGGGGGACCTTAGAGTGACCTTCCAGTACCTGAAGGGGAGACATAAAGGCAGGGGAAGGTCTATTCAAAAGGGTTTGGAACAATAGGACAAGGAGGAATGGTTTTAAGCTAGGAAAGGAGAGATTTAAACTGGATATTAGGAAAAAGTTCTTTAACATGAGGATGATAGATCAGCAGAATGGGCTGCCCAGAGAGGTGGTGGAGGCCCCATCCCTGGAGTCCTTCAAGGTCAGGCTTGATGGGGCTCTGAGCAACCTGCCCTAGGTAGAGATGTCCCTGCTGGTGTAGGGAGGTTGGACCAGATGAGCTCTAGAGGTCTCTTCCAGCCTCAAACATTCTAGGATTCTATGATAAAGGGCTGGGGAGGAGGGATGCATCTCCCTGCTCTCCCATCCCCCCTCCTCCAAGAGGATTGTGCCTCCTCATTTTTGGGATGCTTTGGAGAGCAGCCAGGACTGATCCACCCTGCTCTGGGTTGCTCCAGACTGAGTGAGAGCAACACTTGGGATTACTCCAAAAGAAGAGGGGGAAACACACGTGGGGGGGACAGGGAAGTGGGGAAAGAGGCAAGGTTTGAGTCATCTGTGCTCCCTAAAATGGCCCTCACTGCCTTTTCCAATAGCACTGGAACACAAGTGGGATGCTTTGAAACCTCATTTTATTTGGCCCGGTTTTACTCTAATCTACCCTGGGCCCTGCAACACAGCTTTTCAATCTGCCAGAAAGTTGTTCTGCTGACCCTGAAATGTCAAACTGTTATAGGGGGCTGAATCCAAAATTGATTACTTCAGAGGTCAGGCACTAGCCAGTTTTATAGTGACTTTTTTTGGAAGTCTTTCCTATGAATTTAAAAAAAAAAAAGAAAGAAAGAAACACTTTTGAAATAAGAGCAAGTAACCACGAGCACAGAGATTTCTGAGACCAGCAGTGGCTCTTTGCAGAGGAGGGGAAGGAAGAACAGATCAACACCAGATGTGGTGTCTGCTGACCCCAGGGAAGAGCAAGATCCAAAGGGATCCAGCACACAGGTCATGTTTTTAGCCCAAACACAGATTTGGGGCTGGTTGGCTGCCTTGACTGACTCCCAGTCCACTTCCATCATGAGTTTACCCCTTACAGGCTTGCAGAGAGCTCTGTGCCTTTCCCTCCTTCCCACAGACATTCCCAGGAGTTTTAGGATTCACAGAATCACAGAACATTAGGGCTTGGAAGGGACCTCAAAAGATCATCCAGTCCAACCCCCCAACCAGAGCAGGAGCACCTAGAGCAGGTCACACAGGAACACATCCAGGGGGGCTTTAAACATCTCCAGAGAAGGAGACTCCACAACCTCCCTGGGCAGCCTGTTCCAGTGTCTGGCACCCTCACTGGTGAAGAAGTTTCTTCTCATACTTATGTGGAACCTCCTCTGTTCCAGTTTACACCCGTTGCCCCTTATTATTACTGAGAAGAGCCTGGCTCCATCCTCCTGACACTCTCCTTTAACATTAAAAAGGTCACCCCTCAGTCTCCTTTTTTCCAAGCTAAAGAGACCCAACCCCCTCAGCCTTTCCTCATAAGGGAGGATTCATTCCACAAGATCTGAAGCTGTCACTGGGGAGAGCCCCATCCTACCTGTGCCCACCAAAGCTCCCTCTGCCAAAGCCCCTTATTCAAGCTGGAGCAATGAGAAATGGCCATGGGAAGAGTCTGGATTCCTCTCTGCAGCTCTTAGGCTGTCACAAATACTGTAATCTGTATGTTCATTCTCTGTAGTAAATATGTGCTCTCACTAAATTCCAGCAATTACAAGTGCTTCAGCCTTTTCTTTAGCCAGCCAGCAATATAAATACATTTAATTAGTTAACACCCCTTGCCAATTACAACATCTGAGGAAAGTATTGCTGAGATTGTTGGTCCTAATTATTTTAATATTCAGGAGAACCACTTTAACGTAACAAGATAATTACTCATGGATAAGGGTTTATGAGAGCTGCAATCCTCTGCTTTATTTTCTACAGTGCAAAGCCTGGGCCTAGTTAAATTTCTGGACACACTTGCAATGTAAGATTAAAAAAAATTGTAATTTCTGGGAAATCATCAAAGCACCACATGTTGCAAGAAAAATAACAACATGCAATCTCTCTTAACACTACAGCAAAATAAATTCACTGTGTATTACATATGATTAAGAGGGGAATCTAAGGGAATCAGTTTAGTTCTTTTTTAAAAGTTCATTTTACATGTGCTGAGTTGATCAGCTATGAGAAAAACCCAGATTGTTCCTCATTGTAGAGTTGTCCTTTATTAATCCAGCCTGTATCCTTTTGTGACTGTGGAAATCTTCTTTCCCTGTTAAAATTCAATGGAAAACCTGAGCTACCTTCTCTACTGCTTATCTGAGGAAATCCTTAGCTCAAACTTTTGTTGTTTGCTGCTTGACCATCAATGGAGGAGTTATTCAGCTGAGAAAAGGTTCGTCTCACTACCTGTTATATGGTAATACTATAATACACCCCCAAAAAAGAATCCACAAGGGTCTTTCACATGCCAAATCCCAGAAATATATGCATGTATTCATCCAAAATAATGAATTCAATAAATTGTGTGTTGTTCCCTTCATGTGCCTTTCTTCCACGTCCCTGAAGGCAGCTTTAATATATATCCTATGAAGGATTTCAATGCTTCTGTTTCTCCCTCTGTACTCGTGGAAGTACAGCCTGTTTCCAAAGGAAATTTTCCTTTAAGAAAGTAATTTACCCACATCTCCCCTATTATGTATTTGCTTGGTCTCTGTCCAATGCACCAGTGGGAGAATGGGGAGATGAGAGATCAGCACCACCATTAAATATCTCCATTTGCTCTGGGTGTAAAGAAAGCACCTGAAGATGCTCAGGAGGACAGACTGTACTGGGGTTTGGGTTGTCCCTCCCTGATAATTTGGTTTTAGATTCAAGAGATTAATAGGCCAGGCATCAACTAGAAATACCAGCTAATCATCAGTTGTACTTTCCCTACTGCCACCACCAAATATTAGAGCTAACCTTAGGCAAAAGAGGTTGGCTGCTAATTAGGTGTTTAAACATTGAGGATTAATTTAGAATTTGACAAAAAAAATAAAAAATGCCAGCATTACCCATTGCTTTTCCTCTATAACCACAATAATTTGAATTTATTTATCAGAATATTTGTCATTTTTACAGTGGACTGCTAGAGCACACAGGAAAAAAACCTGTCTGAGTAAATATATAGTAACAGAGAGGGAAAAGAAAGCTGCTTGATTTAGTGAAGGCAACTTTGCCTTTAGCCCAAGTGGTTTAACTCAGTTGCAAGTGTTAGAAAAACAATGCATACCTAAACAGTGGTGATAAATTAGTGAAATTAATCCAAATAATAGGCAAATGTTAAGAGCAACATATGTAGAATGGCTGCAAAGTTAGATTAATTTAAAAGGAAACCCTGGAGTTATGTAACCAATTACAAAAATTGCATTTAGCAGTAAAAGAGCAATTGAAAACCAAAAAAAATGCCCTAACCCCAGACATAATGGGAGGGGGACAGGGCTCATAGAGAACCCGAAGATGAGCTGGAAAAGCAATTGAAGAGAAAGTTTGTCTGGTTTTACTGTGTTATGGAATCAAAGAGCTCAGATATGGCCTCATAACACACAGATGAAAGGCTCCTTGCTCCCCAGATGGGGCTCAGTAATCAGATCTAGAAGCAGCTTTTTTAATGGAGACCTGCAAAATCATCAAGGCTTAGATGTTGCTGGCTGGGAGAAAACAAGGGGAGGCAGCCCAAGCAGTTTGCTAATCTGCCTGGTGGCACCAAGTCAAGCCCCATCACCACATTTTTCATAGCAAATCACATTCCTTCAGTAGGGCTGGCCCAGAAGAGCAGCCATGCCAAGCAAGAGGGGACCCTCCTGCCAACTGGCACCTGTGCCCCTCAGGTGGGACAGCCCAAGCCTTATATGTTAAAAGAGAGAAAATACCTCCTGGAGTTTTAAGTCCATCATCCTGCCAAAATGTTCCCATCCTTTTTTTTTTTTCATGTTTCCAGTCCAGTCTATTTAATTTTTCCAATGATATTCATTTGGTATGCAGGCAGATGCCCTGGTAATTACAGCAAGAGTGAGCATCTCTGCCCTAACACCTTATTTTCCATTGTACACACGACACATCCTTTGAATTCAACAGGCTCTGATATGCAAAGCCAACACCATTTTTAAAATGAAGTACTATCTTCTAGTGGTAAATATTTTGACAAGTGGTGGCAGGGAAGATTTACTTATCTTTGTAGCACACTAGAATGCCAACCCTGAGGCATAAAGACACCAAACAAGCACTGATCCTTAATAAAAATCTTAGTGGAATAAACAGAGTCTCAAGCAAGCCAAATAAATAACTTCTAATGGGACAAATCTGGGTTTCCACACTAAGCAAACATATGTTTAAATTGCTGTTCAAACCAAGCTGATACGAAAAGACTTGCAATGTGCAGGTCTGAGGCACCCACAGACACAATCTATGTATTAGACACCTGAGATTCTCCATCATCCTCCACTTAGATAAAAACTCTGCAAGAAAGAAGGGCTGTGACATTCCTGGCAGCAGCAACATGCATTATTCTTGGCAAAACAATGTCAGGCTGGTCCTGCCAGAACAGAAACAGAAGCATGAGATCCTGGCAAAGCAGAGATAGCAGCAGAACTCCTAAAAAAAATAAATAAAACAAAGCAAAAAGAACTTTACATAATTCTTGGCAATGAAAGTGTATTGTGTGCATTTAACTTTCTGACAAAATATAGCATTTGCAGCCAGATAGTACCACACAGACACGGGCAACCACTCAGCTCATGCTACAGAGGCAAAAAACCAAACATAAAACCCACAGTAGTTCCTCAAAACCATTTTGATTTCTTTGTGAATCCCGGCCAAGTTATATATCTCGTGCCCACAACAAAGTTAAGTCTGTCTTGCCCATGAAGAGCTTTTCTTAAGGGTGGGAAATGAGGGGGTGAGGGGATAATGCATCCCAGCTCCATCTCAGCAGTGCCATGGCTGGAGTGTTCCTGTAATAAAGGAATGAAGAAACATGGCTCAGTTTCATAGAAATTTCAAGCAGAATCAGCAAGAAGTCAATGTATGGACTCCTCAGCCACAGCAACCTCAAATCCATTAAAAAATCAAGTCATGGCTATTAGAAATACAGGGCATTATCAAAAGTCCATTAGCAAAAGCCAGTGAACTCCTGTAAGTGGGTTGTCAACCTTGCAATGAGCAAAACTCAGTATTTCTCTACAACTTCATTGGAGTTCAGTGTTCTTCTGACTCATCTGGCTAAGAGTTTGGCTTTCAAACACCCTGTTTAGGCTTTTTCTGCTTCTCCTACTGTTGGGATGCCAGAAATAAAAAATAACACACACAAAAATAGTGTTTTGATGCTGGTTTACCTTCCTGTTGGCAAGATGTGCTGTTCTCACACTTGCTGCTATTTCTCTGTCAGGTATCTATGAGTAAGGCTGAGGATGTGTGAAGGAGGAGAAACCACAGAAACCATCCAGCAACTTGCAGTTTTGTACTGAAATGATCTTTCAGTTCTTGGTAAAACCAAGAAATTAAAAAGGAGGTCACAGCATTTCAAGCATACGGATGATTAGCTGGGTTCATTCTAGAGAGAACTCTACAAATGCAGAGGTCCTAGTAAGGAGCTTCCTTAATGGTTCTTTTGATCCCTGCTTCCCAAGGTGCAATGGACCACAGCTTAGCTTTATATATACATATATATATAAAAAACTGCAATTTTGGAGCATCCCAGGATCAAGCCCCCACTGCAAGTCTGTCCCCAGGTTTTCCAGCCCCCAAGCTCTCAGTAAATTAAAGCCATCAGAAGCCACAGATGTTCACTAAATGGCATCACCTTTGTTGGTGGGAGGGGGATGCTGGTTTTTGTGGGGAGGGTTGGTTGGTTGCTTCTTCCAGTAGCAAAATCCAACGTACACACACTCAAATTTTGCCATCTAAGCCTTCCATTACCTGAAAGCCTTTTTCCAGGGAGATTTGAGGACAAGCATGTTTGTGCATTCCTTACAAACCCAAATAAGTTGGGCTGACTGTTTAGAAACAGGTAAAATTTGAATGACTAAACAAAACTCCTAAGAGAGACAGAGGGTGGAGTCTTCTGCCAAGAACTAGCAAACACCAGGGTCTGATAAAACAGGGTGCACAAGATGATCAGGACACAGGGCCAGGAAATTCCTCTGTATTAATGACAGCAACAGAGAGATGTTGGCAGCCCAAGAGGAGGAGCTCCACCACTTAGATAAAGAGGAAAAAGAGGGTTCAGCTACGTCACGTGTACTCACTGAAGAATTTTTAATTTAAGAGCCCAGTTTAATGCAAATCAAGCTGAATATATCTTCACACTGGTTTAAATAAGAACGGGACTGGACTCCAAGGAGCCTGTGTGAGCACAGATGTCCTCAGCTCCCAATGCACTGAGCAGAAGCTGGTGGTCCACATTCCCACCATCAGGCACTAACCACCCCCATATGCTATCTCAGTCAGAAGTGTTAACCACCTTCAGAGTTAACATTAACTCCTGATACAGCCCTAAATGAGTTCCCAGCAATAATCTGCTTTTATTTTTTAATCTTGCTCTAATTATTAAGGAGCAAAACACTGATGAACAACGCTGATTGCATATTCTAAAAAAAAAAAAAAAAGTACCACCCTCCAGCTGCTCTGCTGGTGAATCCCTTGCTTGCTGCTTGTTGGGATTTACTCTCAGCCCATTGCATCTGAAACTAATTACTGCAACATCATCCTCAACATTAATTCCCTTCTCCTCTCTGGAATCGGAAGCAATATGGTACATTCAGAAGATAATTTTTCATCTCTCTCTTCCCCAAAAAGAAGATCTCAGCTGTTCAATGGAGATAATGGTAAATGAGGTACCAATTTCAGAAGGTGAAGCTTTCCCACGTTCCTTTATCAGAAACCATTGTCCGAAATTTCAGCTGGTGATTGAGAAAAGTTTTTTTTATATATGAATGTCACCAGGACCTAGAGAAACCTGTCAGCTCTCTGGGTGATCTCAAAGACAAATTGCAGCAATATCTTGTAAACCAGCTCTCTTAAACTCCCTTCACTGCCTATTCTCATTGCACCTGTTTCACTTTTTCTCCCAGAAAACGTTTTGCTCGACCTCCTTCAGCAAGACTGGCTGGAAATTAACCATTTTTCTCCCTTTTTAATTAAGTCCTTTTGTTTCCAGCGGGGAGAAGCGCTTATTAAGTGACTAGAATTATCAGGCTGTTGTATTTATGGTGCAGCAATATTAAAAAGCAAGATTGTGCTGTCAGGCCCTGAAACATCACTTAGATGCCCTGCCACAGTTTGTGTCAGGAAGGAAAGCCACCCCTTGCCACCTGCCTGGGCTCTCTCCTCTCACCTTATCATCCCTAGTCCTGCATGTCTGGTCTCTGCACTCTGATGTAGCTGCACCTCTGGTGCCCCTAAACACCCCCCCAGTAGAGATCCTCAGCTCACACTGAGCAAAAGTGCTGCCACCCACCTACTTCCTCGGACCAGGCTGCTGAAAAAGTAGTTTTTTAAGAGGCAGAGCCTTTAATCCAAGAGATTTTGCTCTAGCAAATATGTACTCGTACATTTTCCGCTCTTCAACGGGATGCTAAAAATAAAAGGAAATGAAAAATCAGTACCTCATTCAATTCAGCAAGCAGATGTAACTTGTGCCCTTCCACACAGACTTCCCTGTGCTAAATATTAATCATAACAATTAGACCTTCTAGCAGATGACATTGTGCTGTCTCAAATTGCTGCAGAGCATTCAGACTCGCCGCTCGAGTTCTCTGGTGCCTGAACTATTGCATTGCTATGCATAACATCAGGAGAATTAAACAATTCAAAGCTGTGCTGCTATGACCAAAGTGACACAACTGAAGCAGCTTTCAGTTTCTGGGTGCATTCCCTGAATACAATCTGAACCTTTCTAATAATGCATTCAAAACATTTACATCCTGACAATGTGTTATGAAGAAAGTTAGGAAAGCAAGAGCAAGATAAAACCTAGCCCAGCTGAGGATCAGATGTCCCTGGTCATTTAGGTGAAGAGGAGAATGAAAAGCTGCATCATTGCAATAAAACTGGAGCCCAAGCACTCTCAAGATCTACTCCTCCACCATATACAGTCTGTATTTTTTAAGCTATTATCAGATTAAAATGAAGGACTGTTTGTTTGGCCTCTGTTTTTTTCACTATGCTGACTGAGAGTTTACATTTGGCACTTGCCATTTGTGGCTCACTGATATTTGAAATAGTGCAGCCAAGAAGTTTTTAATGGATGAAACTGAAATAATTGAATAATTGAATGAAAGCAACTTTCAGCTAGTGAATTCATGCAAGTCCTGGAAGAAGGGCTATTTCTGCTGGTTTTAGTCTGGTTTAGTCCTGACCTGAAGCTTGAGTCATGCACACATCCACTGTGCAGGTTGATTTTGTATCAGAGCTGCCCTATACAATCCCTCACACGGACAACCCCTTATTTTTGGGCACCACAGGATAAGAAGGACATTGAGGTACTGGAGAGGGTGCAGAGAAGGGCAACGAGGCTGGTGAGAAGTCTAGAAAAATGTTTTATGAAGAGCGACTGAGGGAACTGGGGTTGTTTAACCTGGAGAAGAGGAGACTGAGAGGAAACCTCATTGCTCTCTACAACTACCTAAAAGGAGGTTGTAGTGAGGCTGGTGTTGGTCTCTCCTCCCAAATTACTAATGATAGGACAGGAGGAAATGGCCTCAAGTTGCATCAGGGGAGATTTAGATTGGACATTAGGAAGAAATTCTTTCCTGAGAGAGTGGTCAGGCACTGGAACAGGCTGCCCAGGGAGGTGGTGGAGTCACCATCCCTGGAGGGGTTTAAAAAACGAGTAGTTGTAGCACTTGAGGCTGTGGTCTAGTGGTCAGGGAGATGTTGGGATGAAGGTTGGACTTGACAATCCTAGAGGTCCTTTCCAACCATTATGATTCTATGATTCTATGATTCTATGATTCAAGCCAGGCAGAGAGGTGGTGATGGATGTGTTGCTCCAAGAGGCAACATCCCACTCTTTTTGTTGCTCTCTTCCCTGTGCTCGTGGGCTGTGCAGATGAGTCACGGGCACCTTGAGACGACTCTGTAACATTAGGGGCTGTGATTTCTCTCTCTGTAGCCCACTTGTGCTTTGAGCACAGTCTTCATGCCCACGCTTTGGAACGGGAGAGCTGCAGAGCTGACAGTCGAGCTGAGAGAGAGGTTTGACTGTGAGGAGGAGAAAAAATGTTCCACCTCCCATTTGCAGTAGTTTGTACTCAGTTGTTCCCAGAGATAATGCCTTTTACTTGCAAGATCTCCATGTTCCCCACTACAATCAAGGAGAGGAAGTCTGCCTGTAAACCTTTTTGTTCTCTATTATCATTTCAGGGTGGTTTGGAGTGTTAATCAAAGTGTCAGTAATGGCTGCAAAGAGAACTCATTCAATCCTCAACGAAGAGCAATCTGAGCTTCCTCACACTGGCACGTTTTCCAGTGGGTAAGCTTTTTCACCAAGTAATTATTTCATTTTCCAGGAAGATTACTGATTACATCACATTGGGAAAAACTAAGAGAGGGGCCCTTTATCTTCCCCATGTTTCTGCAATTCTTGTACAAACTTATACTTGTTACCATGAAAAATGACAAATTTGCCATCTGATCAAAATGTTAACAAGGTAAGTGTCAGCGAGATGGATCACTGACTGTCACTGCAAGCCAGAACATGAGGATACATTGATATTTCTCAATATATTCACTGCTTCCCCAATGTTCGCTAACAACATTTCTGCTGCGAGTGTAATAAATCACACAGAAATAACAAGCTGCATAGGATCTCTAGGATATGATAGATTTGTTGTAATAGCAGTATCTGCAAGGTAGGAAACAATTGGTAATGATCTATAGAAAGACCTAATCAACTGTCATTTGCTATAATGTGGCAGATGAAGCAAAGGGATGAAATCCATAACACTTCTTTAGCCACTGCCCTCCCCCTAGACACACACACGAGTCAAGGAGGGAATAGTAAAAAGAATGAATGAGCTTTGGGGTTGCAGAAGTAGAAAAGAAAGTTAATAGCATGCCCTGGATGCAATCATTAAATTACACACTGCTGAACAAGGCAAGGGATAATCACAGGAGCTGCACAGTCCTGTAACAACAATAAAGGTTCTACCAAGCCTGTTCCTCCCCCCTTTGCTTTATTTCTTTTTCATCGATTTCACTAGTTTAAAAAGCACTTATGTGGAAGTGAAACCAAATGCAAGTGAGGTGGGATAAGCAAAGGAAAAGCCCATCCCAAGTTCACAGGGGGTCTCCGAGGACTGGAGGCAAGATGTGACAAGGCTCTCCAGGTATTTTGTGCAGCTCCAGAGATCAAAAACAAATGGATGTTTTACACTGGACTGTGCAGGTCCCAGGCTGGCTGCTGAGGCTTTAGCATTCCTTTGCCTGCTCCCACGTGTGAGTGAAATTCCCACCTTCCAGCAGACACAGGCAAAAAGTGAAGGTTTGGTTTACTGAAAACCAAAGGTCTATCAAACTAAAGGAGCTCAGGTGCTGCCTAGGGTTAAAGCCTAAAGTCTTGCATTTTTATACACTGAAACACCCTCCCCTCACCACATTCTCCTCTGCCACCTGCCTGCAATAACTCCCAGGTCAAGAACCAACACTCACCAGTTAACCCATAAGCCTTCCAGGTTATTCTGCACAGATTTTTCTTGCTAGCCACATATCAGGGAAGCCCCTCTGGAGAACGGGGCTGTGTAGTAGAGGATCTCAGGTTTAAAACTTGAAAAGAAAAATTAACCCCACTTTTAAAACATGCAAATGAAGCCCCTTTCCTTTCCTAGGAAGGATGGTTGGAAGAATAATGTGCTACTTTGCTGGCAAATCACATTTTGCTAAGTGAATGCATTTCTGGGATCCCAGGAATTGCCATGCTGCCTCAGCACAGCAGTGCTCTGCTCCAGCACCCTGCCTGGCAGCTGGGGCAGGGGAATGGGCAGGAAATCTCCTGGTGGGCAATTATGGGAAGATCTGTTCAGATCCCAAATTTTTCTCCCGGCCCCTCTATCAGTCAATAAAAAACTGGCACGTCTTGAAACACGGAGTTTTGTCTCTTCTCAAACGCTTGTTTCAAGCCCTTCCCAATGTTTGTAAGTTTAGTGTTTTCCATATCAGAGAGTGTGCTAAAAGCCATGTTTTCAAAAGTCCTCATCGTCCAGCTTGGCACTAAACAAAGCTGGGCAGATTTTGGAAAGGGTTCAGCTCCTTGGTGAAAGGCAACTGATGAGTTCTTTGCAAATCTGTCCTTAAAGGGTGACAACAGGAGCTGCTCTGTGCTGAGCAGTTTTGGAAATCTGTCCTCACCAGGAGGTGCTAAGCCTTTGGAAAACTGGTGCTCAACACTTTTGATAATCTGGCCCCTCAAGTTAAGTAACAGGGGCCAAATTATGTGATTTAGAGGCAGAAATTCCCTACTGACAGCAGTGACAGTCAGCAGTGAATGGCTCAATGGGATTCTGGAATAATAGAGCCATGAAAAGTGGATAATGCAACAAATAAACATCAAAGGGTAGGACTTTCCTCTTCAATCAGGTTGCCTTGTGCTCTGCATAAAAGGACTGCAATATTCTGACATGAAGGGGGGAGAAGGAATGGTTAAGTATACAGCCCTGCATTCCCTGCTAGGATGAAATCACAGAGCATTTGTTAGGAAGAGTATTCATATAACATAGAGTCAGTAGCTTACATGATATAAGACACTGATGGTACCTGGACTAGCTTCCTCTTCATATGCATGGACATGCACCAAAGAGAGATCTTTACACTGCTCCAGTTCTTTTCCACACTGGGAGCAAAGTTTTCTCAGTCTCTCTTTTACTTATCTCCCTTAGACATTTTCAACATTCAGCCTCTTCCATTCACAATTCTGATTAAAAATGAAATTTGCACACAATTATTTTATGAATACTTGTGGCATTTTTAACTGAGAATTTCAGGGGAACTTACTGGTGCTCATATGGACTTGGCCACCACAGAGCTTGAACCTCAAGCAATTTCCATGACAATTTTGGCCCTGCTTACTACCACGATTATGATTCCTGTCTGTCTTCTGCCAAGCTCACTGTAGGCTTGACACGGAGCTAAGGAGGGTACGTATGTTGTGGCCTGGATGGGACTACATCATGTTTCCTTCATGGATTCAGGTCTCTTCTAAAGCCCCTGACAGAAAACTTATTCACAGGTCCCTGTAACACAGCCTGACACAGGGTCACACGGGGTTTTGGGGGCCACAGGAGCAGCCTCTTCACAGAAGCTGAAAACACCATATCAGGAGGACAGTGGGAAGATATCAGGGTTAGTACCAGATACAAAGATACCAGAGCAAGGTTATTTAGCAAGTGTTAATGACAGTTTTCTGTTGTCTTGGTGAAACCATGGGGTAATGCAGAAGAGACTGAGCCATGGAAGATACTGCACACTCCTTCCCCCGAAAGAAGGGAGCAAGGCAGAGGATGCACATTTTCATTTCACCAGAGGAAAACTGGTTATCACAATGTAATTTGCTAATAAACGCTGCTCCGTGTAATTAATATAAAACAACAACAAACAAAAATGACTGTGGAGCAGCAGGAAACCAGAAACTCTCCATGGAAAGTGGTAATTCAGAGAACACCCACCACGCATCCCACCTTCCCCACTCTCCCTCTAGATACAGACCCATTTTATACGTGGTGATTAAGGCACTAAAGAAAAAAGTATTAACATGATTCACATGTGGAAAACAAGGTTATTAGGAGCAGGGATCATTTCAGCACATTGTTCTCCCTAATAAGCATAGCAACGAGTAATTGAGTTTCAGGCAATCTCCAAGGTGGCGCTTTGGAGAGAAAACGGAACTTGGCATGATGTCTACTTTGCCTTTAATTACATTGCCCTAATGAGCAACTTTCTTTACTCTCAGCAAATTTATTCCTTGAGAAGAAGCAACAGTAATAAATGCATGAAAAGGATCACCAGGTAGGACCAGAAAAGGGATATCAGCAGCTTAAAATGATAAGAGGTTGCTGAAAGTTGTGGAAAAACACCAGATTGTTCTCAGCTTCATTATGTTTACTGCTCTTAAAAGCAGAGGAAGGATGTTAATCAATGGAGCATGTTATCTAACCTGGGAACTGCCCTTGTTCTACTGTTATTTTTCTTCTGCACATGTTCATGAAAGCAACCCAGAAACACAAAGTGCTGATACATCAATCCGAAGCTCCTCTGCTCCACATAATTCTGCCTCATCCTGTTGTGCAAGTTCAGAGGAGAACAATAATAATGCCAATAATATCCTCTGAGTGTCAATACTGCTCACCACAACCTAATGTAGAAGGATAAAGGGCTGGCTTCTCAAAGTCTTTAAGGCATTTAGACATCTGACTCCTGTTGAAAGTCAATGGCAGGCAAGGCCCTGGCTTATCTTTTTTTAGAAAACTCCACCTGAGAATCCACTTATGGCAAAGGACTCCTTGTATGTGCCTTTCTGGAGGAGAAAAACCAACTGAGATACTCCATACATGTGTCCATACTTCATACATGTGTCTGACTTCATAAATGCCAGCAGTATTGCTCTCCAGAAAAAAGCTGAAGTAAAGTTTTTTAGAGTATCCAAGTTTTCAGCATTGCTCAGAGGTGGGGAGCACCTCCCAGCATATGGACCAGCTCAGCCTTAGGGCCAGTTTCCTACAAGGAAGCATGAACTTCACATGTTGGATTACTCCATGTAGTGATCAATCCACCTCCCTCCTTCTGCTTGTTTGGGGATTCATGGATGTATCTGCACTAAGCAGCTTTACCCTCACCCACTCCTTAACTTCACAATGTCCCTTCACCTCTCTCTGCATCCCACCTGCAACTACTATTACTTAATATACTCACAGAGCTGGCAGGAAACTTAATTAGCAGGGGTAAAAATAAATACTCCGAGGCCTCCAAAACCAGGCACTTCAGATGTGAAAGTGTGAAATGAAATTATCTGCAAATAGAACATTTGAAAGTGCCAGTGGAAGCAGACATCTAAGACCTTCAGTGTTTATGCAGCTTTATGTATTGTTTTTTCTTCAGTGAGACTGCCACAGAAATGGCAGGGCTATAGGAAAGTATGTAAGCACTTGGAGTCTACTCATAAATGTACTAAGTGCAACTATTTTACTGAGAAAAAATTCAGGAGGGGAGCAGAGTCCCTTCTCCTGGGGAGCTAGTCTCAATTACTGCTCACAATCATTCCTCAGCTGAAGAAACCCCTGAGTAACTCCCATGACCTGGCAGTTGTGTGCACTTGCCACTTCAAAGCCTCTAATGTAATGAATGAGAAGAGACTTTTCTCCTTACCAAAAGGAAGGAAAAATGATCGTTCAAGAAAAACCTTCCATTAAAAACTCTATTTATTGCAATACCTTCCCACTTCCACAAAGATTACAATCTCCAGAAGCAAGTTGCCAGTACACAGAAGTAATTTATGGAGGCAAAAGGGAGATACAAACGTTTCATTAGATTTGCTTGTATGTTTACCACAAACTCCTGTTCAGCTTTTGCAGTTAAATGCAGGAAGGGGTTTTTAGCCAGCCCTGTACACAAAGCTGCAACTGTTGGGGTGATGTGGGACAAAAGCTGCCTTATTTTCCTGGTTATTGGAATACCTGTGCTTGGATACCTATAATTAGGTTGCAACTCAATCAAGTAGGATTTTGAAGCTTGCTTTTTCTGAAGCAGTAAATGCTGCTGCTCCATGTGGGCACCAATAAACACTGAATGCAAAAGCTGAAGTTTGGGGAAAATGATGCCCTGCACTACTTGAAAACCTTTCAGTGGCTCCCGGCAACACAAGGAGGCATTTTGAGCCAAAAGAAGTTGTGAGCACACAGGTTGTCAGAAAAATAAAAGTTTCCTACACATGGAAATAAGCAACACGAGCTGTTTTGAAAACAGTTCATACGTTTCTGGTAATTAATCACATTTTGGAGATGTTTCAGTTTTGCCCCCCAAGGAAATGCTGTTAGCTCCTCTCTTAGAATCATAGAATGTTTTAGGCTGGAAGGGACCTCTAGAGGTCATCTCATCCAACCTCCCTACACCAGCAGGGACATCTCTACCTAGGGCAGGTTGCTCAGAGCTCCATCAAGCCTGACCTTGAATGACTCCAGGGATGGGGCCTCTCTTCTTCCGAGCATCCCACGTGGTTTAAAACACGCACTTGATTCCACAGAGAACTAACAATTGTGGGGACTCTGCAGTCATAGGGGCATTTTAAAGCTCCCTGTAAGGAGCCATCACCCTGTGGTCCCAAGTTGGGAAGCTGTGGTCTGCTGGAGGCACTGCTGAAACCCACCTGCCACTGCAGTACCACAGAAACCCTGCACAGGGTTCCAAACGCTACCTCATAAATTTGAGAGCAGTAGGAGAGAAGGGAGCAGATTCTCACATCATCAGGAGGGAAATAGACTTTTAAAAAGCCAGTTGTGTCTGTGCACAACAATGAAGCTTTATGTCTATATAAACTGACAAGTCAAATTGTCCTCCTGGGCCCAATTCTCACCATCAGCACCATTTGATGGTGATAGCTCACCTCCTGCCTCTGCAGCCTAATGGCTCTGGCTGCCAAGAAGGGCAGGCAGGATGATTAAAATAAGCATTAACAGAATGGTTTGGTGATTAGCTTCTCCCTCTCTCTTTTTTCTCTTGGCTTTCTCTTTTTTTTTGTTTTGTTTTTTTTTTTTCACATATAGTTTTGGTCTGCCAAGGATTGCTAAAGCCTTTCCTTCATTAGCAGTGTACTTAACAAGTGTAAATTTAAAGTATTCATTTTCTTAAGGCCAAGGATTAAAGCAATTAAAGGAAAACTGCTGCAACCTAGCACTCCAGTCAATCTTTAACATGGAGAAGAAACAATGGTGCTTAACATATTGAAACAAAAGCAAATTGTGCATAATTATCCTGACACTCTCAAACGAAATTTTCACTCTGCTGCAATGATTTGTTAAAAGATCCTTTCTGAAAAGTAAAAAAAACCCCATTTTCTTTCCCAGTACAGGAACAGGTCTGTGGTCTCTCTGGACTATCTTCATGGCAAAAACACTGCAACAAAAGCTGATGTCCACTCATTCTGTACTCATTTTACCATCAGGCTTCTTCCTGATATTGTATGAGCTTAATCCTTCACCAGATGAGAGTCCTGAGCCCTTGCCATCCCCACTGCTCCCCTGTATACTTGCATCATTGGGGCCCAAAAGAGAACAAAAAAAGTATTGAGCAAATGCCTCTAGAAAGTGAAGCCATATTCCTGCAGCATTTAGCCTAAAATAAATTTATACCTTTGCCTTTTATGCACATAAAGTCCTTTCTAACATATGGCAACGATGGTATAGAATAGGACCTGAGCTATCTTTGGCAATGAATTTTTTAGCTGCTGTTTTAAATGCACGAAGCTGAGACTTGCCTGGGATAAACCCTGTAGCATTTTTGCCAGACCACAAGCTGTAATGTAAAGTGTTGTCTTCTACAGAGAGAGGTGAGGTGTTAACTGTGAAACCACAGCAAGCTGGTAACAGAAAGGTGCTAACTGTGGAGCCTCGAGGATGACAATTTATATTGCAATGTTGTTTAACTGTTTCACTGATGATTGTTGTAGCAGAAATACTGAGCAAAGCCATGACATAATCAAATCTTGCTCAGAGACACTCAAATCCCACCTATTTCTTGGAAACCAGAAGGTCCACGAGTTCTCACAAACACTAAGTTTATGAATAAAATCCAGACAAAGCTAAAGCATTGTGCTGGTTTTGTCTGGGGTGGAGTTAATTGTCTTTATAGTAGCTGGTGTGGGGCTGTGCTTTGGCTTTGGGCTGGGAACAGGGTTGATAACAGAGATGTTTTCATTCTGCTAGGACAGAGTCAAGGCTGCTTCCTCACCCCAGCAGTGAGCAGGGGGGCACAAGGAGTTGGGAGGGGACACAGCCAGGACAGGTGACCCCAACTGACCCAAGGGACACTCTAGACCATATGAAGTCATGCTCAGCATATAAAGCTGGGAGGAGGAGAAGGAGGAGGAAGAGGAAGAGAGGGAGAGGGAGGATATTTGGAGTTAGGACATTTGTCTTCCCAAGTCATGGTTACACATGATGAAGCCCAGTTTTCCTGGAGATGGTTGAACACCTCCCTGCCCACGGGAAGTGCTGAATGAATTCCCTGGTTTTCTCTGCATGCCCAGCTTTTGCTTTACCCACCAAACTGTCTGTATCTCAACCCACCACTTTTCTCACTTTTCCTCTTCCAATCCTCTCCCTCATCCCACTGCAGGCGGGTAAGCAAGTGGCTGAGTTGTGCTGAGTTGCCAGCTGGGGTTAAACCACAACAAGCTAAATGTTAAAGTAGCAAAATGCTATAGAAAATGTAAAAATGCAGCTTATTCTTCATCTTAAAAGGGGCAAAAGTAAATGCTCCATGTACTTCTGAGCCTTCCACTCTGTCCATATGTGCCTGCCTATAATTTATGTCCATAAATATATATATCAGCAAAGGTATAAATACTTGTCTAATAAAAAAAGAAGTATTTTTCTTTGGACTTTATAATTTTCACTTTTATCTTAACAAACAATTTTATATTTAAAAGTGCCTAAATAAGAGGTTTGGCAATTTCTGTTTCTATTTAAAATGTCAGCATGTCATTTTGGTTTCTGAAAACCACAAACATTCAGTTCTCTATTATTTCAGATTATGGGCATCTTTTTCTAATGCTCCTTTAATTCAGCTTCCTTCTACACTTTTATTTCCCCAGAAGAAAAAAGAAGTAAACCAGTGGGTAAATACATAAAGGAAAAAGAAAGCATGATTTTTTTTCTTCTTCATAAAACGAACAAAACCAGAACACAAGCACATATCTAGAAAGCTTATTTCTCATATCTATATATTTTTTTACTCTTTTGACTCAAAAAATAGATTAACTTGACCTTGCAGATATTGGTAAACCCATCCCATCAGATTTTTGTTTACTTCCCAACCAGGAATAACACTTGGCTCCATTAACATACCTCCACCTTCAGTTACAAAAGTCATATTTTGGAAGTGACAGACAGGACTGTTTCCAAACCACTAATTCAGTGCTGGGTGAGCCAACAAAACTGCCAACAACAACCCATTCAGATGGTGTTTCCTATGAGATGAGCACTTCCCAGGTGTTTGAACCTCCACTGATTCCTCAAAATACTATGATCCATGTTTGCAAGACAGAAGGGGATAAAGGGACTGCCCCAAATTACGGGGTGCAAAGAGCTCTTTCCTTGTGGGATCACAAGGTAAACCATACACCTTTACATAGCTGGGTCAGAGGGTTGGATCACTGTGAGCTACTGGTCATATTTGTTGTAAGGATTGAGAAGGGACTCTCCAAATTCTTGCTATTGGCAGAATGAATTGCTGAAGTCACCTGCTGTGCAGTGCATTGGATTTCAGGGTGATTTGGTCTGTGGGTTATCAACCAACTGCTCCCAGCTCCTGAACCTTAAACAGAACACAAGGGAGTATTTCATTTGGAGTTTATGGCAACATCTCAGCTCAGAGAAGAAAAATCTCTCTTTGCAAAATGCCATCTCCCTGATAGGTTTGTTTACTTTCCATTTCATCAGCTCCAAGAAGCTGGGTATCTAGGATACTAATGGGGCATGTTCTCCCCATCAGCAGGAACTGGGTTAGCACAGTGCATCAGAGCATAAGCAGAGATCTGGAGACAGTTTTGCCTCGGGGACTGGGAATACACAAGAAGCACCTGAGCAGCTCAGCAAGTCCAAGCACTGCCAGAGCAAAGGGCCTGAGAGACCTTGTTTGCTTTAATCCCCTTATCAGCAACTTGTCTTTGGTGGGAGGCTCTTTGTCACTAAGTTGCTTGCCAATGAACTATGTCAAGGACAGAAAGAGCAAACACTCCATGAGCTAAACACAGCAAACATCCTCCAGAAAGGGCCAAGAGATCTTTTGTAATGGCCCCAATAATTTATGTCTGCTTTATTGGAGACTAAATGTAAGCGAGCTCTGGAAGCCGTTATTTTTCACCTATGAGGAAAACCCTTGTAGAAACCTTGAGGCAGGGAAGGGTAAGAAGCAGCAAGAGCAGTGATGGAATGCAGAGAGACAGCTGGGCCAGAGGGCAATGAGACTACACAATGGAGATGATACATAAAATGCCAAGTGTACATTACCTTCCAGACAAAGTCGAGGTGTAAAGGGCACCTGCATGATCCTGAGGGATGGCTGCCTTAATGGGAACCCTTCTAACCACTTCCTATAGTTTAGCTGATCCCACTTCCCTAAATCTGATGGAAGACATCAGTAAATGAAATGGATCTTAATCAGATCTGATCTTAAAGTAAGTGCAGCAACGTATGCAGCATACAGGAAGGTCTCAGAGAATTCGAGCATCAAATTAAGAAATGCCTCACAGGGTTGGAAAGGGCAGAAAATACAACAAACAGTGGGGTTTCCACCTAGGGAGATATATGTGACAATAGGATGTCTCCTAGTATTCCTGCTGAGCCCTACTGACAATTTGTCAGTTTGCCTTATGTAGGTTGGGCACATGCAAGAAGCTTGCTGGGCATGCCAGAAATCTCCAGGGGGTTTCAAATCATAATCACATGAAATATGGTGCAGAAAACAAATCATCTTAACTCACAAAGAAAATTCATTTGATGGAAAAAAAAACACCAACCCAAACCAACTTGTTTCAAGTCAATTCAAAATGACTTTTTGTCTGTTCAGCTACCAAATCCAAAACATAATTATTTGCACAATTCTAGCTTCTACTGCAACACACTCAGTTGGAAATATTCATGCCCAGTTAATCTGACTTGCCCTGCTGGAGTCGCTATAATATCACCAGATTCATGAAGCAACTGGGAAAGGCTTCTGCTCCTTGGCTTAGCAGAGCCTCCTCTGATGCTCTCAGTCACAAAGAGCAACATTGGCAAGACCAGGATAAAATCCACAGCCCACTGGGAAGAATTTATTTGCTGCTGCATCAGAAGAAGATAGTGAAATAATCTTCTAGCTGGGGAAAAACAGAGCTTTTATTTAAAAAAAAATATCCTGATTTAGATTCTGTGCTGCTTCCTTCACTTTCCAGGGGTTTACCCATGCAGGGTGCAAAGAAAGCAGAGTCTGGTCCCAAGGGGGTTCAGATGCAGCAGACTGATCTACCAGCAGGCTACAATATGTTCCCAGAAGGTGCAATCTAATTCTGAGGCCAAGGAACAGCCTATTAGCTCTGCACGCCATTAATTCTCCTGAATAGTTCAATCCAAAGCCCCCAGAAGCTGTTGGGCATCTTTCCATTTCGTCTAGCAGGACCTGGATTAGGGCTTATTTATCTTTTCATTATATACCTTATCTTTAAGTAGGGAGCAGCCCGAGCAGCCCAGTGCAGCTGTGAATGGTTCAAGCCCTTCCCCAGGCTCTGTGCCCAGCAGCACAGGAGATGTCTGCAGGTTGGAGTGAAGGCAGGTCACAGTCAAAGCCACTCCTGGAGAATTCAACTTGAGACTTGTGAATCCACCACTGTTCCCCTGTTTTGCCAGCCTCAAGAAGCAGCCCAGCAGGTTTCGAGTCACATGCCAGAATGCCTCCTTCATCCTCCCTGGAATTGGAAATGATTACTAATAGGTATTCTTGCTGGAATGATTTAACATAATGTGCTCAATGAGATCACTAAGTCAAAATATCTCTCCCTAAGTGACTCTCTCACAGCTTGCCTGAATGCCAGAGGGGAAGGAGGACAGCATGAAGCAAATCCTTTTGCTGGCTTCTGTGCTTTACAGAATCTTTAAGTTATTGAAAAATTCACATTAGGAAGTTTCACCAGGGCTCATTACAAGAGGGCTGTGATGCGGGGCTGGCAGGCAGCCAGGGGATG
Organism: Brachypteracias leptosomus; assembly: GCA_013401335.1. Taxonomy (NCBI): domain Eukaryota; kingdom Metazoa; phylum Chordata; class Aves; order Coraciiformes; family Brachypteraciidae; genus Brachypteracias; species Brachypteracias leptosomus. The sequence continues at coordinate 351,836 of VYZX01031837.1, forward strand.
CAGACACAGGGGGGTGGGTTAACCTCCTGCTTTCCCTTTTTACAGTAATTTCAGTGCTCTCCAGTCTGGGTTAGGGACTGAAGACAGGCAAGGAAACGAGGTGTGTGAAAGCAAAGCTGGGGAGGGGATGGGCACTCTCTGCACTGCAACCACCAGGTGAAACCCAGAATCTGGGGAGGACCAGGGGTGTGCACCACAAAACCCATCAGTGCATGCCAGGGATGCTCAGAGCTTTGCTGAGGGGCCAGGCTGCCCTTACCCATCCGAGTCTGTCAGCCTCCAAATTAACTTATTGAGGTCAGCACTCATAACAGAGGTATTACAGACTTTTGATTCACTCTTCCTCCCTGAGAAAGCCCCACACTCTCTGGCCCAGTACGGCTATTACCTGCCAAGCTAAAGGATGATGAATGTTATTTATATTGCAGTAATGGCTAACCACTCAGTGAGACCAGGGACAGGCTGTGCAATGGACTTTTCAAACACACGCTGAATGAGGACTGCCCACAGATGGCTGAGTGCATCAAACTGCTGAGACATTTCAGGATAATGTTCTTCAATGCCTTGGACACCATGACCTCCAACAACTCTGCAGTTCTACAGTAAAGACTTCCATTCACACCAAATTCTTATCACTTACTCTTACATGACCTTACAATAGTCAAAAATCCACCTACTTCAAACCAGGCAACTCCTTGCAAGGAAGGTCTTTAAGTTCCTTGATTAATAGAAGTAAAAATATTAATCTACTTGAAACCAAACAGAATACACAGGGGAATTCTAAAGAAAAGTTTTCCTGATATTTATCTGCTACAGTTTTGCTGTTGGAGAAATAAAGTGGATCAATTAATAAGAACTACTCAAGATGTAGATGAGAAAAGTAATCCAGCAATAGTAAAACATGAAGGGCCAGAACCTATTAAATAAACCCTGTGAGACAAATTTACCTCTGACATGTGCACAACTGCAGGATTAGGCTTCAAATAATTGTAGAAAAATGTAAGAACTGAAAAGCTTCCCACTCTGGTGAGCCCAGAGGGTGGATATCAAACAATTCCTGGGAAATACCTTCCCAAGAAATAGTCCCAGAAAGACACAGAGGAAATATCTCTAAAATATTCAATGCAGATTTTTTTTTTCATTATTAATCCTTCTCTCTCTATCTTAGAGGAACCACACAGTGACTTGTTTCATATGCACCGAGGTACAGAAATGTAAAATATTAAGTGACATATCCCAGCAAGAAAAGGTGCCAGTCACTCTTTTATCCCTTCTACAATTAATGTTACACTACTGAAGTTCTAAATATATATCCAGAAACCATTAGACATTAGTGTCCATCAGCAACCTCATTAAAAACCAAGTGCTAAAGATACACTTTAAGTATATTCTTTACACACAAAAGTTGCTTTAGACAAGGCTTTGTCACAGCTTCATAGTCAAAAGCCTGAAGATACTAGAACCCCATAAACAGACTAAGCAGAGATAACCTGATAACTTTTTTCTGTCTTTTCAATCAGATGAGTGGTCACTCCCAAACCAAATGGGAGAAATAAAGCATATGGCAAGAGACTGCAAGTACTTTCTGGCTGTCTCAACTCTAGATGTCTCCTAAGAGAGCTGATGTCTCAACATCTGGGCATTCCCTTCACTGTCAAACACTCCCAGAGCAATGGGATTTGTCAGCAACCTGCTGAGCATACACAGATGACAAGTGTAGAGCTTGGGAAGCTCAAAGGTATCCACAGATAGAGAGAGGTCTGCAAGAGATGTGTTGGACCAGAGCTGAGATCCATGATCTGTCAAAATTATGCCCAACAGCTGTAAAGTCTTTAGCTTTAGTTAAACCAGGCATCAAAATATGCAGTATTTAGCCTGGGAGTGCTTTACAATTATTACACAAATTGTTTAAGGGAGGCTGAGCAGCTTCCATGTCACATACTCCAAGGAAAAGGCTGTTGGGATGATTTTGGAGGGTGGTCTTTGCTCCCTAAACTACAACTCCATCCATCACTCAAGTATATGGAAATGAAGTGTCATTTATAAACAGGCTTTGGATTGTCCTAAGGACAGATTTCATGGATGATGGATTTAGAGCCCTCTCCAACACCTATATCTCAAGTAATACTACTCTGGCCCTCATAGATTTTCAGCCTATTGCCCCACCATGACCTACATATCTTCCTAAATCTTTTAAAAGGTCTTGACAAAGGAATATGTCTTTTGGGTACAATACAGAGATGCATTATACCAGAAAATTTTTGTCTTATTGACATAAGCCTCAAATTATTCCCAAAGTCAGCTGTATTTTTAATAGTTTGACCATTTTGTGTTTTTCAAAATAGGTTTATCCACACTGTTTAAGCCCCTCCATCCTCCAATCCAGCCAGTGATAGAACTTTGCATCAAACTTTTTATAGTATCAAAAGTGGTTTTTTTCCCTGGCATCCTAAAAAAGAAGAAATCTTTGCTCAGCTACAGCCTGTATAAAAGCAAAGGCAGCTCTGTGGTACTCAGGAATAAATAGCCAGTTAGGCTCTGAGGATATACATTTTTCTGCTAAAATATGTATTTTTACATCTGCATCTAAATATTTTTGCTTCCTATGTCTGCTAAAAGCAACACCTACAATTGCCACAACTGAAAATGATAAGATAAAAATATTTTCCACCAATTTGTCACCCTCTTGCATTTAACACCACCAAACGTAGAGTCTACTTTATTAACAGAGTTTTGCCTGTTTGTATTCACATATAACAAGGGAGAAATAAATGTGTTAAAAAAAGAAGAAAATGGAGTTGTAAATAAGACAAAAATGGAAACAGAGTTTGGGGGTTGGTGCAGGATCTAAAATCACTTAACACGTTTGAAAAGGAAAAAAATCATTGAATCATTTAGGTCAGAAAACATCTTAAAGATCAGTGAGTCCAACCATTAACCCAGCACTGCTAAATCCACCACTAAACTGTGCCATTAAGGGCCACATCTACATGTCTTTTAAATACCTTCAGTTATTTAACTGCTTCTAACTGCAGTGTCTAAGATGCCCATCATATATTTTCATTTGATCTCTTGCTCATTATAAGGTTTTACCCTTATTAGTGGGGTTCTCAGTCTCTGCACTTCATGTAACTGGTCAATAATAAACTTTTTTCCACCACTTTTGCATATTTAAAACTTTAAAATACACATAGAAAATGAATATTAAAATGCATATAGAAAACTTTAAAATACACTACTTTTTTCTTTCCCAAGTGAGGAGTTGTCTCCATGTACATATCACAAAGGACAAAACACAAAAGCAGAAAATGTCATGAATTCTCCTTCAAGCAGATGGTATTGCAGTAGCACTGAACAAGTTTATATTAATTAATTTCAGAAAGAAAAGGAGATGTCATATTTGAGATAGGGGATCCTACCAAGCCCACTAAAACCATCCATAAATGTAACAATAGTGAGATTCTTTTTCATTAACTCATTGTGACAGCTGTCAAGCTGGGGGAAAGTTTTTGTTAATGCTGGTACAATTGTTCATTTAAACAAAAGCCAGTAATTCAGTCACACTGGAACAGCTTAAGTGCCCAGCTCTGCTCTACAATCTGCACCCATGCAGATATTCCATCTCTATGCTCTTTAATTCTCATTTTTGGGGCTACAATGGGATTTGTTCAGAGCCTGAGCAGAGTCCTACAAGAAGCAGGTCAGAAGACAATTTGGGATTGAGTTGTAACTAGTTGCATGTGTTTTCCCTCTTGGAAAGGGAAGGTTGGGCACCCCAGGGTAGGACATGCTCCCTTCATCCCTTAACCCCATGGTCACCATTTCTCCCTATGCCTTCAAAAGAAGAGAACACAACTATTGGTAGAGATGTCACCTCATGCTGTGTGTGGTGACAGACTGTAGAACCAAAGATGTTGACTGCATCCTCTCTTGGGATGTGTGACCACAGTTTGACCCAGAGCTCACAAGAAAATCTCAGTATAGGTCTTGGTGGTATCACAGAGTCTTGGCAAGCAAAACAAGATGCAGAGATCCCATTGATTACCTCCACTCAAGGCAGGGCCTGTATCATTAACATGATTTTCCAACAGCAAAACCAATTCTGAAGAAGAAATAGAGTGCAGCCCTTACCTCCTCGTAGACATCATCATTCCTGCTGAAGTCTCCAGCTCTCCTTGGCAGCACGTGGACATGAACATGCTGAAAAAGTGAAACAAAATAATGGTGATTATCAAGCTGCTGGCTGGCTTTCTTTTCTGGGTTGTCAGCACTATTCTCAGCACATACAAGTAACCAGGCATGGGCTCCCACAGCATTATCTTCAGGGGAAAATACATTAACCTGTTCCATAGCTGTATCTCAACTCTTAGGAGAATATAAAAGATGAAAACCATGAGGAAGCAGCTCTGCTGTATTATAGGAGCTTCAGAGTGAACTGCCTGGAAGTTTAGGGGCTCTGAGGAATTATTCATAGTTGTCAGTCAGAGGGGTGTTTAGCCACAGCTTGGAAATGACAACGTAGCTTGGAGCTGTGTGGTGTGACTTCAAAATCAACAGGAATAAGAATCATAGAATTGTCAGGGTTGGAAGGGACCTTCAAGATCATCGAGTTCCGACCCCCCTGCCATGGGCAGGGACACCTCCCACTACATCAGTTGCTCACAGCCCCAGCCAGCCTGGCCTTCCAAATGTCCAGGGATGGGGCTTCCAGCACCTCTCTGGGCAACCTGGGCCAGTGTCTCCCCACCCTCCTGGGGAAGAACTTCTTCCTAATGTCTAAAAGAAGGTGCTGGGGATGGGACATGGGTGTAGGAAGGGTGGGCAGAGGGCTCAGTGCTGTGCTGCACAGGCTGGGGGGAGAGGAACCAGTGGTACACAATGGAGACCACACGTCTCCAAGGCTGCCAGAAAAGGACCAGGCTGTCCACAATGTCTTCCATGTGGCTAAAAAGACTTTAATGTTTTGCTTTTCCCTCCAGGAGCCTGAATATAACAGACTGAAGGCCCCAGTGGTATGAGAGGGACGTGCTGGTGGCAAACATCTGCAGGGACATGGACTCCAGTGCACCAAGTGGTCCCAGACTTGTGAGGCACAAGAATTATGAGCCCAGTTTGCAGAGCCTGAGGCATCATTCTCCTGATGGCAGGACCATCACTTGAGGGGTGGCAGAGCTAAGGACCATATGCTGCAGAGGCAGCTTTGGGCTACCTAGTATAGGAGGAAGGTGAGGGGTAATGTATTTTGGTCACAAATGCTGATGAGATATGTGGAAAAGGAACAACAATATGGCCAAGAAAGCAAATATATGACTTGCCACCTTGGTGTGGTACTGCTATCATTTTTTTTTTCCTGCTAAGATATTATGACAGTCTCTTCATACCATTTAGGGAGGGTAATTGAAGATTCTTGAGACTCAAACTCTACTAGGAAATCAAACAAATGCTCCTCTATCTGCTTTTCTGCAGTAAGTTCAGCTGCAACATTGCAAAGCATTCTTTTATCTTTTCCCCTTTCTCTTTCACTCTCTTTTAAGAAAAAAAAAAAACCCCACAAAAAACCACCAAGAATAATTCTTCAGGAAAAAAAACCCAACAAAACACCTCATTGAGGAGAGGCAGCAAATGATCTGAGTGACAGATCACATTTATGCATCACCAGATCTTTTCATATGGTGCTTCAATCCTTTAAAAAAAAAAGAGATGGTATCAGAAGCAGCACCAAATGCCAAGTGCTTTACACAGAATTTAGATGGACTGCACCTGAGTCGATCTGACGAGGTGGAAATCAGCTGAAATTCATGCACCTCACTGAAACACTCCCAAAATACAGCTCAAAGTCTATGATGAAATCCAAAATCAAATAATATGTCCTTGGGCTATGTGTAAGAAATTTCACACACACCTCTATTGTGTTAGCTTCAATCCATAAACACATTTGCTTAGTGGATGAAATGAAGTTGTGAGGATGTTTCACTTAATGAAATATTTCAAACATCATTATTTTGTTTCCCAGCTTACCCTAAAGGAACCAAATATGTGGCCACTTATTCTCATTATTACCTTTCAGTGTATTCAGCCTAGAGATGAGGATGATTCTGGAGGGTTAAAAACTGTGTTTTCAAGTAATACATCAGTGATAGTGTTCTGATAGTGTATTATACTAATATATCATGAGAGTGATGGTGCTCTTGTGATGTATTAGTGCAATGGATCATCTGAACATCACTGCTCCCAATGATGTATTGCTCAAAACCACAAGGCAAGTTTAAAGATGGTCCTCAGTAGCCCCAGGCCCAAAATTCTGCTTTAGGACAAAGGAAAATAAAAGCAAAATTAAAGTTTGCAGTGCTGTAAAATTTCACTAGTGTGTCACACTTATTAGATTTTACATTTATCCTTAAAAGTAGGAAATAATCTGCCAGGAAGTTTCTTTCTCTTCTGCTAGAGGAGTAACAGTTGTGCTAAAAAATATCAATTTTTAGGCATTTCTCTTGATGATAAATGTAGACAGCCTAATATCAGCTATCAACAACCACATCCCCCCAAAAGTTGGCCACTTCTAAGAGGAATTTTTATTCTCTGTGGCAGAATGTCCCAGGATGCACACAGAAGATCTGTACACCCACAACAGACACCTTGAAATACCAGAAAGAACAAGGATGTGGTTGAAAACTCAGTGCAGAGCACAGACCAGCAAAGCAGGTAATGAGCCTAATGATCTACCCAAAATGGGCTTTGGTGAGCAGCATTAAAAAAAAAAGTGTTTATTACAGCATATGGTCCACTTGGCATCAGTGGGGACATCTTCAAGGGTCACCCACCTTTACTACAGGCATTATGTTCTTACACAATGCAGGGCAGCACAGCAAAATCTGCCATATCAGAAAATAAATTAATATTCCCAAGGTTGGAGGTAACTAAAATAAATTTAAAGTTGAGTCATTTTTTCCAGTCATCCCAATTTTGCATTTTTTTTTTTTTTAATAACATAAATAAAGCTCTGGATTTTCCCTACTGTTTGTGGTAATAGGAATGAACAGGAATGGCAATAGTGTCTCAAGTAATTTCCTTCTCTTCAGCTTTAGCAAAAAAAAAAACCACAGGGAAATACAAGCAGCAACAGAAACACCAAACAAGGGGATTTCACACCTTCTCTAAGCTGCCTTTCAGCTCCTGGCCTTCCCAACTCAGGGATGCTGCTATTTAGATTCATTAGGAGTTCTTTAATTGATCATTTTTGCTCCTTAGTACTATTTGTTATTGCTAAAGCCTCAACCCACCAAGGCACTTAAGCACCAGCTCAATTTCCAACCTGTGAATTGGTTCAGTGGGAGTATTCACATCCCAGATATTATATATATATATGTGTGTCTCAGTGTTTTGAGTCCACTGATGGCTACAGGGAGGTCTCCCCAGTTGGAGGCAGCAGAAATAACTGCAAGGTACCTGAAAATTAAAGTTGCTGCCTTTCATTTTGTTTTCCAGGCAAAACAAAAACCTGCACATCCAAAAAAGACATTTACAGTTGACTGAAACGTGCCAGTAGATACAAACAAAAAATTTGGCTGCATTTTTTTTTTTTTAATCAAACAAGCAGATTTAGGCAAATCTTCCCTCAAAACACACCAAAAAAATCCAAATATTGTGTATGCAAAATGTCAAAATAAAGCATTTCAACTTTTTCCCAAGTTATTGTGGGTATCCTCCTGTGTGGTGGGTGGCAGCCCCATCACATTGCAGCAGGCTCTATTCAATCACTGTTGATTGCACTCTGGTTTTTGCCTAAAAAATTGCTCTACCCTCATTTTGCATTATTTTGATTAATAAGCAAGAAAAGCAACATGCAACAGCTGAGACATTTACACTAATGGACCAATCAGTATCACTCACATCAGTGCTTAGCATGTTAGCTGCCATTGCTGCTGCTTGCCAGGCACTGATGGACAAAGCTCTGACCAGCCACAGGAGATGGGCACAGGGGATGTGACAACATGAGGACACATCAATATGTCCCCAAGTGTGGGACATCATGTGGGTTAAAGATGCCTGAGCCCCACCAGATACTTGGGGACAAGATTTCCTGCTAGGAATGGCTGGGGCAGCAGGTGTGGGAGGCTGAATTTTATAGGACCTTCAAAATAAAATAAAAAAATTATGAGGGTGACACATTTTCTAGGGTTGGGACTGTGCATCCTCTGATGGCTACCACATTATAAATGAAATTTCAGCTTGAGAAATTCCAAATGGTGAAAATTATCAAGTGATGCATAATTACTCTTTAAGAGAAACTTTTTCAAGACCCAGAATGGCCAGAGAATTAGAAAATGCACTGTAGGGAAGACAACTGTAGTGCCAAGGGGAAATTGTGCCATCTCTGACCTCCCACAGCAGAGAGAGGATTCTCTGCTCCAGCCCTGAGGCATTCCCAGCATGACTGTGGGAGGATGGGGCTGCTGATGGGACCACACTCATCCCACCACTGCTCAAGTCTGGCAGCAGCACGGGCACTTGCGGGATTATACATCTCAAGTGAGGACTGAAAAATGCTCACAAAAGCCTCAGCCAAAAAAAACCTGGAGCCTATTTTGCTGGAAAAACACCCATTCAGGTCAGGTCAGTTTTGCTTTAGCACTCAAGGCCATGTTCCTAGTTACAGCTGTTTTAATATACTGAATTATGGTCGAATAACCAATGTGTCACCACTGCACTGGATGCAAAGAGAAAATACTAGTCAAAAATAGACACTGAAAGAGATTTCCCACGTAGAGCAGAATAGTGAGGAGCAGATGACCCTGCCACAAGCCACTGGGGAGGACACAGACATTGCCTGCAATAATTCATGAACATTATGCTGTGTTCACTTAGCTGCTGTGCTGGTTAGCAGAGCAACAAAGAAAGGGAGATAACAGGCAGTACAAGAGCTCCTCAGCATGCACCCGGGGTCTACCAGCAATAAATGCTGCTATAGGGTGAATATATAAAAACAGGCAATGGATCACACAACCCTGAGGATGGGGGGCTGACAAAAAGCTGGCAGAGGAAAGGCTGTTCCCCCCACACCTGCAAAAGCATCATGTGGCTGAGCTGTGCCTTCATGCACCCAAACCTGATGCTTTTCTGCAGCTTAATCCTCACCCTCATCACTTTTCATCCTTTCTACAGAGACAAAGCTTTGCTGTTGTGGGATTTCATGGTGTCATGGTGCAGCAAGGTGAGGAAAGGCCATGAGGTGGGGCATGGAGGGACATCAGGGAGAGGAAGAGCAAACCCCAATGTTCCTGTCATTGTCATGCTCAGGCTGCACAGCTTGGTGGCCAGGAGACCCCCACCAGCCAGTTCACTGGGAAAAAAGGATGATGGTTTGCAGGTAAGACCCTGTTTGCTGCAAAGCCCCCGTCCATTACTCCTCTTACAGGAGGCTCTGATAATGCTTCTTCTAAACTACCAGATTAACTGTGGAAATTCCAAACTAATAACCATCCTCCAAGTAAGACTGTTAGCGGGTGATAAAGAAAATCAACCATAATACTGAGATAGCCACATGAAAAATAGGGCAATTTTGTCCTCTCTCTAAACTGGGCTTCCATGGAGCCCTTGTTTGCTATTGTTGATTAACTGCTCAATTATCCCTGTTACAAAATTATTCCGTGGAAAGCCCTGCCTGTATATCCAGAGCTCATTAACAGAAAGCACTCCCTCTGCTGTCCCCAAAAATACATCAGCTTACCCAGACACCAGCACACTGGGTACAATTGTTCTTTCTAGGCACTGAAAGCCAATTTCTAGGGACCTGGGCTTGCAGACCCTGGCAAAGACATCTTAATGGGAAAGCAATTTCTGGTTAGTAAGTATTTATGAGTTCTGGACATTTTTCCTAGCCTTGAATTGGGTTGGGAGGGAGGAACAAATTAGAAAAATTAAAAAGTCCTATCCAACGTTATGAAAAGAAAGAATTTTGGTCAATTAAAATACTGACTTTTCACAGCCTTCGAAATTATTGCCAGTATTTTTATTTTGGGGTTTTTTTTTTTCTTCATTTCCAGGAGTTATAAATTAAAGTGAGACAACTTTAAAAGACCTCATTTTTATAAAACATTAAAACATGACAGGAAACTACTTGAAACATTTCCTTTCCTACAAAAATGCCCTGTTTTTAGGAATCAGCATTTTCCTTTCCAGCTCCACTAAAACCCCATGCATGAGGTTGTATGGATGTGGACACCCAGCACCTCCTCTCCAGATGGTCACTTTGGTGGTGAGGGTTGCTCCAACCCCAGGAAGGCTGCCCAGACTGACACGCTCTTGTACCACCTTCACTTTGGCTCTGGTTTATTAAAATACAAATCTAAAGCTTGTTTTTCTACCATGGTGAGAAACATAAGGAGCTGATAGAGGCAGAAAGGAGTGGCAGAGCCTTCTAGACTTGAGAGCAGCATGTGCAGGGGGACAGAGGGACAGTTTGGAAAGGAAGGACAGGGAATTCCAGGTGGGAATGAACTAGAAGAGTCACCAGAGAAGAGGAAGGATAGAATGGAGATGATGGTGGAAGTTTTGTGAATCAAAAATATTGTGCAAAGAGAGAAAACAGAAGAAAACAGATCAAGCCTGAGGAGAGGAGGTCCCACAGGTTGTCCACTTGCTACCAAGGTGGGTCATGAGGACCTTTTCGGGGACATTGTGTATATCTTCATGGTACCCTTAGGAGGAAAAGGAAAGCTTTGCAATGATCCCTACAACATCTATGCCATGGATTTGCCTCCTCACACCACAGAGGACCAGGAAGGCACCAAAATGGAGGGAATTTGCAAATGTATCAGGAACCAAATCAAGTGGGGGACTTGCAGCAGAGTGCACCTTCTAATATGTAGGTAATGTGCAGACTCAGCATCCTCAATAAATAATGCCTCTGTCAACTCCTATAAAGGTTTAAAGAAATGAGCTGGGGAAGAGCTAGAAAAGGGATAGAGACCTAATGAAAACATGCACAGAAAGATTTTGAAACCCACTTGAGTTACCACTTCTACAAGCAACTTTAGCATTTGCAAGAGAGCTGCTGAGCCCTTCCCCTCAGCCCCAAACCCAAGAAAACTGGCACAATAATGAGGGTAATTAGCCAGTTTATAGGAAGTGGTGATCCAGATGTAACTTGGACATCTCCCATGAGATCCTCTGAAAGGCAGCAAATAAATAAACTAAATGGGAATAAGGGTGGGATGGTTCTTCTGAATTGAAAGTTCCTGACCTCTATCCTGGTCTGCAAATCTAGGAATAAGGGTCTACACATGGTGATAGGAAGGTTAGGTCAAGGACCATCACCAACTCTTCTCACCTGCCATTATTAGTGCCTGTACCCCCCTCAGCACCCACAGTGAAAGGGATGGGAAGATCTGCAGAAGCATCAATTACTGTGTGAATCAATAGGAAGAACACCACCTTGGTCCAATCAAGGACCCTGATGGGGAAACTTCTACACCATATTTCCTAGATTATACGTCAGCAACACTATTATCAGAACATCTTCCACCCCCATGAACACCAAAGAACCACAAAAACAATCCAGAACTCTGCACAAACCAATGAAGGTGCCTCCAAAGCTGCTCAGGAAGGTGGTGCAGGCTTAGGGACCTGCCTTGAGGTCCTGCACCTTTGCCTCCCCTCAGGGTCACTTTGCCCAGGTGTTTTTGGGCAAATCTGGTGTTGCTGAGATGCAAATGAAAGCACAACTGCATTTCCCTTCACCTCTGATCTTCAGTTAAGCCTTGATAAATGCATATTGTTTTAACACTTGTGATACGTATAATTAGGGTTCTTTAATTTATGTTTCAATAAAACATTCTATAATAAACATTTACTGCTCTGCAAATAAACATTTAAATGAAGCTCCTAATGGGGGTTACATGTTTTGAAGCAGTTCATGGCTTTGCCAAAGCCTCTCCCTATACTTAATGAGAGTCATTTCCATAATCTGTGCATTATTGCTTAAGCCTTCCTTTAGGAATATTTTACAAAGTAAAATTCTGTGAAATATTATCAGCCCAAAGAGAAAATGCTAAGAGGATTATCAAATTGTCCCCTTAAAGGGACAGTACAAGCTTTCGTTTCCCCCCTGAGATGCTAACATTGTAATTATGGAGAATGCACTCACTAATTATCACACCAGTGTGTTGCTACTGGGTTTTTCCCTCAGAGACCTGCTCTAAATGAAAAGGGTGGGAGACTCCTGGAAGGTCTGAGCTGAAGGGCAGGATAATGCTAATTTACTTGCTGATATTACTAAGAGTAAAGACTGAACTTGCCCTAGCAAGCCTTGTAGATGTTAAGCAAGGTCCAGCTCCCTCAGAGGGGGCCTAGTGCTGTTTATATACAAACTTGTGTAGAGCTCCTTCACAACATCAGCCTCACAGCCCCATGAATGACATCCAGGGTCTCATCCCCATTTTGCTGGAATTTCCCCCCATTTTCTCAGTGACTCCAGTGGCAGCTGAGACATGAAGCACACTAAGGTCGAGGGAAGGATTATTGTTGCAAAACAGAAGCTTTTCAATTCTCTGGAGGATCTGCAATGATACAAGCACCTGTAAGATATTTCTTCAGTGTATCTGAGTACATTTGAGGAGAGCATAAAACTGAAATATATCTTCCCTCTACCAGCATTCTAGCAGCAATGTCCCACTCCCCCTTTAATGCAGGGGAGAAGAAGAGAAGATAAATCAGGGATGCATGTGGCAGAGGAAAGACAAACCTTACATAGCAGCCATCTCTAATTTTTGTGGTTATTGACTTTTTAGACAATTGTTGCATCTAGGATGATGACAAGGTTCCTGAAGAATTAAAATACTGTCCCTGCCTCCTCTTTCATTAGTTAAAGATGTGTGTTGGGTTTGTGTGGGAAGGTTTTGGTAGCAGGGTGGCTTCTGTGAGGAGCTGCCAGAAGCATCCCCCATGTCTGGCAGAGCCCATGCCAGCTGGCTCCAAGATGGAGCTAAGACTGAGCCTATCAGCAATGGTGGTAGCACCTCTGTGATAACATATTTAAGAAGGGGAAAAAGCTACTGCACAACAATAATTGCAGCCAGAAAGAGGAGTGAGAAAGTGCAAGAGAAACAACTCTGCAGACACCAAGGTCAGTGAAGAAGAAGGAGAAGGTGCTCCAAACACTGGAAGAAAGATTCCCCTGCAGCCCATGATGAAGACCATGGTGAGGCAGGTTGTGCCCCTGCAGCCCGTGGAGATTCACAGTGGAACAGATATCCACCTGCAGCCCATGGAGGATCACAGAATCATAGACTCATCAGGGTTGGAAGGGATCTTAAAGATCATCTCGTTCCAACCCCCTTGCCATGGGCAGGGACACCTCCCACTACATCAGTTGCTCACAGCCCCATCCAGCCTGGCCTTCAAAATGTCCAGGGAGGGGGCTTCCAGCACCTCTCTGGGCAACCTGTGCCAGTGTCTCCCCATCCTCATGGTGAAGAACTTCTTCCTAACGTCTCATCTGAATCTCCCCACCTCTAGTTTTGATCCCCCAATCAAAGCAGGTGGATGTCTGAAGGAAGCTGTGATCACACGGGAAACCTGCACTAGAGCAGGCTCCTGGCAGGACCTGTGGACCCATGGAGAGAGGAGCCCACGATGAGGACCAGGCTTGCTGGAAGGACTTGTGACCCCGTGGGAGGGACCCGATGTTGGAGGAGGGAAAGAGGGTGAGGAGTCCTCCCCCTGAGGAGGAAGGAGTGGCAGAGACAATGTGTGATGAAGTGACCACAACCCCCATTTTCCTCTGAGCTGCTGCAGTGGGGAGGAGCTGGTCAAACATCAGAAGTTAAGCCCAGGAAGAAGGGTGGGGGGGGGGGAAGGTGTTTGCAAGATTTAGTTTTATTTCTCATCATCCTACTTGGAGTTGACTGGCAATAAATCAAACTAATTTCCCCAAGTCAAGTCTGTTTTGCCCATGATGGTAATTGGTGAGTGATCTCTCCCTGTCCTTATCTCAACCCACAAGCCTTTCAATGTGTTTTTCCTCCCCATCCAGTTGAGGAGGGCAGTGATAGAGCAGCTTTGATGGGCACCTGGCATCCAGCCAGGGCCAACCCACCACGAGATGGAAGAGGGATGCTACTGCAAGGGGAAAGAGAAGGTTCCTGATGGCAGTAATATGAGTGAGCCTCATAACTTTCTGCAGAGGACAAAATGCATTCAAGCCATGGTGATTTCCATCACGGGATCTATCATTGCTAAGGGAGGTTTCCATGGTTCTGTGTCAGTACTGAGGCATTTTATACCCTTAAGGACACATTTCCCAAGAACTAGCAAACATCTCTGTGCCTACCTATAGCACTCACTAGGCTGTATTTAGTTATTTGCAATATTAAAATTATATATAGCAGCTATGGGTTCCAAACCATGGGCTGCCTCCCTGGTTTATTGCCCAATGTGCACATTCATCATTAAGGTTTAGCTGCTTCAGTTAAACCTTTTAAATGTAAATTATTTTCTGTTATAAAAAGCTGATTGTGGGAGTTTGAGGATTTCAAAGCTGGTAATTTATGTGACTGGAACAAAATAAAACATTCAACAGAAACAGAGTTTTACTTGATCAGAAACACTTTTATGTTCCAGTATAGTTTCCTTTTCATATTTTCCTCATGCAGCAGCGGCCTCTGTCTTTCAATTAGCTTGAAACAGAAGATCTTAGATAAAACCCTAATTTAACACCATATGCATATGTGTCATTCCACAACTACTTCACCTCATATTTAAAGTATTTTTAAGCTGTCATGAATCAATACCTGAAATCCCTTATGCAGCTGCTCAGCTGTTCACCCCTCAACAGTCCACCAAAGCCTCTGGGATGACAGGGAAGCAGGACCAGATTTTCAGCATGGACTATGTAACTATTGGTCAATTTTATTTTTCTTTGACTGACTTCTGAATGAATTTGGGATACAAAATGGTTTCGTGGAAGAAAGCAGCCTCCTTGAAAATCAAACTTCATAGGTCACCTATGACATCATCTAAAGGGGACTCAAATCCCTGAAACAACTCCTTGGTCTCAAGAGCTGTTGGATCAGGCCTAGCAGAATATCATGATATCAGCATTGACACAAGCCACCTTTGAAGATTTTGACAACAAAAAACTAGTATCATCTCCCAGCTACTAGTGCAAAAGAACTTTCCTTCTTGATTTCCCAAGTAAGCAGGATTTTCCTTGTCATCTTCCATAACATGCAGCCCTGCTCCAGGCCCCTTTCCACCCAAGCCAGTGGCAACTTCAGGTTAAGTCCTCCATGATCTGAAGAAACCTGGCAAGCAGATGTGCTGAAAATGGCAGAGGATATACAATAGTATGCCTCCCAACTTCAAATAAAATGCATTCCATTGCCTTTGTTCACTGTGTAATACTTTGAAATTAGGTTTGAAAAGGTACCGATGTCCCTGTCTCATAAATTCTTTAAGTATTTCTTGGCATACAACATTTGCACATCTCCCACCTAAGTGTGGTGAATGGCTACAAGGCCAACACTAATAAACACACAGAAATGCATCTTCCATTGACTCTTTGCTAAAACAAGCACTCAATCCCTTTAACCTACCAATTTAATTATAGAAATGTATTATTGATTCAATCTTTCTTCATATCCATGAGCTGGCTAGAGAGAAGAGTAGAGCTTAGTCCACCTTCACCTTGATAAGCATGAATTACCCTAACTGGGCAAGGAGTTCTTTCAAAATTGGTTAAATCCACAAAATCCTTTCAACCAGGGAACTTTGGTGGATTTGTAACACAGGCTGGTGGTTGCCAGGAACCCAGCTGAAGCCACCAGACTTGCTGTCCTGGAGACCTTTCAAGAGACAGTTTGTCCAAATGGACTTTGACTGTGGCTAGCAGGGCCATATGGGCAGAAGGGAGGCAGAGGTGAACAGTTTGTGATTACATCCCTAAGTCGTTTAACCTTCAGCATTACAATTCCAAACACTCTGCCACCCAACAGGAGGCTGTACAAGCAGGTGAAAAGATAGATGTCTCTTCCTAATGACTGTTTAGGAGACTGCTGCGCTCTGGTCTGTGCCCATGTTGGTTCAGTTCATTAATGTAATTAACCAACAATCAATCTTTTTAAATTAGTTACACAAAAACAGCTACTGCCAGATCAACTGACATGGAAGTTAGGTCACACTCCATTTCTGCACGATTTAACATCCACACTGGAACAGAATACAGGGCATGGAAGCATCACAAACTGGAGCCAAATTCATTTGAAGCCCCACAACTTAATTAAAGTGTGCAAAATCTGTGCAGCTGGCTTGGTCTTATTTGCATGGCCTTCCAGGTTTGCAGCTAAACACCTTGGCAATACAAAAAGTGCTCAGAAGACAAAAGAAAGAAAGAGCTTCCAAGAAATATTTAGTAGGGAAGGAATTTAAATAATTTCAAACAGTGTAATTTTTTGCAGGGCTTGAAACTGGACTTTAACAGCAGCTTTCATGATTCATCAACAGCTCTATTCACAAAATAAAATGAAAACAGAAGGAGCTGAAGTTGCTATTAGTGTCTGTTCTTTTTCTTTGGGCTAGGAAAAGACCAGCAAAGCAACTTTGGTTTTCAGTGAACACAAAGGTTACCTGTGAAGGGTTACAGCACAGTTTCATTGTTAGCCTCGACAGGCTGATCCACCGTCCTGGGATCAGAGCTGAAAGCAGCTTATAACTCAGGCTCACAACCTGCCTTCCCCCTTTTTCCCCTTCCCTCTGGGGGTTGGGGAAAGGATTTGGTTGGCCTAAACCTGGTGCAATGTGTTCTCCAGAAGTGCTGTCTGAGGGGTTGCTAAGGTGACCGAATCCTGCCCCTGCTCTCCTTCCAGCCCAGCGCTGGAGGGATGAGGAGCAAACAGCTGCCCTTGCAGAGCCTGGTTCCAACCCAACAGACCTCACATCATACAGCCGTGCTGTTTGTACCAGTCTGAGGGGTGGTCTCAAGGGGGGTGGCTCAGTGACCTGCGGGTTGCTGGTTGTGCAGCTCCACAGGGCTGAGCAAGGCTGGAGGGGGAGCAGAAGCTCCGTATCGCCGGCAGGTTGACGCGCGGCTCTGCCGGCGGGTGTGGAGCATCTGCGAGCTCGGTGTGGGTGCACTCTCAGCCTGGTTTGACACTAATAGACAATTTCTTCCTCAACCCTCTAATCTGAACCTGAACTAAACTGCTTTCAATTTCCCCAAAAGGCCAAGTTTGCAACTTCGCCTTATGCTTGTCCATTAAGGCAGCATCTGGCTTCTTTTAATCCCTTGCACTAACTGAGTTGATCCAATTGCTTCCACTGCGCCTCACGCAGACGTTGCTGCTGAATGACTGCCACGAAACCAGGTTCCTCCTCCTGAATCCACCACAAAATGGACAGGCAAGAGCCTCCCTGCCATGCAGTGCTGGAGGAGAGTAGGGCAGTGCCTGAGCTGGCAGTCTGCAAATGCTTGAGCATATCCCACAGAGTGCTGAGCACCCTCCCAGAGCAGCCAAAGGTTGCAGGATCAGGCCCCTGGATTCCCCCTAAGTGAAGAGTAAAGTGAAACACTCACATGGTTTTCACTTTGGTGAAATCAGGTGATTAGGCTGGTGCAGCAGCAAAGGAGGAGTGGGAACTGGGGCAGATGGGGAAGGAGAGGGAGGACGTCTGCTCAAGTTTCATTTTGAAAGCTGCATGTAAATTAGCATGACTGGAGAAAAAAAAAAGCCACTTGTAGGAGATGTGCCTGTCTATGAACCTGTCACTTAATACTCCCCACCCTCTGCAGCCTTGCTGCCAAAAAACCACCAGAGCAGGTGCCTCCGGAAACGAAAGTGAAGCAGACATAAGTGAATTTAAAACTAATATCGGCGAGAAACTTTAATGAAACTCTCTGGCCACCTAGAGCAGCTTTTCTTATATAGAATTTTTTGAGCCTTCATAACTCTGCACTCAAAAACCCTCCTAAAAAGCATATTATCACTTTGTGCCTCTCTGCGAGCACATACGCATCTTTCCTGCAGCACAAATACCACAGCAAAATGGAAGGAGACCAGCTTGGTAAATTCCTTATTCACTACTTTTCTTAGTATATGCAATTCTGTGTCGTTGCTCTGTGATATACACGCTGCTAATTACAAATGGGCTGCTCCTGGAGCTGGAGGACCAGGTTACAGGAGCTGGGTGAGAGGAGATCATGCCCCAGGGGAAGCTCTCGGTTTGGTTTGGATCTGCCTCATTCCACAAGCTGAGCAGGGAGCTTGAGCTATCCATGGGTTTAGTATCCAGCACTGCTGCCAGAGTCAAAAGCAGGCTGCAATGCACGAGGAATACAAACTAGAGACCTAGAGGGCAGGCAAAACTTTCATAAATTCAGCTCGTCTCCCAACATCGAAAGAATTACTAATCAGAGAAAGAAAGCCACAGAAGTGTTAACATTAATTCCACTCTGTTACGAGCCACGTGGCTAACACCATGACACCTTGCCATTTACTGAGGGAGAGCTATTTATTTATGTAACCTATAGCTCACATTTAAATAATTAGTCTGCCTGATAAATTTTAGAACTTGCAATCTGGGTGCCATGTGTGCGTAAGCACAGCATACTTAATGCAGGTACAATTGTTTAACACCTCCAGCATGGTATTAAAGAGTTTCACATAATTAGCAGAGTTAGCCACTCCAACTTGCAGGCCAGCCACACATTTTCAGATAGATCTGCTAGTTGCTGTTGTTCCAGCAATGGGAGCCCTAACTCCTAATGAGGGATGTTCAGAGAGTGAGATATGCTGCTTAGGAATATGCAAATCAGGCCAGATCTTGATTCAAAGCTCCCTCCAAACTTTCTGTTATCTCCAAGAGTCTGAAAGAGCCCCAGATCAGTCTGACATTGGTTTTCTTTTACCCACCAGGAGCAAAGGCCTGAATTTGAGGTGCTGACTAATTGTTACTCTCTCCAGTGCCAGCAGCTCAGTGCTTCCCTATCGCCAGGGGCCAGAGTATCACCCACAAGAGTGTGGATCTGAGCTGAGCAGGTTTTACAAGATCTTTGCTTTAGGCCAGGTTTCTAGAAGGTGAAGTGTAACACTCCTGGGATGCTACTCTAGATGCAGAAGTTCTGACTCTTCAATAAGCAGTGGCAGGAGTTGCATAGGGATGTAGTTAATGAGCTATATTCACTCCTCAGCAGAATGGGCTTCACTTCCAGGAGGGGCATCAGTGATGAGCTTGATCTTTCTGCTGTTATTCTGACATAGTCAAGTGAGCAGAACCTCAGTTGTATGAATCATATCATGGCAGTCTCTTGGCATCTCAGCTGAATAAGAAGGCAATAAATACAGAACCTTGTAGCTCAGGTTGTAAACATAAAAATAAACCTGAATTTCAGCTTCAAAATTGAATCAGTGAAGGAACCTGAGGTGAAAGTTATGCTCACAGAGAGTGGATGCCATTGGCATGCCTGCTACATTAGAATTTGCTAAACAACATGAACTGAACTAGCCTGTATTTTACAACTTAGGGTGTGAAAAACAACAATCAGAGAGCAAGGTGATATTCTGAAAAATCAAATCACTAATTCAGACATTAAAAATGATCACTTAAGAGCTTTCCTTTAGGCACCTCATCTGAAAAGAGGGCCAAAATAAGTTTGTTACTTTGCTTCTTTGGGAACTGTTTCTCTTAGGCCAGATCTTCAAACACCCCAATTTAAAGCCAAATTTCCAAAGTCATTCTGCAACAAGCAGCAACTGTGACACTGACACTTCTTGTCAGATTTTCAAAGCACTTCACCATTCAGCATACTTCAGAGAAATTAGCCACCAGTATTACTGCCAATCACTTCTGAAAACCCTGTTTCATCTACGTTAAGCTCTCATGAAAACTTCTACCTATACATCTTTTACAAATGGTGTTTAAGCACTTCAGAAACTATTCTATTTTGGTGGCATGTCAAGGTCCTTTGCACAGAGAATTATTCTCTAGTTCAATCCATACAAAATTGTAAAGAAACTGGGATCAATCCCACCATGCCTGTTGATCACAAAATCGTGTATCACCACATCACATTTATCCTAGACAAGCATAATTAAGCCAATCTTAAGCTTAAAAATAGCACTATGCAGACTCCTACTTTGGTAACTTAGCTGCTAGGAACATTTACCTCTATCTTGTACCAAACTCAGTCAAACAAACACCCTCTTGCTACTGCTGGAGAGAAGGTCCAAAGGTCAATATATATTAAAAGAACCCTGGTATCTCTGGAAAAATAAGTTCTTCTCAGGTGATAAGAATGTATTATCCAAGGAGAACTCCCACAAGCAATGATGACTCTTAGCAGGAGGTGTGGGGTGAAGCACCACGTGATACAATAAGGGACATAAAAGACACTTACATGGGTGCAAGAAGACCATAAAGGAATGAAATATTCCACACTTTTAGGCATGAGAAAGGAAGCAGTCCATATTCAGAAGTCCAAGGAAAGAAGATGCCTGATCTATGTTGAAGCAATGCGCAAAACACGGCCTGGAAAAAAGGAGCCTCTTTCTCCACAGAGAAAAAATACTGTGCAGAATTCAGTTACATCAAAATCTTCATCTGAACAGGCATTTTAAGGGCAGAGTTCTTCCCAATTTTTCTCAACAACCTGAAAATAATGTAAAGAAATTCTCCCCCTTTATTTCTAAGAGGAAACAAACTCCATTTCCTACCTCCCCGAGCACAGAACCACATCCCTGCCTTCATCATAAGAGAGAAAAGGAGGGAAACCACAGGAGAGAAACTTCTCTCTCTTTAAGGAGATGGTTCACTCAAAGAAACAGGTACCCTCCTCTCAAGGGAGGAGGACACTGGGAGTGGGCTGATGTTGGTACTGCAGCAGGATAATGAGACCATCCAAGCAGTGGCACCCCAACTGTGTGAGGTCCATCCATGTGGTGCATCTCAGTGTCGTGAGCAATTTCTCACGTTGAATCAAAGCCAGAGCAAACATAATGGGGTAGGCAGAGAAATCATCCTTTGTAATCTGCAGCTCACAAACCCCTACTGCCCAAAGAGCTATTCCAAACCAGCTCCTGAAACTCTGTTTGACAAAACCTGTGCAGCTCTGCAATGCTAATCAGGGCAGAATGAGCTGAGCAGGGAAATGCCAAGTTAGATGAGGACAGGCGGCCAGCAGCAGATTACAGCCTAAAAAGGTTTAAATAGACTTGTTAACATCTGCTTAGGGTGCAACTATAATTAAGAGATCTCCTCTCCTTGTTTGGGGGCTGGAGAGTTTTGTTTGGGGTTTTGTCTTTGCTAGTTTTCTGCCTTTCCAGTTCTGACAATGAATTTCATATCTGGGCCCTGGGGAAGCAGAGGAGGCTTCCAGCATTCACAATCAGGAGCAGCAGAAGATCATGGAAATGGAAAGGCAGTTTAGTCCCACAGTTGTTATGCTCTTTCAGAAGCTTTTCATCTTATGAATACAAATCTCTAAAAATTATCTTTTCTCATGGATTTTCTTCTTTGGGCAGTTGTGTCATTAAACACCTACATCTGTGCAGGTTGCTGTTGCTCAGTTGTCCATACTTGCTCTGCTACCTTGCTCAGGCATAAAATTAAAGAAACTCATTCCTTTCATGTGCATAGGCAGCTAAAAGCACGTGTCCATATTACACAACCCTCACTTGATCCCTTATCTCTGTCAAATTATGGAGTAAGTCAAAACTTATGAGTAGGGTAATAGTTTTCATCGTGCCCAAATACATTTCAAGGGGCAGATTTTGATTTTTTTTGGACCACCCTGACCAGGGGACATGCACTGGTGGTAGCCAGAGAGCACAACTTGGAGGGATGGTGGCTAATGACAGCAAAACAGGCCACAGGTACAGCCAGATGGTGGAAGACTAGCATTTGTCTTTGGTAAGATAATATAGACCTTTCTAAGCCATTTTGAGGGCCTACTTTTGCTTTAGACTTAGGTGCTTTTAGCACAAGGAGTGGGAGAGATCCATTTGTTAGGGAGCAACTTGCCAAGAGGACATTATAACATGAATATCTAGACATAAATTCCAGCTTTTTCCTGGAAGGAAAAGGAAAACACACCAGAACTGCAAAGGGCTAGGGAAAGATCATATGGTCCAAAGCAATATTACAGAATTCAGTGATTAAACTGGGCTGGAAAAAGCAAGATATCTGCATCTAAATTTAGCTTCCTACATGATTGGTTTGATTTTCAAGAGGTGATGAATGCCTGCAGCTCCTGTCGACTTCAGGTGCCCACATTTGAAATGTTTGGCCTTTAGTCTTCAACTCAAACTAATTGAAGGATTTAACATTTCAAAGCTAAGGGGATTTATCCAATCCAAAGTGCCATAAAGCTGCAGTTCCCAGGCATGAGAGATATGACACGCGAGCAACTCAAAGGCAAAGCAGGAGAAGGAAGATGATTATTCCCCAAAGTGCACACACTTGAAAGACAGGCTAATGAGTTCTTAAATGACATAATTTAATCCCAAGGCTTCTCAAACACAATGCTGGAGTTTTCCTTTCCTCAGTCATCACAGAGTGCATAAGGAAATTTCAGCTGTACTTCTCCTGCCCTTTGAAATACAGCAGAAAAACGTGGCCCACAGCTGAGCTCCCCCTGGGCTGCATAATACACCAAATTAGCCAACAGTAGCTCTGCATCACAACTACATGTCCAAAGGGATCTTGCCCTCCCAAAGAGCACAACACAACATTTTCAGAGATCCAAGACCTTCCAGTCCTTGAAAACAGCCTTCAAAAGAACGTTGCCAGGGGCTGCGACAGACTTAGAGACACCTCGCAGAGAAGGGGACACCTCTAGAGAGGGGATACTGGTGATCCTACAAGAGTATTAGATCCTCAAGGTGCTCACACAAGGGATGAGAAGGTTTTCAAGAAACCTTCCAGTTCAACAGCTGTAGAGCAATGTTGGGGCTGTTCCTAGAAACTTCTACCTACCAGGATCCCCCCTGGCTTTGCACCAGCTTTACTTTGGAAAATTAAACCTGCATTGCTCTATATGATGATAAGCAATACAGTATAGATGCTTAATTATCAGTTAAAACAGTCAGTCAAAAGCAAGAAGAGTGAAAATATTGGTTTAAGAAAGTGGTGATAAGATGCAAAGCTCAAGAGAAGAGCTCTAGCAGCAGACTGAGGTTAAATGAGGCTTTCTGCAATATGGTCCTTGCTCTGTCTGGTAAAGACATTTGAGCAAGCACAGTAAATTATGCATAAGACTGTTACAAGAAAAAGGTTAAGGATAAACCCATGGATAAGGTAATCAAACACCACTTTACAGAACTAAGCCTATACTTTTTTTACTGCCACAATTTTGTGCTGCTAGGAAATTCACCTCAGCCAGAACATCTCACAGTTGGTCACCTTCTGGGCATCCACATGAGACACGCTGGCCTGGTCTGCATAAATCCTAAGCAATGACAAGTGTAACTTGTAGCCTCCCAGAGCCATGAGCTGAATCTGTCATTTAAGTTGCTAAGTATGCAAAAGAAATCAAGCTCTAAAGCTCAGTTGTCACCCAAAGAGAATGAGCATTACTTAAAATATAAAATATATGCATTAACGCTTGGGAGACTTTCAGATACTCTGCTGAGAAGCTCTGTATGAAAGCTCAGAGGACATTAATAACCTTGTATTCAGGGCAGGGTTTGGATGGCATCTAAGCACTGGAACTTCACACTGAACGATGCAGATAAAAATAAACACTTGATCTTGTCCACCCCGTGCACAGAATAAAGCAGCAGCTTGTGATCTTCAGGGCTGTACTGCAGTCATGATCCAAATTAAAGCTATGCAGGCAGCCTTAATTCTGCCTTTTCCTAATCCTTCAGAGTTTAATTTTACAGTTCTAACTTTCTTTAAACATAGAACTTTTGGTACATCAGTAATAGTTTACCCATCTCAGGCAAGAATGATTTACACCCAGTATACCAGCACAATAAATTCTACCCCAGGAACCACAACAAAGCATTACATTTAATTGCTATATTCATTAAATAAGAACATTGGAAAATTTTTTTGGTAAAATTAGAAATTTTAAGGTGCCACCAAGTAAGATTAAACTAATGAGATAAGATTTAACTGAATATGTAACTTTTATAAATAAGATTTTATGCTGTGCTCGATTCCAGCTCGATTTTAATTTGATTTAGGACACCAGCATCAAACTCTCAGCTTTCAGATTTGTTTCAGTTAATTTCATGCTAGCTTTAAGAAGTTGCAGGTTTTCTGAGCAACACCACTACCACTTCAGAGAAAACATGAGAGGTGGGCAGGATTTGTTTAGGTGCAAGGGAGGTCTGCTCGTACAAAGGAGAATTTATTATGTAGAGAGTGTAAGATTAACTTTGTGGAGATGTTTCTGAGGCATGTAATTGCAATTCTCACCTATGCACAAAGCTGCTGTAGGATGGAGGGTCCTATGGTGCCAGCAAAAGAACAGAGAGCTGCTGATGCACATTTGTACAAAATAACCCCTATGTTTCCTACCTCTGTTAAATAGTCCCAATAAACAAGTGGAATAAGTTCTAGAGATATCCACCCTTCATGTACAACTGAAAAATAAAAGGATGCAGGGACTGGAAACAAACTGTCACACAAATAGAACAAAAACCTGGAAACACCCAGAAATGAGAACACAGAAGGTGTTTCCATTATCTATTATTAATACTCATTTTAATTTTATCTATATCTATTTTAATATCCATTATCTGGGTATTAAAAGCCAGCTTCAGACTTGAAGCAAGATTTGAATTAAATGGACAAACAGTGTAACTGAATAACATTGGACCATGTGAGCAGCATGAAAATCAGTGGTATAAGTTGAGCAGCCCACTTGGGCAAAACACAGAAAAACAGGGGGTCTTTTGAAAAGGGAATTGTAATAAGCCAAGTGTGAAGCAATCTTTGACTGAATCACTTTTGTAGTTGCAGACAGAGCCACTTGATGGAGGACTTCAGAAGCATTAAGCAAATGTTATCTCCAAGTTTGAAGAATTGAGAAGACATCAAACAGCAGCAAAAAATTCACAACTGAAAACGCTCTCGAGATCATCCCCAGCACAATGGGGGCAGAGCAGCATCATAAAGGGAAGCAAATAAACAGTTTGGTAACTGGAATAAAAGCTGTATAGTTTGTTTTATGTCAGCTGAGATTTTGTAATTCATGTCAGGAAAAGGATGTGGCTTTTAGTAATGCTGAGCAAATGAAAGCAAGCTCAAGGACATGTTCCTACTACACCTCTCTTGTTTACACACTCCTTGCAGGCATAGGCTGAACAACAGCACACACAGTTGGGCCTCCCAACTTCATAATTCATGGAATTTTCAAAAAGATACACACCTCATCATTTCAGCACTTCCCTAGGCTCTTCCACAGTGTTTGAACTGCAACACTCAGATACAGACTTTTGTAAGTGTGGTAGATCCACCTGCACTTCTTAAGGACCATTACCCTGCCCTCTCCACTTTTCATCCGACTAGGCCTCTCTTAAAAATAAACAAACAAAAGGAGACCCTAAGAATTTTCAAGCCTTTGTTTGTGTATCTTTAAAACATAAATGGAAAATATGAACAAATCCAAAGACCCTGATACTATTTATTTACTGTTAGCACCCCTGCATTCCTGCCATGCTACCAATAGAAAGGTGGAGAGGATTGGAGAAGATCTGAGTGCTCATTATGGTTTTCTCTCTAGCCTAATATATGTAGCAACATAGCACCTCATTAACACACACTTTAATTACTCTATCAACCCACTTACAAAAAAAGAAGCCTTTGAAAAATGGCTTCAGTTCAAAAGGGGGAAAGTACCTCGTGCTAACCATCAAAGTGACAAATCAGAGAATAGTTTGGGTTGGAAGGGACCTTCAAATGTCATCTAGTCCAAACCCCCTACAATAAAGCAGGGACTTCTCTACCTAGGGCAGGTTGCTCAGAGCCCCATCAAGCCTGACCTTCAATGTCTCCAGGGATGGGGCCTCCATCACCTCCCTGGGCAACCTGTTCCACTGATCTATCACTCTCATAGTGAAGAACTTTTTCCTAATGTCCAACCTAAATCTACCATTTTCTAGCTTAAAACCATCACCCCTCATCCTGTCACTATAAACCCTCATGAACAGTTCTTTCCTTACCTTCTTATAGGCCCCTTTCAGATATTAGAAGGTCACAATAAGGTCCCCCCCGGAGCCTTCTCTTCTCCAGGCTGAACAGGCCCAATTCTCTCGGCCTGTCCTCACAGCAGAGGTGTTCCAGCCCTGGAGCAGATCCTCTCTCCCAGAAAACCCCTCAACTTCTAGCTATGGTTCTGCCTACAGTCTTTCAAAGACAGGCAGGAACTCACTGTTTGCATGCCCAGAAGGTGGGACGTGGGCCAGCACGGATTCAAGCACCGTGACCACATTTACAAGGGACATGGCCCAAGCTTCCTGGGTTTATTTGCTTGCATTCCCCATGATGCTGCCACAATCTCAGGGCTTTTGGACCTGTGCTACCTTGCATCCCCCTGACCTGCATCTCAGGAAGACCTCACTTGCAACTATCTTAAAGAACAAGTAGCCAAAGGCCTTGTGTTATCTTCTGTGATTGTGACTCAGGGCTGCTTATTTGTCAGAATAACTTTCACAAATGGCTAAGGAATTAAAATCAGACAAATCATTACACACCCTTACTGTGGTTTCCTGCTTCAGAAGTGTTAAACAGGCTTTTTTTGCCTTTAAGCAAACTCTTATATCCATTGTGTTTTGGTATGCCAACATTATCCACGTGTGGATCTGGTTCACGTATTGCAGAAGACCATTGGATATTGTACCAGAGCCTTGGATCAGACACTGTAACACTAATATCTTATGTTTTCACATGAAAAATCATATCCATATGAATACTCTATAAAGAGTGGCTACAAAGGGCCTGTAAAAACATGATCCACCTAAAATCTAATGAGATATACTGCCTGCAAATAAGTTATCTTTTCATTAACCCTGCACATTTTGTTGGGAGAAATAATTCCTAATAAAATAGAAACTCTTACACATAACTCACCTACTATGTGAAGCTCCTCTGGAGAATAGTATGTGAAGAACACAGACAATAAAATTGTTAAGCATTCTCTCTGACATGCAGGGGTAGCTTGTCATACAAGAGATGTATATATTTCTGATAAGAACATACAGTAGGTCCTATTGATATTGAAGGTTTGATAACTCCCACAGTACAGGGCTGTCACTTAGGTGCTCCACACAACAGTGACTTGTTTATGTCTGAAATACAGTAAATTACTTCTCTGAGACAATTCAATAGAGCTAATGGCCAGAGGATTCTCTTACTGTTGGTTACACTGATTTTACTGCTTGAGAAGAAGCTATTAGCTAATGACAAGAATTTCCTTTGTAATCTTCCCTTCATCTTTGGGGAAAAAAAAATTAATCACATTCCAAGTACTTCAGCATTGCTCAGTTCATTATTTCTGGTTGCAATTATTCTCTGTTTTGCTTAGTTTCTAAGAAAGCTTTCGTTAGTATAAGACAAAACCCATTAAACAACAACAACAAAATCTTTATCTCAGCTCTTGTGTGGAGTTAACATTTATCCCCTTCTCTGAATTCTGGGTACGAATGTGATCTTGTTTGCTCTCTATCACTGTGGTTATGTCTGTGCAGGTCATAAGGGCTGTGCTTGCATAATCTACACTGAAGCAGCAGGAATTCCTCATCTGTTTTGTGTAATATTAAAACCAACACTTACAGAACTTCTGTGTATTTTATTTTTGTACTGCTAACCTCACTGGGGACGTTTCACATTTTTTCACAGATATCTTTATGGTGCTGGAGTTCTGTCTCATTGACATCCAGTTTAGTTCACTCTCTCAGTTTATGCATAGGATTAAATTGAACAGAATTGTTTGTTTAAAGGAGACCAACCTGCTGTTCACCCAGATCACTGTGAAACAGAACAGCAGCTAACTCTACAACAGGACAATTTGTAGACTAAAGCAGCACTCGGTGTCACTGTGGCAGGGTGGGAACCAGACCTTAACACCACGGGTTTATAATGTGACTATTTCTGATCAATCCAAGCAAAATGAAAATGTAAGTGCTTCATTTTCTACAAAGTAAAACCAGCTTCACCACAATCACTGCTCAAGTAATTTGCCACTTGGTACGTGCCATTCAGGTGTAGGCAGAAAGAATAAAATTACTCAGTCAAAGGTGGCAGAATTCAGGGCAGAGAAAAAATTCTGTAAAAGTAAAGGAGGAAGATAATTACAATCTTCCAGTACAGAACCATTCTAATATGTACAGAACAGCTTTACCTAGGCTCAATCCACATATATTTTCATTTAAATTCAGTCCTTTGCTAATTCTACCACTCTCCAAAGTTTCCTGCAGGGAGCATGGACAAGATGGTCTTGATGAACAGATGGTCTTTCCAAGGAAATGTAGTTACACTTAAACACAGACAAATGCACTGCAGACTAATGGTCCTGTTAGAAAGCAAGTTCTGCAAAGGGAAAATATGGGACCACATAATATGCTAGCCCTTAATTACAGAGGTTTTTTCCCCTTCTGAAGACAAACTAAGCACTAATGAAGCTTAATTAGCAGTAAACAGGTAGCAGCGTACAGTCATTCATGTACAAACAGATGTCTATTGATTGTATTTGACTGAATACAAATGTGAGGAACTGTTGTTTAGGTATTATTAGTATAGGATGGGAAACTGCAACACAACTGCTACCTCCTCTATGACAAGTGAACAAATTCAGGCTGTCATGCACAGCTGCATTCTTTCTTTAAAGGATCAGCTGAACAATTGGTAGCAACCTCATCATGTCCAGCATCCTATCCAATGAGCCTGGTTAGATTGGAGAGCAAAGGTGGAGAGATTTTGTCAAACCACAGCCCAAATACAAACAATTTTAATTTATTTTTTTATATATCTTCTGGGAAACCTCCTGATAATGGTTGTTTTCCACATTTTTGCAGAGATTTTTGCTGAGTGCAACAAAGGAGCAACTGGGACATAAAAGTCTGGCTTAGGTTTTGTTCTTGGTTGGTTCGGGGATTTTGTTGTTGTGGTGGTTTGGGGTGTTTTCATGTTGTATTTTTAAGGAGCCCCTCTCTGCTC
The DNA here is from genome assembly GCA_013401335.1 of Brachypteracias leptosomus. Taxonomy (NCBI): domain Eukaryota; kingdom Metazoa; phylum Chordata; class Aves; order Coraciiformes; family Brachypteraciidae; genus Brachypteracias; species Brachypteracias leptosomus. The sequence goes on from VYZX01031837.1 coordinate 380,990, forward strand.
TTCTGTGTTCAACAGTGTTTGTTTATCAAGTCCATCAGACCTACATCTGTGAAAGGCCAGATGACTTTCATAGGAGCAGAATATTTGGGGAGTAAAAACAGTCAGCTGGGGAACACAATCACACTAGGGCAAAGATACAAAGAAACCTTGAAATTGAAGAAATCCTAACCTTTAAACTATATTGCTTTTTGTCTGCATGTGTGTTTGTTTTCTTTGAAAGGCTCCTTGAGCTCCCTATCTGAAGTTTAGGGCAATGCTCTTTCAATCCTCAGCAGCCAGAATCCACTTTCAAGTCTACAAATACAATAAAATTAAATTATGTAAAATAAAGGCTCTCTGAACTCTTCTTTCTACTGACAATATCCCGTTAATTATAATATGGTGGGGTTTTATTTTCAAACTGAGCCAAAGCAGTAGTCTTTTTTGCTCTCTAATGAGAATGGTGAACCTTTCACCTTCCAGAGATAAACCTCACAGTCTTCCCTATGGGTCTGTGCAAAAGAGTAAAATTCTATGAGTATTAACACCAGCCAAGATCATTCCCCTACTGTGTTTGCAATAGGAGCAGCAGCACAAACAAAATCCTGCACTTGGTGGTGCTGCCTAATGAAGGACTCCAATTTCTGGAGATGAAAACTGAGCACAGCTTGGAGCTGCACCACCTTCCCTGGAAACCCCACTCTCTGGTGGCAATGGCACAGAGACACCAGGGTCCAACTGAGGGCAAGAGTCCTTCTGATGCAATGAGGAGGGATAGGTACCAAGAGCTATTCCCTCTCCTACGGTCATCCAGTGTTAGGAGGCTCTTATAGAATCATAGAATTGGCAGGGTTGGAAGGGACCTTAAAGATCATCTCGTTCCAACCCTCCCTGCCATGGGCAGGGACACCTCCCACTACATCAGTTGCTCACAGCCCCAGCCAGCCTGGCCTTCCAAATGTCCAGGGATGGGGCTTCCAGCACCTCTCTGGGCAACCTGTGCCAGTGTCTCCCCACCCTCCTGGGCAAGAACTTCTTCCTAACGTCTCATCTGAATCTCCCCACCTCTAGTTTTGACCCATTCCCCCCAGTCCTACCACTACCCAACATCCTAAAAAGTCCCTCCCCAGCTTTCTTGGAGCCCCCTTCAGATACTGGAAGGCCACAATAAGGTCTCCTCGGAGCCTTCTCTTCTCCAGACTGAACAACCCCAACTCTCTCAGTCTATGGTCACCAGAAGACACCTGAAGAGAAGTCAGTACTGCAGGAGCCCACACGAGATCTTAGGGACTTATTTTGGTCTTCTCTACTTGGTTTTTCAAAGTGGGAGGCAGTGAACCTGAAAAGGATGACAAGACATGCAGTGTACAGCACTGGACCAGGACTTTGGGGTTTCAATTTATTTCAAGTTCTGCTTCAGGCTCTATCTTTAAATTTCACTTCTCTCCCAGTGTCCCTCCACAAACCATGATAACAAAGCCTGCTTTGTCTATTTAAGCTCAATTCTGACATTAAGTTACATATCTCATCAAAGTACTTCCCAAGGTAGGAGTGGAGCATTCAAAAGAACTGAGGCTGAGCCTGTACAGTGATTTCAAATGCTGCAGCAATATTAATATAATAATATTAATAATGTATTTAATAATAAAGCAAGTTGTATTTGAAGATGCTAACAGAAATTTTAATAATCACCAGGTTTCCAGTTATTTTTTTTTTCCTAGTATTATAACAGAGAGTGAAACATTAATTTTAAAGTCACTTAGTGATGAAAGTAAAAATAAAATCAGTGAAGAGCTGAACACTATAAGGCATATAGGGATGGATAATGTCACAGCTGGGAGGAAGCATCTCCCAGTGTTAAATATCCTGTCATATCACAATACCTTATTTCTGTTTCTCCCCTTTTTTGGGGGTAAAGAGACTTAGCTAAAGAACAGTGATCTATATTCTCTTCAAAATCAGATGAGTGAATATGCTCAATATTGTGTTCTCTTGCCTTGGGTAGCAAGGATGATACAGCTAACCTTAAATTGAGATTTGGCAAAATAAACCATGAAAACTCTAACTAAAGGACTGCCAAACCCATTAAGATGAAGACAAAAGCACCATAATCTGCATTATAAAATAGGGAGGCTTATTTGATAGTAGTTGAACCATTCATTCTATCCTTTTTACTGTGGCCAGTGTTTCAACTGAAGTCCTAAGTGGCTGGCCCAAAATTTGGTCTTGCCTCTTGGGTACAGCAGTGAAAACCCAGAATAAATCCACTGAAGCAACAGAATTAGTCAGGATTTACTCTGGTGTTCTTCTGAGTACACTGAGGCCAGCTCCTTTCTCTTTTACCTTCAAGGTTTGGTTTTAAACCCAGAAAGGAATTCTCCTCACAGAGGAGGTCTGTGCTCACACCATGGATGTCCTGACTGCCCAACAATCTTATTTCTCTCCCTCAAAAAGCAACTTCATTCAGACAAATTGGCAGTTGGACATGCAGATACCACATCAGAGTTCCTACCTTGAAAAGAAGTCTCATTTACAGCCATTTAGGGCTCTGCTCTTGATTTCCCACAGCACTCACCCAGCTCCTCTAAAGTGAGTCAGATGTGTTAGGCAGACACTAGAGCATCCAGCCTCCTATTTCTGTTCTCCTCCCTCCCTCAGTTGTTTCACCCCATTGAAGCATCAAAATGTTTACAAACAAAAGTTAAAATTTAGCACCTCTATCCATTTGATGGTTTTTGACTACAAACTGTGAAGGAAGAAATAAATCTCTTTAAGATAGCAAACTATGTGCTTGTCTAATGAACAGAATGGTTGCTGGTTGTCCTGGTTTCTGCTGGGATAGAGTTAATTTTCTTCCCAGTAGCTGGTACAGTGGTATGAGAATAATGTTGATAATACATTGCTCTTTTCAGCTGTTCCTGAGCAGTTTTTAAACTAAGTCAAATACTTTTCACCTTCTCATGTCCTGCCAGTGAGAATGCTGGAGGGGCACAAGAAGTTGGGACAGGACAACTGACCCAACTTGGCCAAAGGAATATTCCATACCACACAACCTCATGCCCAGTATATAAACTGGGGAGAGCTGCCAGGAGGACTGGATCACTGCTTGGGGATTAGCTGACATTTTATCACACTGCTGAGCATTCCCACCATGTATTTTCCACCTTCCTTAAACAGGAAAATTCCTTCGTGCAATAAAGATCTTCCTGTTTGCAACACAAATGGGGTCAGTAACAAGAAATAATTGAATTTTCCAAGGAAAGAATTTGAAAAGTCTTTGGTTATTTCTTCCTGTTAATCTCCAGCCTAAGAAAAGTTTTGTGAAAATAGGTGTTTGTCCTGACTTTGTGTAGATAGCAATACCTTGAGCACTTTTCTCTCTACTTCTGTGGTTGATCAGATACAAAATTTTCACTTGGTCCATCAGCCATGAGATGGAGGAGGAAAACATAAAATACTGACTGACTTCAGTCGTCAAATGAGTCTTTGGCAGTTTTTTCTCTGGAGAGAATTAACTCTATGGCAGCTTTTAGGGAAATAATCAGAACTGGACTAATTCAGTTTGTGCAGTTACTGCTGGAAGTTTGCACAAATCAGCCAAGTGGACACAGGCTAATGATAAACACTTGAAAAAATATCCTAATTTAATAAAAAACAATTATATGCAACAATACCAATGCATTGACAGCTCTCCTATGAGGAACTTAATTTTTCTCTCTGTTTGGAAGTAAACACATTGAAAGGTAACAATGTCTTTAGAGTTTTCTTATTTCTAGCTTAAGAAACAGTAGAGAAGAAATAGATTAGAGATTATTAAGAGCATCTAGTAACTTTCCATATATTTCCCCTCAGGTTTGACTTTGATTCCCCATCACTTGCACTGTTTCTGGAAGAGGTGACACGCAGGAGTCCTGCACGATTTGAGGTTTACAGATTTGAGACCCATTTGTAACTGATTCCTGAGCACAGCCCCAGATCAAAGCCATGATTAAAATCTAAATTCTGGTGGGAGTTCAATCACTTCAAAGCCTATAGATAGCAACATTAACATCCAGCTAGGCACACTTTTAAAGAGTGTGTGCCTGGGATCAGAAGCCCCAGAGGGAACGAGGCAGATAGCACTCACAACACTCAAAGGTTTAAATCTCAACTGCTGTCAAACCTTCCTGGATGGCAAGTTCTTTTTTTGTGTTTATCTCAGAAGTAGCAGCATTTTTGATTTTTTTTACTCTTGCTGAAATAGTGACACTGGAATTTCCATGGATGAGGTTAAATGCACTCCCATTACCACACAACAAGAGCAATCTTTGCATCAATTGCAAACAGACATCTGCTCCATAAATTAAAAAAAAAACGTTATTTTGAAATCATCATTTTCTACTGTAACACTCAGGAACATTCCCACTGTATCCCTTTGTTGTCTCATTCAATAATACCTCCACACATAAATGGTACTAACACAATCAGTTTAGCTCTGCTATTATTTATTATTCATGTTGTGGGAGCACATCGAAACCCCAGCCATGGGGCCTTGATCTTATTTGTACTTGCTGAGCAAATACATCCTAAGAGACAAGTTGCTGTCCTGAAGAAACATTTTATTTACAGCCTAAACTGACAAGACAGACAAAGGGTGGGAGAGGAAATAACAAGGTGGAATGACTTGCCCACAGTCACCCTGCTAACCACTGACTTATTGAGGACAAGCAGCAAGCCACTGGGATGTCCAAGGATAGAAATCTGCTCAGTGGGATGCTGCAAAGAGCCAAACTCCCCAGCCTGGCCCCTGGAGTACAGCTTTGAATCAGTCACCTTCTCATAGACCCTGCCCTGAGTGATCTAATATGATAGTTGCACAATCCATCACATCTCAAATGCTTTTACACTAAAATCTTGAGGAGAAGCCCCAACGTTTTAGGGGTTGCATGAAGTATATGCCACCATAGTCACGAATCAGCAGCACAGGTTCACCCCATGAGATCATAGAATCATAGAATTGGCAGGGTTGGAAGGGACCTTAAAGATCATCTTGTTCCAACCCCCCTGCCATGGGCAGGGACACCTCCCACTAGAGCAGTTGCTCACAGCCCCATCCAGCCTGGCCTTCCAAATGTCCAGGGATGGGGCTTCCAGCACCTCTCTGGGCAACCTGGGCCAGTGTCTCCCCACCCTCCTGGGGAAGAATTTCTTCCTAACATCTCATCTCAATCTCCCCACCTCTAGTTTTGACCCATTCCCCCCAGTCCTACCACTACCCGACAGCCTAAAAAGTCCCTCCCCAGCTTTCTTGGAGCCCCCTCAGATCCTGGAAGGCCACAATAAGTTCTCCTTGGAGACTTCTCTTCTCCAGACTGAACAACCCCCAACCAGATGCCCAGTTCCTCCAGCTTTCATACATGTCTCATGATGCACATGAAATTTCTTGAGATCCCTCACGCTTCCTAAGCTGCAAGTTGCCTGAGCAGTGTCAAAGATGCATTTATTCATGCCTGTCTCAGTGGCATAAGGAGCAATTACTGCTTATGGGGACTGAATGTGGAAGTCTGCAGTGATTAAAGAACACAGTATGGAGAAGGGCTCGATCACCTTCACCACTCCTGAAAGACTCAGGCTCATTAGGCTCATCTGTTCGTGCACAACAATGTTCATTCACCCTAAAAGGGATGGCAGGAGAGGTGAAAGGTTGCTACACATCCCCAGAGCTTACATATGGCACTGATAAGCTCCAACAGATGAAAAAAACCCTGGAAATGAGTGGGAAAGGGCCTCGGATCACCACATGGCTGGAGGTGAAACATCTGTCACATCCAGCTTTCTACAGAACCAGAAACACTCATTTATTACCCAGCTTTCCACTCAGAGATTTATATGCACAGCTAATAGGTGAAAGATATAAAACTTGGTAGTTAGAGCTAAAAAGGTAGAGTCTTGGGGAAACCCTCACCAAAGCAGTAAGGCTGAAGTGCTGCTCATGCCAGATTAGATCCCCTCTGTTCTGTATGAGCAGACAGGCTGGCACCATCATCCTCTGCAAATTGCAACTGCAATAACAATGTCCCACCTAATTTACACCCCACTCCCCCTCCTTTTCACTAGCATTCAGAGTTTTTTCTTGCCACACTTTCACACACTGCTTTTAAATGATCACATAGTGGTTTTCCAAAGACGTGGCTCTGTTTTCTGACAGATGGAATAATTATTATATATTGGTTTACCTGCTCACTGTGAGCTCAGCAGCATAATTAAAGGACAGGACAGATAAGGAGGTTTGCAGCACAACTACATCACTGCAACATAATGTGCATTTGAGCATGACTTATTTTTTCCTGTTTCCCAGGGATGCACTAGACAATGCCAGGCTCTGACTGGGAAGTGACTGGAGGGCAAAACACAGGCAATAATTCTGCCCCATAGTTGCTTGGCACAGTTATCTAGACCTTTGTTGGCCATTCCTAACCTAAAATATTACCTATGTTGGACAAATCTCTTCTATGAGAAGGGAGATGAATCAGGTAATGGGACCTCACAATGTTAGGCAAAGAAAAAACAAATTCAGACATGGCACTAGCAGTGTATTAACATATGGTACACAAGCTGATCTCACTGTCCACAGTGCTAATGTGTAGGGAAAATTCAGAAGTTAAACAACAAAAAAACCCCAAAACAAACCAAACAACCCATATAAAGCATTTTGGCTGTCCTGGTGTAACTCTGACCCTCCTAGTGCTTATCCCTTAGTGCTGGGACTTTCAATGATACTACCCAAAGAGATTTGTGCACCTATTTGTGTAGGGAGGTTGGACCAGATGATCTCTAGAGGTCCCTTCCAGCCTAAAACATTCTATGATTCTAAATCTCTCAATCTTCATCAAAACACCAACCTGAAAGTTGCCTATAACCTTAATATTAAGAGCTGTAATAGTAAATATATAGAAAAACCAACTGCCAAACCCAAAAACCAAACCAACAACCCTAAAATGCACAACTCTAAACCAAAAATTGTTTGGAAGGAGCTCCAGTGATAACTTCCTTACCCCCTAGAGATTAAACCAACATCAAAGAGCAGTAAGGAATGTATCCAGAGGGCTGGCTATTGCATTGCACCATCCTGACACACATGAGATTAGCCATTATTGGCAAGAAATTGCTAGACTAAAGAAAAAAGAAGAGAAAAGAAATGACTAATGTGAGCCAAGCTGGCTGTACCTATTAGACACTGCTCCTGTGTTATTTCTTAGTGATCTTCTCTCACTTTCTGTCTTTTGTCACTCCTCGGGCATGCTGTGCATGGGATGAAGAAACAGCAAGAAATGCCAGCGAGTTCCTGGACTAAGAGTGACCTTCTGAAGGTACTATGATAAATTCAGCCTTGCTGCTGATAATGACACGTTTCCAAGGGTACCACCAGCTGTAAATGGCAGAGGAAGAGGACTCTGTACCCAGGATCTTAGGGTACAATTCATAAACATGACAGAACTACCCATCTCTGAGAGTCTTTACACATATAAAGCCCAACATTTTCATGCAGGCTTCAGTTTTCTGATGCCATCTGATTTTCTTCACCTTGCACAAAGACAACATAAAATATACACATATTAAACTGACACATGAACCCACAGACAAACATCTAGAGAATTTGGGAGTGAAGACTTCACCTTATTCCCACAACACTGACAAAGCAGCTTCAGAACCCATAAAAGATACTTGTAGTCTGGCAGTTTTAGGCTGAACAAAGGAAACAACAGAATTTTTTTAGCATTTTCATTTTGCAAAGCACCTTAGAAAGGAAATTGATTATAAAGCCTCCCATGAAGGCAGCAAATCACAAGAAACCAGTTTCTTGGATAAAGCACGTATGGAATAAGTGGTTCAAATGGACACGAGTAAATAACATTAGCTTAAAAATCTGTAAAGTGGAAAAATATTAGATGAAGCATGAAGGCCTTGAAGACACATGTTGTTATTGAGGTAAAAAAAAAAAGGCTTTATCTTGGCATGCATTAATAACCCATAGGGATTGTAGGCATCTGCTCCATAGTGTGAACTATCTGCAAGTTCAGCAAAACCAGAAATAAAAATTATTGATTACTCTACCATTAAAAATCAGTTGTTGTGAAGTCCTCTTAGGACCAGAGATACACTCATTTCTGATCTTTTAGTGGCAAGATGAAACAAGAAATTTACTATTCAGACAAACCTCTCTTCTCACATTTGTTGTGGAAATACCAGTGTTCTGGAAAAAAATATCAAGGAATATCCTTTGTTAGACAACCTATCATTAATTTTTACCTGAATTTTAAATTACAGGATTGGTAATCTGAATACAAAAATACCTGTGAAGTTCTGACTTCTTATTATAACAAAGGGATAATGTTAAAAAAATACAATAAACTATAAAAAAATACAATAAACTACAAAAAAACTCTTTGCAAGGCAATATCCAGAGGAAGCAGAGTGAAAGACTGGGCTACTTCTGTATGCTAGAAAATTAAGTTAGCTCTGTTGTTAAGTAAGTTTTTTGCTACCATTTTATTTTTAAATAATTCATGCTCTTTTTTTTCCTCTCCTTTTACTAACAGGCTTATGTTTCCTGTTTTTATGTTTAGCAAAACCAAAAAGCATATTTCCCTATGTAAAGCTAAAAATATTCTGGTGTGGTTGCTTTTCTGACATGCATCATGACAGTTTCTCTACAAAAAGCCTTTAAGACACTATAGGAGAAATGCAACATTCAGGGGCACATTCCTGTTTAGCTATCTGCAAAAATCAGATCTCAGCAAACCCACAGAGCAACAAGAGATCTACAAAGCCCTTCTGGCCAGAAACACAGTTGATTGTTACATAAATATGATAACGTGAGGAGTTCTTGGATGAGGAACTTGTACTTCTAACCAGCTTCTCCTAATAAAATCTCCTTCCTAGTCTGTATTTCTCCTCGAAATCTTGTCCCTCAGCCTTTCCTCACCAGGGAGATGTTCCACTCCCTTCAGCATCTTTGTGGCTCTGCACTGGACTCTCTCCAGCAGTTCCGTGTCCTCCTTGACCTGAGGGGCCCACAACTGGACACAATATTCCAGCTGTGGTCTCACCAGGGCAGAGTAGAGGGGCAGGAGAACCTCTCTCCACCTACTACCCACACCCCTTCTAATCCACCCCAGGCTGCCCTTGGCCTTCTTGGCCACAAGGGCACAGTGCTGGCTCATGGTCACCCTGCTGTCCACCAGAACCCCCAGGTCCCTTTGCCCTATGCTGCTCCCCAACAGCTCAGTCCCCAACTTATACTGAAACATGGGGTTGTTCTTGCCCAGATGCAAGACTCTACACTTGCCCTTGTTATACTTCATTAAGTTTCTCCCCACCCAACTCTCCAGCCTGCACAGGTCTCACAGAGGACACACAGGCATCTGTTTCTGCACCAGACCACAACTGGCCTGTCTTGTTAGGTCAAGGCATTGTTCAAGACCATGGCAAATTTAATCTCCCCACTGACACCTATCCCTAGAGCCCTGTAAAGATCTTCCCTTAGCCTGTTATTTTTGCCATCCTACCTCTCTCTTTGCACCCCTGCATTATCTCACTGTCTCTTCTTGATTTCACCAAACATTAAAGTTTTCCCTTCAAGAGAGAGATCTGCCTCCATCACTGATTGCTCTTCCCTATCACATTCTCCTCTGCTGTCAAATACTTTAAGATAAGATGACATGTGTTTAATTGCAAGCATGATTGTAAGACTTCTGCTATGACAGAGGCAACGCCTGGTAATAATTTTGTTTTGCCTTTAAGTAAAGCAAAAGGATGTATTGAAGGTTTTTAGTCAAAAATTAGTTCCTGCCAACATTTTCAAGCAGGCAAAATTACCTGAGCCAGGCATATAGAACTCTTTGATAGGTAGGAGAAGAAATATCATCATCCTTCATCCACTGAATTTGTATTATGGAATATATTCTGTGCATAGAGGATAACTCTGCATTACTACAACATATGACAGATGTTCACTCCTCATTCTTGCTATTCAGTATAATTTAGTGGGAAACACCACACGCTTCCTTTAACAGCAGAATTTAACCCCAGCTTTTGCCCTCTGAAGCTACAGCCTGGCTTTTATCCTCATTTATTCTCAAAATACAATAATCCACTGCTCTCTACCAGTTGAGGAGTGTGGTAACAAGCAATCTGTTGCCTCCAGGTCCCCGTTACACTTGCTGGGTGGTAGCAGAGCAATCACCTGGGAGTAGCTGCAAGGTAAGCAAAACCACTCAGCTGTTGTGGAGGGGAAAAAAAAAAAAGTGGCCCTGAGCTGATGCTATACTTATCAGATATCATTTTAACATTATCACTAAATCTGGTAGCATAAAGCCTGATACTCTCCCATCAAGCAAGCTCTCTCACTGCTGCGTTGTGCAGGAGGCTGCAGAGCAGCCAAATCTCAGCAGATGAAGCTGTATGTAGTTGCACAGGAAAAAAAAAACCCTGACTGCCTTAAATGAAAAGCTGTTAAGTGATTTTCAAGAGATAGAAGACAAACAGAACAAGTGATGTGTCGTGATAAGAATTCTCCTTTTGATCAACCAGCTTCCCCTTTTTATCTGAGATACAGCAAACAGGCTGCTCTGACTTCTATCACCTTCAACACTTTGGGGCCTACAGAAGGAAGATGAGGAGCATCAGTTAAGCTTTGCAGCCCATATCATGCCTCACCTAAATCATTTTTACAGAGATGAGAGCATGCAAATCCAGCAGAGATTTTGCCTTGCAGTATGTGCTGGGCTGTGGACTGTAGACAGTAACCTAATTGGATTTTGCTGTATGTGCAAGCACTTTCAGCATACCTCTTGCTTGGGGTGCCAAGCTTAAGCATCATTAAATTGACATAAATGCAAAAGATTTCAAATAGCAAGCTCAGGCATTAGACCTACAATCATTGAATGTACTGGGTTGGAAGGGACCTCTAAAGGTCTTCTAGTCCAGCCCCCCTACAATAAGTAGGGAGCCTGACCTTGAATGTCTCCAGGGATGGGGCCTCCACCACCTCTTTGGGCAACCTGTTCCATTGGCCAACCACCCTTGAAGAAATATTTCCTAACATCCAACCTAAATCTACTCTTTTCTAGCTTAAAACCATTACCCCTCATCCTATCACTACAAACCCTTGTGAACAGATCCTCCCCTGCCTTCCAAGAGGCCTCCTTCAGGTATTAGAAGTTCTCCATAAGGTCCTCCTGGAGTCTTCTCTTCTCCAGGCTGAACAACCCCAACTCTCTCAGCCTGTCTTCCTAGGAGAGGTGCTCCAGCCCTCTGAACATTTTCGTGGCCCTCCTCTGGACATGCTCTAACAGGTCCATGACCTTCATGTGTTGGGGACCCCAGAACTGGATGCAGAGCTCCAGGTGAGGTCTCACCAGGGCAGAGCAAAGGGGCAGAATCACCTCTCTTGATCTGCTGGCCACGCTTCTTTTAAGAACAAAATTCTTAGACCATCTTGTGTGGGCCTCTACCCCTCCAGGACTGCTCCCTGTGATACATGATAAAACACTGTTCTACCTACTCCTGATGCCCCTTTTTTCACTCTTGTATAACTTCAGTGATCACCACCTTGTTAGCATTCTAACAAAGTAATATTCAAGGCTGCATGAGCAGCACCCTGTCCCAAGACATTGCCCTGCTTGGAGACATTTGTAAACCTAAGCCTTGGTATTCAGTTTTTAATTAACAAAGAAAGCTTAATATGCAATTTTTTTTTTCATCCATCTGGCCCTAAAATTGCTGAGTTGCTTCTGTGTTGAGTTTGGGGCTATTAGGTGAAAATTACAGTATATTTCTCTCTCTATGGTCCATTTGCCTGTTACAAAGAGTGTTTGGAATTGAGAAAAAAAGTGTTAGGAGAAGATATTAACTAAACTCACATTTTTATGCATTCTTTCTACTGGCAGTAGAAAGGCCTTTTATTTGCCTTTTCATGTCTTTCCACAATTATCAGGTTTCTACATTTTTTCCCCCCCATCAAATCTTAACACACAAAGAAAGAAAGAAAGAAAAAGTGGTGATTAATGTATTGTCCATAGTTTGAGAAACGCCCAACTTCACTGTTCCCATTTAAAGACCCTGTTGTGGGGAGATGACTTAAAAGCAGAATATTTTTATATTGCAGTCTAGCACTTGCTCTCCTCAGTGACTTCTTTATCCTCTTGGGGGTATCTTCAGGGACTATATATTGAGTTTTTAAATGAAACTCTGAGTCTTTTCCTTCTGATACTTTCATTTTTGCTGAAGGAAATGTTTGTGAGCTCTGCAGCTCCTGTAGTACTCCTCTATTCCTATTCCACCTTGCCTGGTACAACTTTACCAAGTAACACATTGCAAAGAAATCCAAAGAAATTAGAAACAACTTTGTTTCTAACTTAAAAACAGAGAGGGGAGAACATATAAGGAGCATGTTACAAGCTGCTCTTTTACTGACTTAGTTACATTAGGTATCCCAGTGGAAATATCACACGGAACATATGTTCATAAATAAAGCGAACAGCTGATTAATCCTATTTCTATGTTTTTAATTGATCCATTTCTCAATACCTAATGCACAAATGACCATATCTAGGTTGCACTGGAAGGCCCACATGAAACCCAAGAATATGCCATGGAAGAGGCTCTGGGGAATGTTTAGCACAAGGTAAGTTTTAACTGAATTATTTCCTTCCTCACTTTCTGGAAGGCTCCAAGCACATCCCATCTTATGGCTCCCTGAAAGGCAGCACCCTGTGACACCCTCCCTGCCAGAAGTACCACCACCCATCCAAGCTGGCCAAGGAACCCATCAGGGCCAACCTCTTGCTGTGGGACCAGCACCTGCCAGATGCTGCAGCAGAAGCTGAATGTCTCTTAACAGTACATCTAATTATCTATATTATTCAGGGGAGGAAACGAGATTTCTTTAGATCTCCGCATGGCAATCGATAGGCACAGAACTTGGAGCTATAATCTTTGACTTAACTCTAACTCCTAACTTGTCTAGTGCCACCACTGATGTTATTCTTCAAACAGGAGCTAACAAACACTAGCTACAAACTTCTGAGTTCATTACTGCAGGCACTGACAATAACACCAGTGTTTTCCTCCCCTGGGAACACAGGGCGTGCCTACACCACTATCCTTGCAGTCCATCAAATGCTGAGTGTTAATTGTGTTCCCTCCACAGCCATTTGCTGCAGGATCAAACAGCTTCTTCTCTAAGAGGAATCAGAGAAAGATGGGAAATACAGAGTTTCAGCTCAAGGAGGGTTTTTTCTAGCTATATCAAAATTCCTGTGTAAAGGAACAAGCCTGCAAAACCAGGGGCTCCAAGGGTGTCAAGAAAACGCCAAGATTTCTAGGGTGTCCTTGAGTACCAGGGAAATTTTCACAAAGACCTACTTCTCTAACCAGAATTTTTTTGCCTGTGTTGGTCTCTCCCACTGTGCTCATTTATATAACCCACGATTAATTCTTCCATTCATTTACAAACCAAATCAGTAAATTCTGAAGGGATGTGAAAGCAAGAATCTTTGTCTCTTAGCCCAAAAGGCTGAAAGGCAAAAGGCTAAAAGGCCCACTCCAGAGTTTGCTGTAACCAGGATGAAAACAGGACACAAAGTGATGCAGCTTATTCCCCTGGAAATAGGAATTGGAATTTACATTCCTTTAATCTAAACACATCAAAAGCAACATCTTCAAGCAGAGTGATGTTCCACAGTTCATATGGCAATTACTACAGGGTCATGTTGTCCATTACTGTGGCTCTTCTCCTGCACTGTGTGTTTTCATTGCTTACTAATTACAGGAGTGCAGAATCAATTAAGAGAAAATAATGAAAGGGAATATATAATTTCCATAAATAAAAAGAGCCACTTTCTTTAGAAACATTATATAAGCAAATAAAGGAAAATCAGCTTTAATTTAACAGATGGCAATCCATTTGAAGACACTGCTCACCACCAAGCCATACTTCTTAATTAGAGAATTTTGTCTCTGTGAACCTTTACTTATTACTGCGTCATGATCTCTCCTGCCTAATCTGCTCTGAAGGGCTAATTAATAATAACACACACTAGCCAATGCAGATAGACTAAAGTGCAAAGAGAATTAGATATACATTATCTGGAAATAATGCTCACTCTCTGAAAAACAACTAAAGGACTTTATTGACCTCACTTGTTTAACAAATGACACTTAAGTAATTCATTGACAAGCCAGAACAATGGCAGGAGTGAAAGCCTATTAAGTTATTTTTCTAACAGACATCACGCTGCCTTGGCTGTAAATTTCTGGGGTAATTAATTAATTAAGCCTTAAATATTTCAGTGATTAATTCCTTTGAAAAATTCAAAATATAATGGCGCTTAGGGAAAGAGATTAAGGTTACTAACATTATTGACTGGGCTATACACAAACAAAAATCTATTTAGAAAAAAAACCCCCTCTCCTAGTTCAGCCTCAGAACACTGAGAGCATTTATTGCAAACACTGTGAAAACAAAGTGCTGATACTGCTCCTACTTTTGGTGCATTTTCATTTTTCATTTGAGGGCTGCTTTAAGCAGATTTTATTTAGGGATGAATATTCAGCTCAACGCAGCATTTCCACGTCCCATCATGCCAGGCTTGCCTACTTAAGGATCTGGCTCACAACAATGGTGCATCTTGCCCAGATCTCACTGCTCCATCTCCCCTGTTCCCTGCTGAGCTCATGCCACATCCAAGCCAACTTGTAGACAGGAGCATGTCAGCCTCTCCCTTCCCACCTAACCTCAACCCTCTGCCTCTCTTCATTGTGTCTTGAGCCTCCTCCCTTCCCAACCTCATACTTCATGTCTTCTACCCAGTCTAAATCACTCTTCTACTTGCAGCAAGTGGAGGAGGAGTCATCTTATTAGGGGTTTTTTGGCTTTACCACCTTAGAGCAAACCATTCATCTCATCCTGCCCACTGGAAACAAAGATGATTGGCTTTTATCCTTCCACATTAAAGTCCCAATCACACATGGAGGGACCCAGATCCCAACGCAAAGCAGCAGCCAAGCCATGAGGTGCTTACACAGATAAATTCCCTTCCAACCCGCAGGAGATGCTCAGAGTTTTTAAAACCAGCAGGGGACACTAGATGACCCACGCTGACCTCCCTTTTATGGCACATGAGATTTCTCCCAGTTACCCTTCCCCTGAGCTCTGCAGGTTGAGGCCAACCAGCTGACTTGGCAGGATCAGGGCTAACCTCTCCCTTCTCTCCCTTCCCACAGGAAGTAATAACAAGAAAAAGAAACTTAAGAGGAAAATCAAAAGAAAAATAATTTCCTGGCATTCCAGCCGTAGCTGTTATCAATGCATATTGCATTGCACTTCATCTTCTGTACAACTCTTAGCATATTCAGCACCTCTGATGGAAATCAGCATGGTAGAATGACAACAAACATACCCAGGGCTCTTCAACCCTCTTGGCTATATCATTTCTATTTATCTGTTGTCTGCATAAGTCCCTTTATTATAAACTCTTTCTTGAGGCTAAACATTAATGAGAGATATTGCAAACTCAAAGCTCAAGATTTCTGCAAGCTCAATAGAATTTATAATCATTGCAAAAGCTTTTTATATAAAAAGCTAATATTTTAAATCTTTTTTTTTTCTTTTCTTTTTGAATTAAAAGCCTCTTTCATATTTGATGTATTAACTGTATTAGCATTTGTTCTCTACGGATATCAAATCTTGATGATAATTATTTGCATGTTAATGCTTATTAGTACATCCAAGTGGATGTGAACAATAAACAGAAAAAAAGTGTAAAGTGCAAAACACTTCACACTATATTTCTGGAGAAGGATGGGAAGCTGTAATTACCAGTGATTGCAGCCTGTAATAATCAGAGTGAAATCTAAGGTGCAGCTAATATGGAAACTGTAATGTAGTTTAACATAAGTTAGAGGGTTACACTAGTTATTAAGCTTGCATAGAACATAAATTTAGTGTCTTTACATCTCCTCAGGTACAGCATATTGAGTAATGTGAGCACTTAAATAATGTCCCCATAGTCCTCCTTAATTATCTCAATAAAATTCACCAAAATGAAGCAACACCAACAACTCCTGGAGCTGGAGAGCCACAGGGTGAACAACACGAGCCCAAAGCTGTCCTGGTGAGCACAACGTGTGACCACACGAGTTGGGTACCACTGGTCACACTTCAGCTCCTCATCCTTTTAGTGCATCAGACCTGTTTTCCCACAACTGGTTTTATTCCAGTATCGTGGTGACACTGAGGGTTTGGCTTGTTTGGGAACTTTGGGTCGTTTTTTGGCTGGTTAAAAAGAAAATAAAATTATTTGGGGTCAAATTAAAGACCTAGCAAGTACAGAAGAATCTTGCTCAGCTTGTTCTTTGGGGTCATTGTCCATCCCTGTCCTTTTCTCTTGGTTTTACTTCTCAGGAATGTTATGTCCCTGCTCTCATGGATCACTACAGGGTTCCCTTCTCCTCTTTCAAGTCCAGAAGCTTCCCACCCTGCTACTCTGGCAGGTCACTGGCACAAGGAAGAAGGGAGAGACACCCAGGATGACTGCCAGCAGGAGTAGGATCAAGCAGGACTCTCTCACCTCTCATTTGCAGTAAAATTACCACCTCTGGGACAAAACCTGTATCATTGTGCACACCTCACAGAGGCTGGCTCTGGATCCCACAGCATTTTGGGGAGCTGCTGGTGGAAGGGAACAGATGACCCCACGTTCACCACATGGTGACACACTGCCAGCTACCAGAGCTTGTCTGTTCTCCATCAGAAATGGCTTAGGATAAAAGGGTTATCACCAGCTGATTGCTTAAATAAAAACTGCTATAAGACAATGAACATACATTTGGACGGCGACCACTGTGAGTCAAACTCCAGCTCTCGAGGGCACTTAAAAGTCTCTTAGCACAGTTCTAGTAAAATACAGCTCTTCAGTTTGATGTAGGACTTGACCCCAATACAATCTTGGCCTGGAGGCAGGAGTAGCAGCCAAGCAAGACACACTAACACCTACACCATGACAAGATAACCTCTTCTTTCTCTGGGAAAACTGAGTTTAATTGCAGTTTCATTCATGATAATGACCTACATAATTTTCAATAATTGGGTACAATTTATCTTTTTCTTAATGAAAAAAATGGAAATTAGCAAAGAGATAGGATACTGGGAAATGCTTCATTTGAAACCTCTTCATTAATTATCAGGGTGTCTAAACACCACTTTGAGAACTGCACTTAAAGATCAAGAATCCAAGTAATAATATTTTTTTCATTCCTCTTTGGAGTTTATTGTGATATTCTACTTAAAGAACAGCACCTACTTCTAGGAGTAGTGATAATTCTGGAGTGATAACTTCACAGATACTTCCATGAGCAGGTAGAACAACCAGCAGTATGAAAGTGAATGAATTCATTAAATGAAGATGTTTAGGACTTACTGACACTCTTATAAATCGCTCGGGTCTTCCCAGAATTTTTCATGGCTTTTCCATCAAGGACAAAATTCTTTAAATCCTTATTTTAAAATTAATTAATTATAATTCACATCATGTACCTCCTAACTAGCTCTGTTTGATGGATGAAACAAAACAAGCTGGACTCTGAAAAGGCTGCTCAGTCTGTTATATCCTTGCAGATGACAATGATTCAAAACTCCCTGTAACACACTATATTTACCAAGTCTCATTTTACATTTGTCGACTTCCTAAATTACTTTGACTATCTCCAGTTTATGTTCTGTTACTGAAGAATAACTACACAACAGATGGTAGTGTGTTTGCATAACAAGTTGTTTTTTTCCAGCAGGTCAATCCACAAGGTGGTTGGAGGGATTGATATATATTGGTAAGCATGGGGATTTTTTTGGGCAATATCATTCAGATGGTCAGTCAGTCAACACAGTAATTTCTATATTGCAAAGGAGGTTTAGCAAACATCATTATGGACAATTCTTTCTATAGTATCAAGGACTAAGATTAAAGTCAGTATATAGAAAATGACATTTCTAGATAGGATTGTTTTTTACAGAGGGACTTCAAGTCTTTGAATCTTCCAAAAATACTTACAAAGAATGGCTATGAAATTATACAGGAATTCATTTGGTATAAATGAAATATCTATAGCCAGATTTATTGCATTCTTCAGGAATAAGCAATATATAATTACAGACTATATCACGTCAAGTGAAAATAATACCTTGCAAGAAATGAAATCATTATAAAGGAAAGCTATTTATCTAAAAAAGAAAATCCAAAACAACCCCCCAAATCCTTTATTCCTAGGATAGTCAGAGATACCTGAATGAAAATTTACATTATCCCCTTACACTGCAGACTGAATCAAACTCCTCAATCTAATGAGAATGACTTTGTCTTACATCAGCCACCACTCTGCAATGCCACATCAGGTGATGGTACTGAATAATAAATCAGAAGAGTTTGAGCACGTGTTAAGATGGAATGACTGTAGAGGGGAGGTAGAAAAGGAGTCAACCTGCAGCTCAAGGTACCTGGCTTCTGTTCCCACTGCTGCCTTTGTGCTGTTGCCTGGCTCTGGACAAGTGACCTCAACTATCTGCATTTCAGTAATGAGGACAGTGATTCATTCTCTAAGACTACAAACCATTACAGTGAAGTGAGGTACTGCTGTTACTTATATTTGATACACATTGTAAGTGGTTCTTTCTATTTTGTCTGGTTGGAAGAATGATAAGTGACATCCCAATTGATTTTCAGCCAAAGAAACAGCCAATATTAACAACTTCCTATCCAAGTCTTGAAATGAAATAAAGAGTTAACACACCATTATTGTAAATTCTTCCATGGAACAATAGGAAAACAAAGTTCTGGTTAATTAGTGCATTTCTAAAAAAGAACATCTCTTTTGGCATCCAGCTCCAATGTCTGGCTGCCATTGGGGAGGGCAGGGAACAGCTGTTTTCCATGAGAAATTCCAGCTCAGCTCTGTGGGTGAGTATTTCTATTTGTGATGAACCCTGCTTAGTGCCAGACCACTAATTTTTAGTAATGCAGGCTCTGTCTTTGAGGCACAAAAAGGGTGAAGCAGTGTAATAATTTGGCGGTTGAAAATTCACTGCTTGATGCCTCCTGTAGTAAATTTGACCCTGGAATATTAAGGGGTGTTAAATAAATTGGACGAAGAGGTGTTTGGGGAGTAAAAGTGCCAGACACACTGCCATGAATGAGCAATTAGATGTTCACCAACGAGCTTATCACAAATTACATGCCTACAATATCTATTACTGTAATGACCTTGAGAGTTGACTCATATTCTCCCTTAACCTAATGAGCATGCTGAGTATAATCAATTACGTCTGCAATTAAAATTATAATTTGTCTAACAAACTCTTCTTCACTTTCAGACGTTTTTTTACAAAGCTTGTTACATACTGGTAAAAGAGAAATATTAATTTTCTGTTGTGTTCTCATTCCTTCAGTTGCTCTGTGGTTAATTCATTAAATCACATTACCTCTCTCTCTATTATTTTTTAAGTTTTCAGCAAAATTTAGTTACGTTTCAGTCCTGAATGTCACGGGATAATTATAACATTTAACAGCAATTTATCATTTCCCAATAGGGTTTACAACCTGCCTTTGCCTGCCTACTGAAATCTGTTTTCATGTTCCACTCAATGCTTGCTGCAAATACTCTGCCTTTCACTTCTACACATACACATCCTGGTTTAATGGGGTGACCAGGAGATATTCTGCTGAAAAAGGCTGTTTGCCAGCCAGGACCTGCTGAGGTCAAGTCAACCCAACGTAAGCAAAACATGGCTCTACCATTAAGGAACAGGATGCCATTCATTGCAACCTGCCACTAATTATGGAGTCAACCAGGCAGGCAACTACAGAACAACTTTTTATGCATCCAGGTGTTCAACAAACACTTTGAAAGATTCACATTGAATTTCAACATGTTAATCACAAGTAAAATGGAAAGAACTGAAAGAAGGGTCTAAAAAATTGGTCCATAGATTGATGTAAAGAACAAACAAAGGAAACCCTTCCAGTTCTCAAGAAAGGACAACCTTGGCACTTCTAATGTATGAGTGGCTCAAAGTCCCCAGAGTGCTGAATCCCTGCTCTGAGCTCAGGGAGTTTTGAGTGAAGTCATGTATCTCTAAAAGGTCACTCCTCTCTGCCAGGGCCATTACCCTGTGTGCTGCCAGGGAACAGCTCCCTGGCCTGCAGTCATCCCAAGGAGGGGAGGGAGCACTTGGCTGGCTCTGCAGCACAAAAGCAGCAGCTTGGATTTGGGCAAGCAAAGGCCAGGATTTGTGACTTCAAGGGGAAGTCTTTAGGGCACCACACAAAGATGCTCCAGTTCAATAAAGCCAACCTAGAACAGTGCTCTGCCCAAGGCAATATGTTCTACTAAATCATAGAATCATTATGGTTGGAAAGGACCTCTAGGATCAGCAAGTCCAACCTTCATCCCAACTTCTCCCTGACCACTAGACCATATCCTCAAGTGCTACATCTACTCATTTTTTAATACCTCCAGGGATGGTGACTCCACCACCTCCCTGGGCAGCCTGTGCCACTGCCTGACCACTCTCTTAGTAAAGAATTTCTTCCTAATGTCCAATCTAAACCTCCCCTGGTGCAACTTGAGGCCATTTCCTCTCATCCTATCATTAGTGATTTGAGAGAAGGAGACCATAACCCTACCTCTAGCCTAGCTGCAGCAAGTGTTCCCCAGCACAATGGCAGCCAAACGCATGCCCAGGTCCATCCAGATGTGCAGCCTCCTGCTCAGGTAGGCTCAGAACTTCCCACAACAGCACAAGCAATCTATCTCCCTGCTCTGATCTCCTGTCAGGCCAGCCCAGCAAATGCAAGCAAAACACAGCCCTAGATGTTAATGAACAAGATGCCATTNTTTGCACGCAGCATTTTTCATGCAGAAGGGAATTAGCTGAAAGACTCATCTCCTCCTCCCATGATCCACTCTTAAAACTCCCAATTAAGTGGAAGGCTGTCAAACTGGAGACATTCTTTGCTTGCTTTCCATCCCCAACACACCTTTTTCCCAGGTCCTTCCCATAGTGAAATATCTCTCTATGAAATATCGATGCCTGTCTCAGAAATGAGGGATGATGAAGCTGTTATTTGTACAAAATGAATCAAGTTTCCCCCAGAAATGAGTTTTGTTCCTCAGGATTTGGGATCTTTGTAATGTACTCCACCTGGATGGGGCTTGGATGATGAGTGACTGCTGCAGAATACAGCTAAAACCACAGAATATAGGGGAAAAAAGGCTCCTTCAGGTATAGAAACACTCATGAGTCACTTCTCTCAATATGCTACAGATAATGAAGAAACTAGCCTCTATTTCGTATTTATTTTTGTCACCAAAATCTAATCAAAGTTCATTTTTTTTTTTTAGAAACTCAATAGTTACACTAAATTAGATTACATAGAAAATTAAATCATAAATCTATGTAACTAGGCCCTGCCTCTGTTGCTCCAAAGCACAACTTTGCTCTCCTGAGCACCTCATTTAATTCTAAGAGGCTGAGCTTCCAAACCAGTTATGGATTTGATCATTTAATAACATCAAACAAGTAATTGTGTGGGGGAAAATTTATTATTTAATTAGGCCTTACTGGTAATCAATAGCAATCTATTAATCCATTAATTTGCATATCCCTTGGTTTTTTATGTGTGTCCACAAATTCTGTTAGATTTTTTTTTTTTCAGTTGATGAACTTTCTTCCTTCAGTATGCAAAAGGAGGTGCTCAAAGTGAATATATTAAGTAGAACAAATAATTGAGCAGCAGGAATGCATGTATGCCCTATAGAAGTGACTGCAGGACAAGATTTAATACTGAAAACAAGGAAAAGAAATAAAACAACAGGGCCTATTCTCCCCAGGATTCATGCATAATTCTCATTAATGTTAATGAAAGATACTAAATGTGGATGCACTGAGGGGAGTTTATTAGAACCTAATAAATTCCGGGGGTTTTTTCTACTTTTTTTTTTTTACTTGATAGTTACTGTAACTGTCAACTTCTGCAGGTGAAGCAGAAGATATTTAAAAAAAATTAAAAAAATAAAAGCACTATATCAAATTATGCTCCACAGGATATTTTCTTAAAGTGTTATTTTGACTAGATTTACACATGACTAATAATTAGAGGTTTAAATGATTGACTATATGAAATCAAAGAGTTGCTTAGACAAATGGGGTCAAAAATGTTTATATAGAAATAGCCAAAGCTCCATTTAGTTCACATATTTTCACAAGAGAACTGAGCCATTTATATCAGAGAATAATCCAGCCCCAGACACCAAGGTTGTTCCACTCACATGGGACTCAGAGAATCCAAGACAGGTTAAAGATTCATATTCTGCTAGATCATAATTCTAAGTATAACCCAGGGTGGCCTCACCAAAAGGCCACGATTGAAAGAATGGCTTTTGGTGACTTCAGAGTTGACTTATTTGCAGAAAAAAGCTTCCATCAAATACAGTGTGAGAAATGATCCACTCCTCAATCTGGGCAGGCCAACCACCCCCTAAGGACAGCTCCTCTCCAGCTTGGAAGGCCAAGTGCCAAAACATCACAGTATTATTGTCTTGTCTACACCTTGTCAATGGAGAACTAATAAAGCTCCTTCACAGATCCATTTCTAAACAAAAAAAGCTCCTTCTGGGCATTATCTTTACTTTAAAGACTAAAAAGTAGACTTGAAATCAGGCAGAGAAATTCAGCACTCATTAAATCAGATAGAGGAATTCAGCATATCAGATTCTAACATCTAACATCAAGAAAATCATTCACATGAGCACTTTTCATCTGGTCTAGTTTATTTTCCTCCAGCCTCTCTCGGATTAGTGCAGACAACATGAAAAGAAGATTTTCAGGGCAGCAATGAGGGTAACTCACAAAAAGTATGAATGGAAGATAAAAGAAAAAGGGTTGGTTTTTCCAGAGATAATAATCCAGCAGAGTCTAATATTTTCCCTTCAAAAATCAAGGAGCTGCAGAGTGTTTATGTGCTGAAAGAAAATGATGAGCAGCAGCAGCTAATTCAGACACAGAGTAATTTATTTTAAATAATCTTAATCCTGACTGGCAATTTACCTACTAGTCAAGCAGGGAATTTCTCTCCAGAAAAGGAGAGAAGTTGTGCTGAACTGCATCCATAGATGCTGATTTCTTTTACGTGACCCAAACCTGAGAGGAAGACAAACCTATTTACCTGATTTTACCAGACACTGCCTATATTTAAGTAAGAATTAGGCTTTGTTTCATGGTTGTTCCTTTCTCTTTCTAAAGACTTATCTGTTAACATTTGCTACATTTGTGTGTGATCCATGTGGAGACACCAGCATTCAGATTTCTGCAAAAGGGAAGGTTTAGAGTGTTTCTCTACCTCTTCAGTGAGTGCTACACATCACTTGCCTAAAAGAGCACCACAGTGCAAGGAGCAGAGCATTGCTCAATAGCTGTTACTGAAAAAATAAAATAAAAAGCAGCATTGTGGAGTTGAAGACCTCTGAAATACACAACTAGCTGAGATATCACCTTGTGGAGTCACCACATGAGCAGCATTGCATAAGCTGCAGGTTTTTACTCCCATCATCACAAGCAAGTAAAGGAAAATATAAAATGATGAGCACCACACAAGAGGTGCACTGGCATCCCTTCTTCAACCTCAGAAACTGCTACTCCAGCATTATTTCCATCACCAGCCAGCATGGGCTTTCCCTACCACTAACCAAATGAGAAGGGGGCATTGGATAAAGCTCCCAGAGACTGGATTTTAAAGGCAAAATTCAAATTATTTCAAATTACAGGTTAGCTTTAGGGAATGAGCTGTTAGCCTGTGCATGAGTGGTCTTGCCAGAGGAGACCTGAGCAGCTTGCAGGAGGGATGGGGTAAAATGAGGCTTGAGAAAGGGGTTTTGGTTTATTTTGCAGGAAGCTCTTGGCTTGTCTAGCCTGGCTTGCAAGGAGCACCACGCAAAAGCCACAGCAGTATCCAGAATGATTGACTTGGGTTTTTTAAACCAGTAAAAATATGACATACTCTTCCCTCTGTCATCCTCCCTGGAGCTTGCTGAGCAAGTTTTATTCTATTATTTTAACCTTATTTTTCCATTTCTAAATCATTTCAAGGAGAGGCTTTTCTCTCTCTGAAAGAAAGTCCTCCATGGAGCTACCAGGGTGCTGCCAGAACAGACTCAAATGCATGGAGTAGGTCAGATAAACTTGGATTTCAAGTGTATTTAGAATTTCAATAGGTTACAGAACAGTGTAACCACCTACTCTTGCAGGTGATAAAGGAGCACAGGGTGAGGCAAGGCCCCCATTCCCTTGCTATCAAATGCAAAAGCATAACACACACTCTTTATTGACATTTTTAAGCAACAAACTCATTCAAGCTGTGCAGGCTCTCTGGGGAGCTGCAGGGACAGCTTTAAGCTCTCTCCTTTTCAGAAGGGGAGGCAACTCTAAAGGAAAAAATACATGGAGCCAACTCAACATTTTCTTTCTCACAGGCCTCTCATAAATAGGTTTGCTTTGTGTGGCTGAAAGTGGGTCATTAACAGGAGCAAAGCACCCTGATTCTGCCCTTCCCTGGGACACTCTGGATGTCACAGCAGCTGAGGCACCAAAGTTGAACACAGCAGTCAACTGAAAATGCCTTTGGGCAAGCAGACCCAATAACCTCGACCACAAACCAGTTGAAGTGCAGGTAAATGCCTGATGTAGAAGGCACATGTTGGCATGAAGAAAAGAAGTCTATTTTGCACATGACCCTTTGACATCCCTTCTAGTCTGTGGTCAGCACAGGAATAATTTTATGGGGGATCTTTGGAGGGAGCAAAGAAAACACCTGGTAGGTAACAACATAAACATGGAAAATCACATGAGGTCAGAGAACTGGCACCCAATGTTCTGTTATAAAGCATTGGATTAATTTTTACATTTAGTCAGAAACCTATTAGACCGAAATGAAACTTTGCAACACCTGCTTAATAAACAATTTTCACCTACCACAAAACACAGAGCAGCCTCAAGTTACACATCTGAATTAAATGGCAATGCTTTTGCACGTTTCTTGGTGAGCTACATGCAGGTTGAAAGCAATGTTTTGTAGGAAAAAAAGAATAAATGAGAGAGGAAAAAAAGCTCTCCTTGTTAAATGAAGAGGTTTATAAGATATGAGCTTGAGGAAGAGAAAAAGTGTTATGGATGAGATGGAGCTTGGAAAAAAAATTCATACAGTAACCACACAAAAATTAATCAGACAGCCCTGACTGTGCTATTAATGATTTTAGACCCCATGCATTGCCTGGGATTTCTAGAGGGTTTGTATTTACAGTACAATAGGATAGTTGTAGGACCTGTGCTCAAGCATGGCAGTTGATTGATCACATGTTCTCTGAGACAGAGAATGATTTAAATGCAAAACATTTTGCTGTAACATGGGAAGAAAAAGGTGAAAGATACTTTCTAATTAAAACATGGGATTTTGGATCCTAATCTCACTGTGGGGCAACTGAAGAGCAGCACATAGAGCAATCCATGGATTTCTCAACAGCCCTCCCCATACTGGTTTTTGTCGCAAAACCATCAATTCAGTAAAATAAAAAGCATTTCTAAAAGAGGCTTCATTTTCCTAAAGACAAAGTTTTTGTCAAAATACTCTGTTATAACATTTTCAGAGGAAAATTTTTTTTAACCTTTCTGCTAGAAATACTTTCTCATTTTGAAATGTGACTGTTTATAGAAAAAAAAAATAAAAATGAAGAGCTTTCAACCTCCCAAATAAACCCTTCTGAATGACTGATTTGCTCAAGATTCCTCTGTCATGAAAATTGTAAATATCTGAACACATACCAGCAAAAAAAAAAGAAAAATACATTTAAAATGCTTTAGTCAAAGCCAGAGTAGGCTCAGGGAGCCCTGAGAGTGTTTAACCCTTGCTGCAATAATTACTCAGGTCTGCTGCTGAAGGGGATCATGCCCAGCAAGGGAAGAGCTGGATGTGGCCAGAAGAGCTGCATGACTTTTAATATCTGTACATGAAGGCAATTTAAACAAGCATTTGAGCCCACTTACTTGCTTATTATAGTTTAATTTAGACAGTGTCAATAACTCTGACTAGCTCTGGGGGTATTTTTGGAATTAAACTACCTAAAGAGAATATTCATCTAAGAAATCCATATGGCAGGAAAGGAAGGTAGAACTGCTAGCATGGAATAGTAAAATCTTCCTTCTCTTTTGAAGTTTATTTTACTTTCCTCATTTATAGTGGCACATTTTTAACCCTGTTTTGGTTTTATATTTCTTTACATTCTAGTCCCTACAGACTACTCTGTGTTTGCCCAGAGACAGAGAATGATTTTACTTTACAAGTCAAGGGTACAGCATGTCATGACATTCACTACTGGAAATTCAAAATCATCCAGATTCAGAACCATCATAATTCACTGCTAAAGAGAATCTTTCAAAAATTCCTGTCCCCATCCCCTCAGGGAACTTCACAACCTGATATTTCTGGATCAGGCTTCATTATCCAGGTCATCATTTCAATTTATCAGTGCCTTGGATCCTTTGGTATTCTCAGCTAGGATGGTGTCATGTCCATCAATCAATAGGCTCTTTCCACATACCCAATTTTCTTTCATCTCCTTCAGTCTTCAAAAAACCTCTCTAACTTTACATGGGTGTGTAATGGGCACAGACACCTCTTTTGTCAGCTGCTACCATGTTTTAAGCACAGGAATTGATCTGTATCAATTATGAGGGCCTTAAGAACTGGTTTCCTTCTAGGTCCTGCATATTGTTATTTCTATTAAAAGAGAATTTACAGATCCACCAGTGCCTGGCAAACAAAAAAGTAATATTATGCTTTTTCTGGAAAGATTATAGTTCAATCATAACCTAAATGTTAGATTTAAAGAACAGGAGTAAGGACCTGACAAAGCAAAAAGGAAATTGGGACTCAGGGCTCTACCCATTAATTGGATCATAGAAAACATAGGTCTGGCCATGGGACTGAAAGGAGAATCAGACCTTTGAAAAGGGCCTTGAAGGAAAGGGCAAAAATTATTATTTAGAGAGAGCAGACAACAAAGAGCTAGCAAAAGGCTTTAATGGAGGGGCAGCAAACTGGATGTCTCTGCTGCTTCCCCATCTCTGCAAGGGGCAGTATCATCCTGGCTTTAAAAATATACACCACTAACATCACACCAAAACCCTCCCCAGTCTAAATACAGGACCAAAATAGAAAGGAATATTATGAGCTCAAAATAGACAGACTGATGAATTTGCTGTACCAATTACCTATCTGCAATATTCCATATTCTCCAACCAAATAGTATTAGTGTGGTTCTCAAAGCAATTCAAAGAGACTGCTGCACTTCATCAAATCATTTTTGGACATCCCACAAGCTTTCAAGAGAATCATGGTTCTTAAGAGGAAAGCAAACAAGCCCATTTGTTCTTATGTTTCAGCACAATCTGGTTATCAAAAACTTGTTTCTTTCTTCCATGGGTTTTTTTTTTCTACTTGAATCTTGATATTTGTTTAGAGGTAAGAGAAATCTTTGCATTTCTCAAACGTTAGCTCTTTTTGTTCTTTTGAGAGAGCAAAAGGTGGTTTCCAATAGTCCATTAAACAAGGGCTCACATCTGCCAGTCTGCAGGGAAAGCAGGCTGAGGCATCAGAAGTATTGCAGTTAGTGAATTTAATCCTCCTGATGCAATCAGCCTGCAATGCAATCTGATTAAGTTTAAAGACTCAACCCCGAAGTCCAGTACTCCAGGTCCAGAGATAAGCAGACAAACAATACAAAAGAGCAGCCTGCTGTGGGCTTCAATAAAGCCTAACACTCCACAGTTCAGGGGAGGAGTGCTAGAGAATGCCAGCCAGGTGGATTGATTTAACACAACATTAAAAAAAATATCTGGGAAAGGAAAAGGTGTACATCAAAAAATACTGGTGAAACAATCTTCCTGGTGTAAAATAGTGTGATGTGTGACACACCAAATAAATCCCTGCACACACCCCCACACTGCCACCATCAGCCTGGCTTCCTCATTTATTTAGGGGAACCTGTAAGTGGTAAACAGGCATTTACTCATGGGGAACAGTGGAGGTGCTGAGCTGCTGGAGACACCTACACTGCTGCAAAATAGAGGATGTGCTCATATGTATTTGTGCAATGGCCACGTGCTGTGCAATATTATCTTGTCTCTACAGATAAATTAGTTGCATCATGCTCTTGCCAGCTTGATTTGTTTAGCAGTGCAGAATACATGGAGTTGCTTGTGATTGAATCTCACATAAAAGGTAAAACCTGAGAGTTTATTCTACACTATGCTATACATCCACCGAGGCAGCTGGAGCATTTGCTGACTTGATGTTAAAAAGGAGGCTATAAAATACACCAGGAAAATCTTGAAACGTCACTCACTTGACATAGCAATAAGAGCCCTGCATTAAGATGCAGAGCTGATTTCCCTGATCCATGAAATTGCCTGGATATTTAAGGCATTCTCAAACAGAACCAGCATGAAACTCACCCTCCATTCCTGCCACAAGGACACTGTGGGTTGTGCATTCTCCAAGAAAAAGGGAGCTCCAAACTGCAGAGATAAATACTCTCTATGAGAGGACCTAAACACAATTTCCTTCCTTTCTCAAGTAAGAAGAAATAAGTATTCAAAATGTCTTTAATCCTGGAAGATGGTTATGCTTGCTGACACACTGCTCAGAGAGGCTCAGGTTCTCTGAGGGGAGCTGATGCAAGAACCTCTCACAATAAAATACACAGTGTGCAAGTCTGTGCTCACCTCTGGAGAGGGACACTTGTCCCTCTCATAAATAGGTGACAGGGCTGGAATAGGTATGATCTGTGGACAGCTATGAAAAAGACTATGACACAATATATTATATAACTTTATGGTTTGAGACCTGGGATATAATTCAGATTTCCCTAGTGAATGTGTGTTTCCTGCTACTAAAGGGTAAGAAAAGACCCATCTACACTTTCAAAGCATTGATGAGGGTCAAGTATAAGCATCATTTCTTCTAAAGACCCATCCAATGCCAACACACAAATTTGACAGGGAATTTGTAAGGACCAGAACTTCCCTAGAACACTGTCCTGCAGGCTCTGCTGCCTTAGATTCAAAGGAGGACAGTGACCACAAGGAATGGAGTAGAGCAACAACAGAGCTTCATGTCAGATTCCAAAGAGCTTCCCATTAGTAACTAGAAAGGATTTAGTCCAAAGAAAGAATTTCCTAATCTCTTCCAGATAAAAGTTTCTCAGTTTTTGTCTTCAGGGAGGCTGAAAGTTCTTCCCATTTTGTAGTAAAGGTTTGCACTGACCTGTTTAACACCTAATTCTTTTCCCCTGCTTCCTATAATTCTTTTCCTACTTAGCACATACTATATTTATACAAGATATGAATGGAAAGACCTCTTGAAGCCATCTGGTACATAACCCCATTCAAAGCAAGATCAGCTACACCTAATTAGCTTCTGATATACGCTTGCCTACCCTATTAAAACAGAATATTCACAAACTCCCTTGGATATTTATTGTGATGTTTTGCTATTCATACTATTAGAATGTTTTTCTAATGTTTAGTCTGTTCCAGAAATGTTAATTAAAAGTTCCCTTAGAGGAAGGCTGGCTAATTATGCATTCTGATACATGAAGAAAAAGACATATAGAAACATAAGATACATTGAATATAAGGATCATAAATTATTTGTATATCATATGGGTGGTTTTTCAAACTTACTGCTTCAAAGTAGTTTAAATGGAACCAGCCATTTAGGTAGCCACCCTATTGTTCACTTTAAAGAAGATCTTGATCACAGTAATTTCTTCCCCAATTCAAGGTTTGAAAGCCCTCAGTTCTCTGAAGCAAATAGTTGTTGGCATTTTCAGATGATAAACATCCCAAAGTGATGATGATGAATTACAGTGTTGCCCAATGATGCAGAAAAGTAGAGGAATGCAAAGTGCTAACCTCTGATTTATGAATAGACACTCTTTATTACAGAGTGGAGGGGTTCAGAGCTCTAAGAGCAGGTCATTTTCATCTCACTGCTTATTAAAAGTGGGAGAAGGAAGCATGAAGGGTGGCCACCAGTTTGCAATGTACTGGGTAGATTAACACTTAAAACTCTGTCTCCAATAGGAATACAAAACTATACAGAATTTCTTGCCTTTTTAAGGCCTGCATGAGCATTTGTTACTGTTCACAATCACAGAAGATGGAAATTATTTACATCTCATTTTCCTCATTCTTATCAGCAAATTTTCTCACAATTTCATATTGTCATTTCTATAAACCGTTGTTTTACACAGAAAAAAAAACAACTGTCCAAGATATTAAGAGAAATCCTGTGACCTGCTTGTTACAGCATGTTGGTATTAATGACAAAATTACTTCAGAAAGTATTTGAAATGAGATTTGCACTTATCAACAGGCATTCCCAGTGGAACCCACCCAATGCACTTTATCATGAGCTGAGGAATCTGTTTTGCTGCAATCCTGAAGTAAATTGTCTTATATTCCTTCATCACTCCCCAGCTTCCCAAAGCTTGGGGATTTTCTAATTTCTTCTTCTCTCTCCCTGTCACCACTCAGTTGAATATTCAAACCAGGCAACAAAAAGCAGCAGGAAAAATAAGGTCAAAACAGCAAATCAAAAAAGTAAAACATTTCTCTCTGCCACCATTTGGTTGTTAGTTATCTTAATCAACCCAAAGAGCTTCTTGGAGACATCTAATTTGATTTTACAACGTGCTAACCCACTGCCATATTTGACTTCCCTTTGATTCCAAATGTAAAAAATAGCCTTTATCTAATGTTCAGGCACATAATCTAACTACACAGGCATTTGCATTACGAGGCAGTGAAACATGGCTGG
This sequence comes from Brachypteracias leptosomus, assembly GCA_013401335.1. Taxonomy (NCBI): domain Eukaryota; kingdom Metazoa; phylum Chordata; class Aves; order Coraciiformes; family Brachypteraciidae; genus Brachypteracias; species Brachypteracias leptosomus. Next base: position 411,934 of record VYZX01031837.1, read on the forward strand.
AGAGCCATCTTGGATGTTATCTATGTTATTACTCAAGTGCAGAGTATAATCACAAATCCTTCTCTTCCCCTCCACCCATCCTCCCACCCCCTTTTTTCTTTTTTCTTTTTTTTTTTTTCAGAAGTACACTTAAAATCTGTTTTTAAGCTTCACTGGCTCCATTACATTTGAACTTCAGTACCCAGAATGTGATATGAATATGTAGAGAGAAAGCAGAGAAAAGGTATCTTTTCATAATGTGGCTCAGTTTAACTGTTCCTGTAATTAGCCACAACTCATTAGGCAATAAAAAGACAAATAAAGAGATTATGAATGGAAGGGCAATATTTTCTCCAGAAAACAAACAAAAAACTTAAACAGATGCCTCTTTTCTAAGGCTTTCCTTCCCTAAATACACACAGCAGCTTAGAAAAGATATTTTCATGCCTGAAAATTTTTGTTTAGAAAGAAAACCTGTAAACATCCTCTGCAATTTCAATAAAAGGTATTTACAGCTACTGTACACTTGGGATTTTTTGATCTCAAGGGTAAAATAACGATATAGCAATGGTCTGCAGATGACTAGTTTTGACCTTTAATTAGTTTTTATAATTGTCTCTTAAATTTTGTACTCACCTTCACTGTTTGTCCAGCCTCGGGGCCATCCTGTAAGCAAAGGGAGAAGTCTCAGCTTAGAGGATCTAACAAGCATCACACAAGAATTCAGAAATCTTACTCAGTAATCATTTACATCCAAGTTCACTGTATGTTAATTTAGCATATTTTCCTGGGGAGCATTTAACACAAAGATTTTGGACAAGGCATCTTTCCATATCAGCAAAGTGAGAAACTGCATCTTAGACCACAAAAAAGATAGTTGTTATTTTTCCTTCTTTCAGGTCATATTTTTGAATAGCTAGAAACAGATTTCTGATCTTTGTGAATATAAAATGAGACACGTAAGTGAGAATTTAATCAAAGCATGCTTGCTTAAATTCTTACTCTAATGAAACAGGCTTAGCCTCCTGATCTGCTTTAAATAGAGCTCCTTTTTTGGTATCAAAACACCCTGCAGAAATAACTGAAAGGTCAGAATTGTAACATATTTACATGGGTACATTTGAAGAGTTGCAAGGAGGAACTGCCCGTTTCCATCACAAGCAGTGGGTTACCTGCTGAAAGGGGAGATGTGGCTGCCTTCTCCAGGTCACTCCTGCAAATATTGCCTTGAAGAGTAGTTGTTGAAATACTCTCAAGCCAACATTGTGTTTGGGAGGCTTATTCCAAAGTTTTGCAGTTATTAAATTATCTATTCTTGTCTACTGGGTTGCCTTTTAGTTTTTCCAATGGCAAAGACTACATTGCAGTTACCGCGCTTCTTTTTTATTACTATTATTATTATTATTTTCCATGTCCTTTTATCATTGGGCTAGGGGAGGAGGTTGAAAACTTGATAAAACAAACCATTAAACCTTTTCAGGTTGACTGGGTTACAAACCTGAACTGAGATGGTGAGTGAGGTGCCACAGAAGTGTTTCTCCACCACGTTGCCAACTCTTTGCGCCGTACGGAATAAATCGGCCACTTCCTCGGGACCCAAGTCACGGAACCGCTCCACTGGCCGCAGAGGACAAATGAGGACATCTGAAGGTGGGATTGTCAAGGCACAAACACAAGCATGAGTGGTCCAGAAGGATAAGTATCTCAATGCCTAGTCTCTAACCTGCTTCTGATCACCTTTGAATTATCTAAACTCTTCCTGCCCAAGGATTACAGCAAGAGCAACTAAGACATGGGCTAAATAAAGAGAATTATACGATGCTTTGCTCAGAAGTTTCCTCAAATCCCCCAAAATGGGCAAAATGACTAAATTAAGGCCCATATCACAGAATCACAGAATGTTAGGGATTGGAAAGTCCAATCCCCTGTTACTAGAAGAGTAAGAAGATCATCTAGTCCAATCCCCCCATGTTACTAGAAGAGTAAGAAGATCATCTAGTCCAATCCCCCCATGTTACTAGTGAAACATGTAAAGGAAAGCAAAGTTTTCAGACTTTGATGAAGAAATGCTTGTATTTAGCACCTCTGAAAGTCAGAGACATCTCCTTTTCTGATTAAAGATGGGGCAAAGGAATTTAACATGGGTTTGGGTGTGTGGCCTGAGGCAGCAGTTTTACAATGTTTTCCCACATATGGGGTATGTATTTTTGAAAAATCTTGGTCTTACACCTCTAATTTTAGGTCCCTAAATGCGAAAAGCTGGCACGGTGCTGATAATAGCAAATCACCTATTTCTGTATCACATATTTAATTACTATTCACAAGCAATGCTCACCTTGTATAAATATTATATTTTTAGAAATACATTAGGATAATGAAGACCATACCCTTTTAAGAGCAGTGTTCACAACACTGTAAATATACCTTGATTTTATTCTACCTTTGAGAGTCAGTGAATGAAACTCTAAAGTAAACAATGGAAGTAGGCAGACAGTATTCACAGACATCTGATCTACTGTGTTCACAGAAATTCATAATTGCCATGATTCCTCACTTGAAAGTCAATTCTGTAACATTATTAATAGGGTCCAGAATTCTTAGCAGAGCCTCAGCTGTGCAAATCCAACAAGCAAGTCCTTGGGACTTGATTCTCCTTTCAGTTCCCTGCAGAGAGGATTTTTTTTCTGACTTACAGTAACATGTTAGCAGAATAAAGACCTTAAAATCACCTTTAACATCACTTGAACTTTCATGACCAAAGGCTAGGAAAATTAACAACTTTTATTTTTTCAGTATTATAATGAGTGTTCAAAGGACTATTTGAAGAAAATTAAGTTCTATGCCATAGTATTACAGTCATCTTTATTTTTACTGCATCTTGCAGCCTGCAGGTATTCAGGAATATTCTCTACACCCCAGGAAAGGTAACTAGGAGATGCTCTGTAGTTAACAGGTTCACACAAAGGTTACATCAACCTGATCTTCAAGAACCACATCAGACATTTGAAATAAAGATTGATACATGCAAAAGAGGATTTATTCCCATAAACACAGAGGCAACATGTTTGCATCCACCAAGTTTATCATAGGAATCACGTTTATAATTCTGATTAGAGAGAAAAAGAGATATTTGCTGGAAGTAAAGAAGGAGAGGCAGGTTTTAATCATTTCTCACAGTCCAGATGAGGACAGATAAGATTGTAATGGACGTTTGCTAAACTGGGAGCAGATTTTTTGAGCGAGCTCCACTGCTAGAAGCTCCCACCAGAACAGGAGAAGACTGGTCCCAGCTGCAGGTCTTAATCTGCTTTGAAAATCTGGCCCTTATTTCTTTTAGCAGAGCATCAGCTATGCCACCAACATTTTCTTTTCCTCTTGTTACAACTTATGCTACTAAAATTTAAGACAGGAAAAATATGTATTTCGAAAGCAGGTACTTGGAAATAAACCAATCCTGGGTGAGCCCAGTTTTGTGGGGTTTTAGTTCTAAAATGCTGTGCCTCTTGGCAAGCTACTGGGCATAATAAACCTCCTGTAATTTATTTGTGCCTTCCCAGCACACTGTACAAACCTCGCTAAAGGATTCTATTGGCTGAACTTAGGGCCCAAGGGAAGAGCTGGAAATTTGCTTGGCAGACCTGATTTCCATACCAGGAATAAAGGAATAGAAAAACTAATTAATTTCCCCTCATAAAAAGTAAATCCATGTCAACACTAAAACAGGGAAAAGGACATTCGTTTAATCTGAGTTCATTTTTCAAGAGGAGAGAAGGGAAGCTTGTACCCTTAGGGCATCTGATACTTAAGTAGATAATTATCCTTCTTCTGCAGCACTGCTTTATTACCATGGGCCAACGAACCATTTATAAATGAAGAGAATTTCCCCTCACTTACCTCTAGCAAAACTGCCACTGACGTTAAGACAAGTTTCCTTTTCCCCTTTAGGATTTTTTCCCAGCAGTTTCTCTCCCTCTCAGACTTGCCCACACCTCACCAGCACTTGTTTGCTCTCTACCTAGCTCAGAGCCACAGCCACCAGGTTGCATTAATCATAGTTTCTACAGCCTTATGTTAGCACCGTGCCACTGTGAAAAACACGGATTTAAACACAGCCCTGGATGTCTAAGGGTCATTTAGATGTGGTGTTGGGGGATATGGTTTAGGGGAGAACTTTGTAGAGTAGGGTTGATGGTTGGACTCGATGATCCCAAGGATCATTTCCAACCTGAGTGATTTTATGCTGCTTGTGAGAGCTTTTGTTTCCATAGCACAGAGAGGGAGAGAGTGTGGTGTGAGTGCTGGTCGTGACCAGGACAGGACATCTGTTTATTCTTCTTAATTCTACCACTAATCTGCTCTGTCACTTGGGCAAGTTGTCTCTGTACCTCTCTCTCCTCTTCCACACTTTATCTGTCTTATCTGCTTCGATAGCATTTGCCAGTTGGTGCAATGGATGTTTTCCTATTAAGCCGTGAGGCTTTCTGCTCATGTGAAGCACTCCTGCAAAATCAAAAGCTGTGCTCATAAACCATGTCCTTCTGCAAACAGGATTTGCACTTCCCTCCCTATGTTACCCAGACTCATTTACAACTCAAACTAGATTTTAACCATATTTCTGTCTTTGAATGTGATAAATAATTCAAAGGCACAATCACACACTGGAGCATCTTTACTGAACTTTCCATCATTTCAAAATAATTCTACAAAGAATAATGATAGAAATCCTGAATCAGAGCTAAATTAACATGAGAATGTAATTAGGGCAACATTCAAGTTATATTTAACTATGAATATATAAAAAGGCAAATGCTAGAAGGAATTTGTGGATTTGAGGTCATTAAGGAAACAACCATCCTCTGCAACTTTAAATCATAGTTTTTAACACTAGGGTAATTTTTAACCTCGTATCTTGGTCAGATTCTATGCTGGATAAATGCTCTGTTCTAAGATTAAAATTAGATAAACTGTTCATTGCTTTCTGCAATTACTCCCTGCAAACACTGCTGGGAACTACTGAGGTGCTTCAGGTGACTGGGTATTAAAGGTGCAAGCCAAAGTGAGTCTGTGCTTGTGTCTACGTGCAGTTACTCCTTAGACAGGAGGATCTACTGCCATCTGAGATGCCTCAGGGCAACCAGCTGCCACTCCAGAATGGCAGGAGGCTCCCATATGCCCTGTGTCATTTCTGGCAGCCAGGTGGGAAGCTTGAGTCGTGTCAGAGTATTGGAAATGGCAGTAGGTGTCTGTGTTTGGGCAACAGCCCCCACCTCTACAGAGAGACTGAGCAGGACAAGGGGCTGCTCTCAGCAGACGTGCTGCATGACTGAAGACAGCATTCTGCCTTCAGAAAGTTGGGACTTTATGTTTCCATCCTAATTAATTTCATGATTTCTTCATTCATTCTAAGCTGTTAGTGACTGATGAAGTTTCTATTTTTAAGCTTTGATGTGCACAGCTGTTATTTCCTTCCAATTCTCTGAGTCAGTCTGCATCATTAGAGCATGGGCAATTTAATATGTCAACTTCTCCAGTTTAGGAGTGGAAAACCTTTACACCTGATGGTAACATGTGATCATACATTCCTCTCTCTAGATCTTGCAGGAGTCTCCCCACAGCCTCACTTTTTTCCTAATACCCAAGCAGGCGTACACAGATCAATATGCATATCCTCACACACACTAAAAGCCTCATTAATGATTTATTAAACAATTAGCAATGTCAGTATTTTCCAAAGACTACCAGTAGCTAGCAGAGTAAAACTTCAGGTATATTAGTAGAAGTGCATAACCATGAAGTAGCAGTAAAGCAACAATGAATCAGACCCATTACCCTCAAACTTCACCCAAGGTCAGGTTTGATGGGGCTCTGAGCAACCTGCCCTAGGTAGAGATGTCCCTACTTGTGTAGGGAGGTTGGAGCAGATGACCTCTAGAGGTCCCTTCCAGCCTAACACATTATGATTCAAACTGAGCTAAAACCTAAGGATGACCTATGATTTCAACAAAATCACTTGTCCTTATATCCTGGGCACAGCAGAGCACTCCCTGCACAACCTTGGGCGGGTTAATGCACCAAAGCCCAGGAGCCTCCTCCATAATTCAAATTAACAGCCTCTGCCTGTTGGGCTATTAAGATTGTAACCTGTCTGCAAAAGCTCAGACTCGTGGCCAAGCAAGCATGGCTCAACAAATTTCTACACACCAGCAGAGCAAGGATGCTGAAATTCACGTGCCAGCTCTCAGCCCTCCAAGGTTGCACATGTTCCTGTAAAACTCTTTCATGCTTCCATTAACTTTTTAGACCATAATAACTGGAGCCCTTTGAGACTGGCATTTACTGCAGGGTGGTTCCTGCGACAGGCACCTGGACACTGTCATGGCTGTCAAGCACAAGTACAAATTCCCCATGTAAATCTCAGTATTTAAGGATATGCTCACACTGGAGATTATGGGTCATTTCTGTATTTGTTAATCACAGAATCATTTTAACTTGATCAGACTGAGAGGGCTCAAATTCCACAAGACAACCAAGGCACGTGGCCAACATCTGCATGGTGACCACTTCACATGCAACTTTCCTTCCCTTAACACTCATAGAGCAGGGGTTGAAATTCAAAGGCACAGTGGCAAATTTTATTTGCTTTATCTGAATTTTGACTTTGAAGCCTAAATTGTTGTAATTTTGTATTCAAGGTCTAAGCCAGGCTCTGCTTTCCCTTCTGAAGGGTTGATCAAAATCCCATTAAGTGCCCGTTATAAATTTTCACACACAACTACCACGTTACACATTTTCTGCAGTTCTGAAATGTTGGGAAAATGGCCTTTGGGAGGTCAAAAAAAGAAAGAAAACAAAAAAAAAAGCCCTAAAGAGGTTAAAATTCTTTAATGTGACAAGCTTTAGAACTAAACACAGCTTTTTCCTGGTTAAGTTCATATAGAAAACATACCTTCCATTTTGACTTTTGTTTTATTCCTGAATTTGAACTTCAAACAGAACAATTCAAAGCTTTATAAAAGAAAAAATTAAAAGCTCTCCGGGTCCTGACATCCTAACAAGAGGAATAAAGTTTTTGTTGGTGTCTCTTTTTTCTTTATGTTGCTGAGGAACCAGTTAAAAACCTTAAAACTGAAGGGTTTTCTTAATATATGAGGCTCTAAAAGAACAAAATACAAGGGGAAAAAGCCAGAATATCTAAAAGTGAAAGGGTAATTGCTTCTTTATGAAGCTCCTGAGCTTGACCAATATTGTTAGTTTTCTAAACCATGTTACAAAAGGTTTTAACTTAGAAAAATCATTTATTTTCCATGTGTAACATGGTCACATTAGAATGGAAATACTATTCCTGTTCAGGAGACTTTTAAAAAAGATCTGTGAAGTCTTTCCTTTTATAACAGCATGAGAGCCAAAATCTCAAAAAAACCCCCCAACTTTAAAATATATTTTAAATATGAAAAGTAGTACTCAACAAAATTTCCAAATCTCTTAAAACTCTTGAAATACCCATTTTAACATTTTTACATATAAGTCACTTAGTCAAGAAAAACTTTCCTTAATCATTTAGTTCAGGAAACTCATCAAATCTGACTTTTCCATTACTATTTTGGTTTTTGACTAACCCATTCTCATTTCAAAATAAAAAAGTCCCAAACCTTGGCACCTATGGAGAGTTAATATTCATGTATTTCATATTGGGTGAATAACTTAAAGCTCAGTAGCCTCTCCCAGCTGAAAGCATCTCAGTCATTTACAGAGCAACTCCCAGCAAGAAATCCTGCCTTGGAGATCAGGACTTTGCTAATTTTAGGATGAATACAGAGTGTAGCCCCATGGATACTGCTCCCATCTCTTCCTAAAAACTGGGACCATTTGAGAGACATGTAGAGATGGCATCTACTGAGCATAAGGCTGCCCAGTGGCCAGCTCAGCCCTCACCGAGGTGGGAAGAAAATACCTTGGGAGCTCAGAGACCAGAAGAACCAGCTGCAGAAGACCACAAAACATGATTATTTCTGTCTCCTGCATCTGTATGACAGACCCCTTCTGCACATCCCTAAGGTGGCTGATGGGAATGCTGAAATAATGCACTGTGGGGAGCTGGGTGAGGAATTATTCTTTTCTTATCCTCTATTTTACATGAATTTGCATCAATTGCCCCAAGCAGAGAGAATCAGTCAGACAAAGCTTCAGGTATTAAAGCTCACCACAACGTTGTCCCCAGATAGAGCTGAGGAGCGTGGGCAGGGGGATTGAATTCATCATTGCATCTAAGCAGAAGTTTTCTTTGTTCAAAAGCTCTAATTGCCAACACAAAAAAGTCCCATAGCTCAGAACAAACACAGGAGAATGCATGACTAATAAAATTAATAACTGAAAAACAACTGCCAGTCATTTATCTTTTTTTTTTCCTGCCCTTGAACAATTCTTCACATTTTGAAGGCTACAGGAGCAATTTCTCTATGCAAAGAAAATAATAGTTCCACAGACACTGTGGATAGGAGGTAAGGAGGAAGCAAACCCAACTGAAATAGGGCACGCACGTCCAGGTACAAGGCATCAAAAAGCCTTTAAAATCAAATCAAATGCATATTTTGGCTTCATTATGACCAGAATACATCAAGGCCCCCATTCTGTCCCCACTAAATGCACTGGATCAGGAGGTAGAGAGCTGCAGTCATACAAGAGCTGATGTCTCCCCTCAAGATAAACACTGGTCATTAGAACAGTGACTCACTTCTGGAAGGAAACCTGTAGAGGCTATTTGGATTATGAGTGAGCATCTCATAATAAGGAAGGTGAGGGAGCACTTTTTAGTGGGTTTTACATGTAGGACTGGATTTAAGTGTATTTTAGAAGGCTGCTTTGGTACAAGACAGGAAATAATACATAATAGAACGTGTTAAGTTTGGGAGAAAACGTGGCTGTGAACAATAAAGATGGGTAAGAAGCAACAAAAGTGCAATAAAATCACAAGGAAAACTTAAATTGCTTCAGCATTAAAACCACACACAAGGCATTTTTTTGATCTTGCTATGCCACATCTTAGCATTAATAAAAAAAGTCATTAAGATAAGACAAATTATCTAAACACAGTTGATCTTGATAAAGCTGCTCAGTACATGTTTACACTAATACAGAAGACCAGATTTATGCAATGACTCAAAGAATTAGTGGTTCCAGTGAAATCAAGTGAACATCTTTGCTGTGGATCTCTTTGCACTGTGCTTTAAGACCACACTGCAGCTTTTGTGCAGTGGTTTTTTTTACTCTACCTCATCTTCTCACCCCACTGAAGCTACTTAAAATAATTATTCATGCTATTGAAAGGTACAATAGCTCCAATAAATGAACAATAAATATTATTTCGGTTTTTCTGTAGAAAAAAAAAAAATCATTGCAACTAATTTAAATATAGAGATGGCTTTAGTCTAAATTATATAGCACACCAAAGTACAAAGTACTGCAAGTCAAAGTCCAGTGAGTCCACAAGACAGAGGGACACAGCAGGGAAATGTCAGATTCAGAACTGTTCACTTTTCATTTTAAACAGCCCTTTCATACATTTGATATTCCCTTTAAATGCCTTTAGGGTATGTCAAGTAGGTCACTAAAAGCTCAGTTCCTCATAGCAAGTGGTATTTTACTGTAGGATTCATCCTTTTCTGCAGCTCCTGACCTCAGGGGCAGCCTTGGGCAATAGCAGGTGCCTAAGTGGAACCACAGTGAGAAGAGCCATGGGAGAGTTGGTGGCACAGAAACGTGCCTCTGATGCAAATTTCTTTGGGTGGAAATTTACTGCAGACCTCAACTTACATTTGTACCAGGAATCGTGATCACATTCTAGAAACATGTGAAGCTTTTCATCTTAGAAAGCCCCAAAGCAATAACCAGTGGCTAAACTGGAAATGTAGAAGTCCCAATATGAAAGGACTTCATCTACAGCTACTATGGTGCTCTGAGAAGATCCTATAAAGAAATACTGCTGTACAAGAACCCATTTCAGCTAACAACTACATCTATATTGCTCCAGATGATATATCCTACTTCTAAATGTACAATGCAACTATTCATAGTAACAGCAGAAAACAAACCCTTGGGGTGCAACACTCAAAGAGTGGGGTTTTGCCCTAAATATTGAAATAATGGCATTTGCCATAGAAACTACTATATTCATACAAAGCAGCTCAGCACCTGCAAGTCGTGCTCAAACGAGCTGCACCACCAGAAAACTGCATTGAAATCAATTTACCAAACCTAACCCTATTGGAATTGCAGCATGTCTCTGCAAAGCCTCATTTCAAACAGAGGAAGATCATGATCCAGCCTCTCCACCTGAGAATAAGAAACAACTCATGAGAAAATGCTTCAGCACCGAGTCTTAATTAAAGCTCCAGCACCATCGTGTCCAAAAAATAATGTGATCATTATGAAGTTATATTCTAGGTCATGATTCAGGAACTATATAACGAAGGAATAATTAATTACTAAATATTAGTTAGGACAAATTTACTTTCTTGCAATTTATTGGATGCCATATTCCGGGCATTATGTTTTATTGGGAACAAGCTTTAATCTGGTGGGAAGACACCACAGAAATTAAGGTTTTGTACAAACCATAAGCTTTAATGACATAGTCTAAGGTATTTGAATGTATAATCTTGTTGTTGTTATGGGCATCTATGGTGGGAGACAGTAATAAAATGACTATTTGGTGAATCTCCCTGGATTTATCTTGCCTAATTTTGAAGGCAGATTGGTCTGATCAGAGCAAACAACTGCATTTGGAACTGTGCAAAGGCAATGTTGAAGTTTCTTGCTGCTTAGGAAGTTTCACTCCTCCTATCCTCTTGTTTTCTCCATAATTAAGGTGTCTCAAGCAAGGTTCTATTGGACTTGGTGCTGGAGGAGCTGGTAACAGATCCACTGGCTCAAACTACCTGTTGATGGCAGATGATCAAGAGCTTTACACATACTCTTTATAACTCTGCACTAAGTCTATGCTGAACAGCACAAAGACAAGCTTGTGGCAGCATGTGCCAGACCAACAGTGCCTTCATTTCACAACCAGTGAAGCATCAGCTGGAGGAACACAGTTCAAGATCAATTATCAGAGTATCACAGGGGACAAGGAACACGTTTGGATAATCAAGGTTTCAGGTAATGAAGGTAATTTTGAATGTAATTGATAGATAATGAGGAACATGAATAACAGGGAGTTTTGGAAAACTGGATTTGGATTATTCAGACTGTCTCACACTAAGTGTATTCCTCAAAGAATATTGGAATGTATGCTGGGAGTTTCTAAGTTTTAAAATGGAATAAAGCACCTGATCCCCATTAATTTCTCAGAAGTGGTTTTCTACCTAGTTCTGTTAGGGTGTTCATAAAAGCACTCCAATTAAAGTCAATGGAGGGATGTGTTTGTCTTAAGCTGGAAACTCTCATGGCATATTTTGCACCTTTCTAAAGGAACAGGATGGGCTATGCTGTTCCAAGGAACAAGTCCATGAAAGTAGAATATGCCTGAATTTCAAAAGAGAGAAAGAAACTCTCTTGCAAACCCCAAATTCTCTCTCCACTCCTTGCAGGAAAGGTTTAGCTTTCTGTAAGAACATCAGCACCTTTAGGAAACTCTGAAAAATGAGAGAACCTTCTATCTGCTGTATAAAAGAGCTGCTCAGCACAGCAGAAAGGCAAAATGGAAAACCTTTGCTCTGCAAGATCACATCTTTGCTGCTGCACCTAAAATTAAATCTGTCAGTGTATTTCCATCAGTTTCTTTGAATACTTAATATTGCCAAGTCCATAGTAAAGACTCTAGATTAATCTCTTTACTTCATTGGCTAATAGGATGTAGTGAAGAGATGACTTTGCAAGTAGAAGAGTTCACTGTTGTTTTGGTAAATGTTATTACTTTTTCTGCTGTTTAGAAGGGTCTACTGAAAACTGTGCTGTTGCCATCCCAAGGAATTCTCCATTATTCCCCAGTGAAGCCCAGGAGCATGCACATAGCCCTCTGTGCTTCCAGGAGACATCACCTCAGAAGTGGTAATAGTTGGAGAAGGAGGACACTGAAACAATAAACAAGTGAAATGTAACTGGGGGCTGATAGAGTTATTTCAAAAGTAAGAGGAATATAGCAATAGACTTTTCTGCAGTTTATGTATCTGGGGATTAAAACAACTAGTGCAGCACAGCAGGGAAACAGCCTTCACTCAGCTGCAATAGAGGGAAAGGTGGCACGGAAATACCAAAGAGACTCTGTAGTGTTTAAGCAGAGACTCAGAGGCAGTCAAACATGAAAAGAAATTATTTTAAGCCACTATTCTTTAGCTACTTAATTTTGACAACTTATTTCATATCTCCTTTACCACAAAAAAGCTTGGTATCGACAAGAATGATCACAGAAAGTGCATGTGTCAGGGGAAAATGCTCCCAAAGATGCATTTCCCCTCACCTGCCAGGGGAGTCAGTTTTGGATAAGTTATATCTAAGGGCAGAGAAAATGTAAAACAGATGTAGAGCACATCTTCAATGTGAAACTATCCGTACTAAGCCCTCCTTTTAATACAAAATAGAACTCAAGCAGAGATGGTGAAATGTAGCTTACAAAGCACCCGAGACAACAAAAGCTGTTAAAGGAGGAGGGAATCAGAAAGAAAAGGTCTCCCCCCTGTTTTTCACTTGCATAATCACAGAACCATCAAACGTTCTGGGTTGGAAGGGACCTTAAAGATCATCCAGTTCCAACCCCCCTGCCATGGGCACGGGCACCTTCCACTAGACCAGGCTGCTCAAAGCCCCATCCAGCCTGGCCTTGAACACCTCCAGGGATGGAGCATCCACAGCTTACCTGGGCAACCTTTTCAGTGCCTCACTACCCTAATAGTGAAGAGTTTCTTCCTTATATCTAATATAAACCTACCCTCTTTCAGTTTAAAGCCTCTATCACTACATGCCTATGTAAAAAGTTCCTCTCCAGCCTTCTTGGTCCCCTTTAGGTACTGGAAGACTGCATAATAAGCCCTCCTAGATAAGGACAACAGTGTCCTGTGTCATGATTGCCTCTGTAGATGTTGTTCTAATACTATTACTGCCATTAATATCCATTGCTCCCAGCTCTGCACATCACAGCCAGGCATTTCAGCATGCACAGTACATAAATTCATACTCTCATCCTGACTCCTGCAATATTCAGGAACATGAGAATGAAAAAGACAAACTAGCAGTTTAACTCTGAATAACCCTATTTTGTGTGTGTGTCATCCGAAACCATTACTTTAATGTGATTATCTGTTTTTATTATTTCCTTTCCATGGACTTGGAATAAAAGACACAACTGAGACTCTCTCATACACGGTCATTGGCATCATTACAGTCTTTCTACTGTCATCAACAGGGATCTGATCAGTAAATCAAGTTAGACTGTAAGGGCTACTGAAGAACAAGCACTCTTTTATCATGCTATTACATACCCAAGCTACCACTTTCTCTGGCTCACTGAGGAAAACAGGCTGGTTTAGTTCCTTTACATAACCACAGGAGTTCTTAATGCACAGATTATTGACTTAGAGGGGTTTTATCATGTCCCAGTGTACCGGGGGATTCCTTAATCCAGGACTTCTTTACATGATCTATTTTCATGGCTCTTTTTATTGTCACAGTCTGTCATTATAATGATTTGCAAATCCAGAAGCAGCATATGCTTAGCTCCTTAACAGGTGCTCAAGGAAGAGAGGGGGAGAAGGCATTTCCCACCCTCTCACCTGCCCTCTCCTACTCCATAAGCACTGAACCCCATCACATGCAGCATGACAAAATCCCTGCAGGGCTTAGAGCAGCAGGGAGCTCTGTGGCACAATGTTGGCTTCCAGCCCACTGGAGCATTTCCACATCAGCCCATCACCTCCACAAAACCAGCAGGGTGGAGATCCTCCTTTGCCTTTCTCCACAGAGGTCACCCTTTGTGGAGAGACACAGAAACAGGAGTCTCCAAGAGCAAACAAGAGCTCTCCAAGAGCTGCACAACATCAGCTGCTAGTAAAAGCCACTGATACTTGATTCCTCTTCTGATACTACTGAAAGTAGCCAGAGATGTTCATCCCTAGTACAGAATCACTGCTGAGAAAAACAAATGTTTCAAAGCAAACGGGTGGTGTCACAAAACTGTCAAGAACAGACCCTGAATATCTTGTAGTTTTGAGATCAACAAAAAAATCTACTGAACGAGGGGTATGAAAACATGTTTGCAGAGATGAAGCCTCCTGTGTCTCCCTCTGTGGGTTTTTGTAGTAGAAACATGAAGCTGCTCTCCTCCCTTCCACTCTCTGCTCCAATTTATTGCCCAAATAGAAATATCTGTAAGAACCTCAATACCTGCAGGAAGCTTCCCATGAGTGCTACACAATGTGAGGACAGGGCTCAAGGTTATCATATGGTTTAGGTTGAGGTCCATCAAGGCGAGCATCTGAATTTTAAGGCCCTTTAACCCTTATATCCTACCTCACCCTGATTAATACCCGTTTTCCTTGCCACTGTTGGAACCACTGTGCACTTCAAATAAATCACAGGCCTAAAATTCTCACTGGAGTAAGGTCTGAGTAGCTGTTAGCACTTCATAGCACGTCTATATACCCCCAAAGATTTGGGCTGTGATCTCTGGTTTGGACTTCTCAGTGTTACCATAATACAAGCTGATAACAACAATATGTCACTGTGCTTGTTGCTAGCAGATAGTTCCCTGGAGTGAAGAAAAAAAAAACCTGTTTAAATCTGACATGTTATCAATGTTAAAAAAGAAAGTAAATTTATGCCAAAAAAGAACTAACAAAGAAAGATGACAGTGCTCCTGGATGTGAGGGAGAAAACTGATGCTGAATTTGGTATCACAAACTCTGTTCCAGCAAATAAATTTCTAGATCCCCGTGTTTCTTCCTTAAATTACAAGCACATAGCATTTCTTGGGGGTTTATGATCACCATCAAAGCCATCCTGCTGAGAAACGTGGATGTCTTTCTCCTTCCAAAGGTCACAGAAGAGATCTCCCATATCTAGGGGCTGAAAGAGCAGGAACATTTGGTACTCCTCCAAATGAAAGCATCTCCATCGTCATTTGTTCAGCTGCCTCTTGTTAAGCTGCTGGATGTGAATCACCCCATGACCTCCCAACATGTCAGTGATGGCTGTGTACACTGTTAGGAAACTCAGCCTGGCAAGAGTGATGTGCATGCTTGTTGCTCTGGAAATTAAACACGTTCCCTACAGAGCCCCCTTGATCATGCCTGGCTGCATCTTCCCATGCTGACACTTACCCTGGTGTGAAACACACTCCTGAAGCATTTTTCCTGCACTTCACCTCACTACCTTGGGCTTCTTAGCAGGCCAGGCAGAAACTGGTGGTACTGGCTGCGTGTCACTGATAGAGAATGGAAGGCACAAGAGATGCCTAGGCAGAAGCAAGCAAACTAACTAAAAAAAGGCAAACCCACTGCTTTTCAGTTGTTTATAGGAACTTCAAAGTTCTCCCCCGTTATAAATCATTTGGAGCTACCAGCCTGCCTAAGGATGGCTGTGCTTTTGAAGGTGAAAGCTGGAAGATCAGACCTTGGGTGATAAAAAGAATGTTGGTTCCACTACAGACAGAGTGGACTGCACAGGAGATAAAATGGTGTCCAAGAAGAGGATAGATCAGGCTGAGATGTTTTTGCCATGCAACTAGTCACTAAGAGATAAAAGTGATTCTACTGGATAGTAGGAGAGAATTAAGCTCTTTTAAGCCATCAGAAAGGGAAAGAATAAATAACATTTTCATTTGACTACCACTTTCTTAGGGCATTTGATTATAGTGGAAAGTTACTGAATAAACCCCCCAACCTTTTAAACCAAACGTGACAATAAAATCTTAAACCAATAATGAACAATTTAGAAAACTCCTTGCAGCCATGATGCCAGACCCAATTATATTTGTACTACTAATTAACTAGTGCAAGATAAACAAAGTTATCAGTGGAGATGAGAACCCAAAGAATTGCAAGAAGGAAGGAAAATTGTTCTGTAGCAAAACATGCTCAGGATGTCCTCAAAAGAAGAACCAAAAGGCAATTTAATGTTGCTTCACTCTCTTCTGTTCCAGAAGAAGCTCATCAGACTGTGTATGAAAACAAAGAACTGGCTCATAAAACTTTCAAACCTCGTTTAGAAAGCTTTAAAAAAAATTTTTTTAAAAACCCCAGCCTTTTCCTGGAAGAAAGTGATTTGTATGCAAATCTACCCCAACATTTGTCACCAAAACTAAAGGATTTTGAAGTGAGAGAAGTTTTTTTGAATATAAAGTTTATCACTGCTTTGATGAAACGAGATGCCAGCTGCGAGGTTGCTGCTGTCTCCTCTAATACCAATTAAAAGGATGGAAAATGGGGCTGGAGCTCGTGCTCACAGGCAGAGCTGACACCACACATGTAGCACGACTTTGACACCTAAACCTCCAGTGGCAGCAGCTAAGACATCAAGGGGCCTACAATGAAAAGTAAAACACTAGACTTACCAGCAACCTCTGTGACCTGCAGTATTACAAAATGCATGAAGCCCTCACATATCACTTATAATAAATTAATGTTCTCCAATAAGAGGAGGAATGGGGAGCCAATATTTAAATAAAATACAGAGTACACTCAGCTGCTGGGAAAGAATGGTTAATTTTGTGTGGTTTTTACATGCTTTTAATCTTTTTTCAGAAGTGTGCTTGCTCTTGGGCATCTTGAACAGTTTCACCTGACCCTTCTAGCCAGCAAGGACCAAGCGGGAAAGAACTCCCACAAACTGCACCCAGTAGCCAAGCCTCCCTCCCCAAGCCCCAGGACTTTAAAGGTGAACAGGAGCAGACAGAGCTCAAAGCCATGGGGCTCACTTAGAGAATGCCTTGTCAGCAACCCTATCTTACTTTTTAATTATACATTCTGCATTTTTATCTGCACCTACAGAAATAATGAAATCCTGCGAGGAGGAGCTTCTTCCTCTCCCAGTATTTTGACCTCAAGAAGTACTGGAAAATTCAAGAGTCTTGTCAGACTTAGAAAACTATCCACACTTCCAGATGTTATCACCATTGCTCTGCAATGGTCAATTGCTAATTGATTTCCTTTAAACTTGTGTAAGCTATAGATATATAGATGTGTACGTGCAACGAAACTCAAAGTGTTTTTCCTTGTTCAGAACTCTGATATCAAAACATCTACAACCTCCCCAAGAATGCTCTAGGACAAGCTACAGGACAAAAGTAAATCAGTTTTAACAAAGCAGGAGAGATTACCAGAGTAGCGAACATCTCAAAACACCATTTTTCAAATTATTTTCTTGCCTTACCTCACATAGCTGCACAAGAGTTGTGTTTTAGAGGGTGATACTTCTGAGACTGCCACTGATCTATCAAAAAACCCCCAAAACTTACCAACAGGCAGAGAACTCTCACTTGGAGGTTTAGGCTACATGCCTGCTGCTTCTGATTGTGTGCTATTAAGATTTTCCACAAATAAGAATCCCAATAGGTGAAGGCTAAAGTCATTAAACACCACTTTGAATACACCAGAGAACAGAGCATTCCCACAATAGCAAGCTCAATGCAAAAGAACACATCTGCACATAATGGCACGTAAAACACTGTGGAAGCAGATGTCAAGAAAATGGTTTTACTCTGATTCAATTTCCTCAGGCAGAAGGATTTTGAAATGTTTTTCCAAAACATGGCTTAACACTGGTAGACAAGAAGCTGAGCTGAGCTCCTGGGACATTTGCAGCCCCCTTCTCCCACAACACATCTGTGTAGATGAAAGCCCATCTGGATCACATGCAAGGAAAACACCAAGTGTGGCTGGCTGTGCTGCTGACCCAGGGAGCAGAGACATGGTCCACCACAGGCAGGGGGATGCAGTAAGGTGGGGACACAGCCCTCACCTTGTCTGTGTATTACACCTCACCAGTTACACCTCACTGGTACCCTAGTGCATCCTCCCAGCGCTCAGGGGCCATCTCACAGCACCAGTCATGCCTTTGGGAAAAGGCAACTGAAAAATCTAATATATTACATTACATATCCTTAACTATAGGCACAGAACAAGCTCCTCTAGAGGTGTCAAACAAGATTTGAACCCCAGTTTCTTTGGCATGGGGCACACAAATCTCCTGCAAGAGCTCAAGGAGATCTTGACTGAGGTGGGAGCAGCCCTGACCGTGCTTGTTTGGCACACAAAGCACAAACAGCTCAGGGACTTCAGCTCAAAAAAATAGTTTTACTCTTCAGAAATGCTAACCCTGGAGATAAAACAAAGCACAAAAGTTTTCCAAGACAACAACTTTTTAGCTAAAAGAATGCTTAAAAGAAAACTCACACACAAGTAGAGAAGAAAGGACCCCGGGATCTATCCATCCTGCTCCATATAATCCCCAAACAGGCTGTGTACAATAAGGAATATATTATTATTTAATATTTTTGCCTTACATAATTTAGTACAGCACTGGATATTGCAAAACCTTTTAACCCCTGCAAGTTGTTTTTTTTTTTCCACAAAAACTGGTGACTTTTCTCTAAGGAAGTAAGGTATACAAGGTATACAAGTTAATATTATAATAAATATAGCGTATTATTTATAGATATAAATAACAGCATAATTTATAGATATACATAATATAACATTTCATCCTCACAATAAAAATTCATAAAGAATTCTTAAAAAAAACCCACAAAAACAAATAGGAGAAATCCTAGAGAGAAGAAAATCATCAATGCTGGAGTTTCCACAGAGGGCAACAGAGGTGGCCTCACTTGGAGCACACCCCTCACTCCAAGCAGAAATCAAGGGTATCTGTTGCCTCTATTACAAAAGCAGCTTGGAAGGCACACAAAAGCAGTTGTAACACAGTGTCAGGCAATGTAAATATGCAGGTAGGTGTCCAATTACTCCAGCTTTAAAGACTGGAGCAGTATCTCTCTTTATCAGCAGACAAGGTGCACACAGGTTTTTGATACACACACTTGATGTATTTACCTTTGAAATCTGGCCCTGCTGGCGACTGTTGTTGTTCAACCAACGTGTAGGTATGCAAAAGCTGGATCATTTTCATCCTGCTGTGCAGGGTATAGCTGTGCCTTTCAGACTAAATATCTATACTGCTGAAGAAAATGCCCTTTTCCCTTTGAAGTGGGAGAGTACAAACCTCAAAGGTTCATTTCTTTGCAGTGACTAAGGCCCTAATGAGCACAACCAACAGGCTGCTCCAGCAGCTCCAAAGCTAGATGCAAATATATACAAGGTAGATCTTTGTCAATACATCTCGTAGCATAAATCCACGTTGCTGAGAATAAAGTTGGTGTAAACTCTGCTTTCATATATTACTTCATCTTGAAAGAAATATTGGTGACCTTATCCAGCATGACTGTTATAATAGTAATAAAAGTGAATCTTGGAAGATTACACTTCTGGTCAAAGTAGTAAAATGTGACCTTCTGCTATTCAACATTGGCATTTATTATATTAATTCAGACACAAAAACTGCATTAAAATGATGTTAAGTGTCTGGCTTTCATGCACAATAGCTTGATCTTCAAGGAAGACTTCTTCATCAACTCTCCATCTCCCATTTCACCATAGCACAACATATGGTACAGAACCCTTAAAGCCACTCAGAGGATCTCAAAGCTGGTAGTTTGGACTTCTTAAATAAAATTCTGCTTGCATCTCAGCCACTGGGATCATGGCAGAGGTGACACAATGTATTGCTTCTATAGTGTTCATACATGGTGGCATCAATATAAAAACAAATCAAAAAACCCCTGCAGAATCAAAAGTTCATCTTTACTCTTCGAGTGGAAATAGAATCATTATGGTTGGAAAAGACCTCTAGGATCATCAAGTCCAACCTTCATCCCAACATCTCCCTAATCACTAGACCACAGCCTCAAGTGCTACATCTACTTGTTTTTTAAACCCCTCCAGGGATGGTGACTCCACCACCTCCCTGGGCAGCCTGGTCCAGTGCCTGACCACTCTCCAGTAAAGAATTTCTTCCTAATATCCAATCTAAACCTCCCCTGGTGCAACTTGAGGCCATTTCCTCTCGTTCTATCACTAGTGATTTGGGAGAAGAGACCAGACGAGAAATACAAAGGGCTAAATGCAAAACTCTGATGACCAGATTGCAATGAAAATGAAATTTTTCACAGTTATTTTTTATATTGCAGCAGCATGTTCATTTCAAACCAAAACCTAGTCTGAGGTCAGGAAGGAAGATCGAGGATTCTGCAGTCCCGAGTACTCTGAACTCCCACTGATTTCACTAAAAATACAGGACAGAGAGAGAGCAGCATATCAGAGCAGAGATGTGCACTGCAGAGCTCAGAACAGAATGAGGTCTGGAGCTATTTTGGGATACAGCAAAAGTTGAAAAGCAGAGCTATCTGGCATTCTTTTCTATTTTTCTTCTGCACTTAGTGTTTATTCACAGGCAAATATTGCTAGACCAAAAAAAGATCTTTCAGGCTTCCAAGACAAGTTCCTGGTTTAATAAAAAGAAACTAAAAATATTCTAGAGTCTAAGTGATCTCAGATCAGGCAAGAATATGGGGATTTGAGCATTCATTTGGAGCAGGGCACAGAGATCTGTCTCCCATTAGGAGGATCCTGACCATTCCATGCCACGTTACCTCCTCATAGGGGATTTTTGATTAGAAATTTAATAGCCATTTCAGTAACAACAAATAGCAGGACACCAGCCATTTTTTCCCAGAACACAACTCTTATTTTTCTGGCCAACCTAAATTTGCAAATATGCCTTAATTTTAACAATTCTGATAATTAAATGAGATCACTAATGCTTCTCACTATGTTGGCAAGTTGTGAATTTCTGGTTTGAATTTTAGACAGAAAGAAAAGAGAAAGACGTTGGATTTTTATAATCCAAGTTGCATAATCTGTCAAGAACAATGATTTGTGTCTGGCAAAAGCTGATATGCATTTTTAGCAGAGCTAAGCAACATCAGCTCAGTGGAGGGAGCAGAATATCCCCCCCTTCCCTCACTGTGGGCCAGGCATTGCAAAATAAAGCTAAAGAAAGAGAAAAAAAGTGGGTTTATCATCAAGGTGACAGAAAACCACATCTATTTCATTTCAGTAACAGAATATACATTTGGCTTTTTTAGGCTGTGACTGACAGAGCTCCTGTTGTAAGGGTGACACCTGATTTCAACAGCAGCTTCATCCCAAGACATCTTGTGCAGATCTAAGGTCAGGCTTGATGGGGCTCTGACCTAGGTAGAGATGTCCCTGCTTGTGTAGGAAGGTTGGACAAGATGACCTCTAGAGGTCCCTTCCAGCCTAAAACATTCTATGATCTACTGCTCTTCTGCCCCAGCAGAAGCTGTTCCCCTAGGGATGGGTTGACAGCAAGGTGCTCAGAGTCTACACAGATCCTTTGATTTGGTTCCATCAGGGGTGCAATTGTGTCAGGCTTGGTTGTTTTTTTAATCTCCTTTTTGACATATTTCAGCAGGTTTCTCCTAATCCACCCCAATTCATGCCTCATCTTCATATCATGTGCTCTTTTAACAACGCAGGGCCCAACACCTGGACATAAAAACCACCTTTCTTTGCTCTTTACCTCTTCTCCTACACTATTTGCATCCTGCCACAATCCATCTCCTCTTGTTTAAGAGGCCAGAAATGTGCCTAGCAAGGCATGTTATGAACTCAGAAATCTGCCAAGCGCTCCATGGCCAAACTAATTATAACTGTACTCTCTCCGGATTGATGAAGCTAAATGGAGACATACAAACTGTCTTGGAAAAGAGAAAAACATGCAAGTGAAAAATGTTCATATGGAGAAATCCGCGTCGAGGCTTCAGGAGCAGCAGTTTATAGACCCAGTTACTACTACATGCATTTTAAATCTCAATGCCTCCTCAGTATTCATGAAGTGTACCACAGTTCAATAGTTGTTTTCATGAGTTGTGCCTTCATTAGGTGAACAACATTAAACACCTGGGATACTGTTCAAACTAGTCCTAAGGGGCAAATTTTCATGACAAATGAGCTGAGATAAATTTTACAACTGAAAAAAAAAAAAGAAAAAAAATCTCAATTTTGCAATGGTAAATTCACTACTTGTTTCAAAGGAATAAAATAAAGCAACAGAGACACAAAGTTAATATTAATACTAGTTCTGCAAAATCCCCACAGAAAAGCTTTCAGTTGGCTGTGCAAGTAAGAACACTTCCAAATACCACAAGTAAATATTTATTGACACATGTGCTTTTGTTCCTCCTCTCAGGTTAATGGGGTTAATTCCCTGCTATCTTTGGAAACTTCTGTATGTTCATTACCAGAGTGACTTCTTATGCTTTTATGAATAACAGTATCTTCCAGATCCTGTTCAAATCTCTTTTCTTTTTTCCTAAGGCTTGTATAGCACGCTTGTTTCAATTCTTATTTGGATAATGTTCCATTGGAGATGTTACCAAATGTACATTTCTATCCACCCTCTCCCTTGGTGCATGCACGGCCCTTGTCTCAGAGTCAGCCAAGGGTGTTTTCCCAGCCAAAAGCTTTGGGAAGGCACAGAGAGAGCTAATTACAAGGAAGTCCTCTTGCCCTACAGGTCTGCCAGGACTTCCCACAGCTCTGGCCATCCCCTCTACACACGTGGGAAAGGTTGATGCCCCTCCAGGTACTGCAATCAGGACAGAGAAATGCTTTGTACATGGGGTTTTCTCCTCTCTGCTCACAGCTGTCCCTGTCCAAATAGGTGTCAAGCTCGACAACTTACTGAACTGTAAAAAGACTTAAAATCCTTCAGAGTGGAGGTTTGACAGCTCAGGATTTGACATCAGCCTGATATCAACGACTGTCGTGCAGTCTGAGTGAGGGGCAGCCTTTTCCAGCTGGCTCCACACCCACCCAGGCAGCACAACAACCTCAGTCCCATGCCCTGCAGAGAAATATTGATGTTGTCACCTCCGCTGTGAGCTGACATTCATGCCAGAGGCAATAAGGACACGGATGGGCTCATACCTCTGTTTTGTTCAGACACCAAGGGCATGGAGAAGATACAGTGGAGAAGAAGAAGGGGCAGGGAGGACCAGGCTGTTCCTAACACTGTCAGAATCACAGGCAGGAAGATTCAACTTGTAATTCATGTACCTGGTGTCTTCTCCTGAGCACTACAACATTTTCAGCTGTATTTTGAGGCAATTCTAGTAACAATTACTATTTCCATAAACCTTTATTGTAGCTTCTTAAGTCACAGTTGCCTCCTCCTTCAATGGCACCATCACAGTAAGATAATGCTGTCTAGCTGAGTAATGTGTATATGCACAAACACCACTAGAATGGTAGAAGCTCTCAAGATATTTTCCTCACTGCCTTTTTTCACTGTCTTTCTGGTTTATTAGACCCTAAACAACCCCTCCCTCAGGACACCTTCCAGCTCTCTTCCAAGCAGCCACTGAGCCTTTCATACATAATAAAACATAAAAATTAAAGCAATGAATATTAGAAATATCCATCTTACTCCATTAGCTACTCCATAGTGGACTGTAACCCTTTGAATGTGGTCCGTTAATCCCATTAGCTGGTCAAGCAATTTTCTCTACTGCTTCTAGGAGTACAGAGCTCACTAGAAAATACATTTAGAACCATGCTCACCCTTTAGATTAGATTAAGCTGCCTGTACAACTCCAAAGTGTTTCCCTAAGGTTTAAGACCTATATAGTAATCCCTGCATTTTTCACAATTCAATGGGTATGCACTGCTCCTAAAAATTACTACAGGCTCCATTTCACTTAAAGGTTACACCCTCCTCCAAAGTACCAATTATCATAGAATTACAGGCCAAGGGAACAAAGACTTTCTTTGAAGATGACTAAACTGTTCTTTTGCCTCATAGTGAGCAAGAATTCCCCCAAATTTGGTTTATTAGCAAATTTGAGGAAGGTTTAAACAGGAGCAGGCTTGCTCCTCTGGATTGCATTTCAGGCCTGCTGGTCTTTGCTGGGCAGGTTGCAAGCCCTGACTCAAGTCTCCCCTGTGCTGATCCCCATGCATAAGGGCTCTGTGGTTTATTGCTGTAAGCTCATGCTTCAAGCCCTCTTAGGGAGAAAGGGGAAATGAGGGAGGACAGTCAGAGCCTGCCTCCTGCACCCACACATCTCCATCCAGTTACCAGAAAACCTCTGAGAACATAATATCCCCCCTTCCCTACTCACCACGTTCCTGCCAGTTTGGTTAAGGGGTTCAAAGCATGGGCAGGCTCCAGGGGATGCTTGGATATAAACCAAATTTTCCCTTTGGTTTGAAGGTGGGCAAGATGGTTCATTATCAACATTAATTATTTCTTTTTATCTGCACTATAAAATACCAATCCCTTCATGCCCCAAAAGCAAAACTAGAGGTGAGGTGCTACATAGACAAAGTAAGAAATAATCCATGCTCAAAAACCGTGCAGGGCAGACAGGGGACAGGAACACAGGAGGAGAAGAAATAAAACACATGTTGAAAACAGAGATACACAGCACAAGTATATAAACAATTTCTTAAGGAAACTGTGCTGAAAATCTGTTATAATCTACTTGAGCAAAACAGGCTGCAGATGAGTGAAAATCCCAGTGGTGTTTGCAATTGAAACCCTATCCATGTGGGCCCATTTCAAGAGTGCAAGAAAGAAAATCAGTATGAAAGTTTAGCTATTTCTATCTGATAATAATGCCAGAAACATGTTATGTCACTCTGTGTTATATGCCTAAACAGAGGATGCTAGGAGAGCAGAAGGAAGATATTTGAAATTAGTAACTAGAAAGGCAAATTATTTTAATTTTAAAACAGTGACACCTTGAAGTGTGATTTCATAAAAGCCTCATAGATTAGCTGTTATTAAAGCTGAGTTTAGGTCAGAATATTCCTCATGGGTGAATTATTGAAACAACACGAGGCTACTGAGAAGATGTTCTGAGCTGAACCCTAATTATAAGAGTGCAAAGCAAACCACTGCACTAATAGAGCACGTCTTGCAGTGACCATTGTTGTGAAAAATGCTACTTTTTTGTAATATGTGTGAATTCTCTACATTTTCCAAGAAGCAGCAGAGTAACAGTAAATATTTGGTTGGCACAGCTTCAGCACACAGATCACATACTCTGAGATTTGAGGGCTCTGAGTCAAGAAAATGCTTCAGTGAATGCTTAAGTTTGAATATTTACACATCAGGCGAGTTCTTTCCCCACAGTTGCTCCCCACAAGGCCCCTGTGTGACAGCACAACCCCATAGATTAGACAAGCTCTGCTCCAGCTAAATCAAAAGCAGGTAATGCTGTGAATCTGAGCAATGCCCGCCCCAAGCCAGGAGTGTAAGGGCCTTATTTTCATGACAGAAACATTTTCATAACTGAGACACAAGTGAGGACTTCAGCAGAAAAAGGGCAGACTGCAGAAAACACACCACATCACAGGCAAGCAGAAAAATCACCTGTAAAACCTGCCCAAGAAAGGAGATAAACAGGGCCTTGATGGGGAAGTTCTGTGCTGCTGCTCTCTTCTTCCTCAGGCCTACACCAAACCCAGCACCATCCCCTCACATACCTTCAGCTTTGATTCTTTGTCTGTTTGCTCCTCTCCATCTTGAAAGAGCCAAGGGGGAACACAGCACTGAGAGAGCTCAGCAAGATGTCTCCAACAGCAACTCTCTTCCAACTGATCAGCTCCTCGTTGCTTCTCCCAACCTCATTGGTTGCTGGTTAATAAGCTCTGGCCTCACTAATCACCCCAACCATGATCACCTGGGGGTAATTAGTGCCTCACACAGCTGGGCCTCATTCTGTCTGAGGGGCCTGAAACCACCTGGGGGACAAAACAAGTTGCTGGGTTGGGAGTCACCCACAGGTCAACTCCAACTCGGGGCCCACAGCCCAGGCCCCAACACTTGAGGTTCTTAAATAATCCCCATGGAGATCTTTAATAGGAAATACATTTAGAAACATGATTGTCTGCTTTGGAAAAACCAGGCCTGCTTTTTCCTGAAGTCAGGTGCACCAAGCAGAGCACACAGCCATGGATCACAAGTGCTTGCTCATGCCCCACCCTGGGCGGTGCCACACGAAGCTCTGAGCACTACCAAGGCAGTAGAGCTGTGTCTCTTAAGGCTGCTGGTGGGTACATGCACTATGGTGCTGTTGCTCAGCTACCCCCAAGTCCAGAGTCCTGCTGTGTGTAACTTGGAGGACTCTGGGGAGCCAAAGCACCACAGCCTGGAGTCATGTTGTTTTCAAATTTGAACCTTTATCACCTCTGGCCAGGCTGAGCTCTGGCACAACAGGATTTTGCATTACTTGGTATCAGAAATGCTGAACACTTCAAGAAATGAGTCCCTAAGCAGGGCGATACAGGAGTAGATTCATCTCACTGCAGACACACCTTTTATCTACCTTAATGGCACTCGACATGTGAAGGGAGCCAACACGCGTGGAGGAGAGAATGCATTTCAGCTGGTGACATTTCACCACAATACTCAGAGTTAAAAATGCATTAGCAGTAACTTCCCATCTATCAAAAGCATGAGGCAGGAAGCAACACTTGCCTGGCAAAGTCTAAGAATGCTATTAAATGTGCTGGAGGCCAAGCTCTGTCCTTTTTTATGAGCCATTTGCATAAGTAGGACATTTTCACATAAGTCCACATGGCTCTAGGGCAGCAGAACTTGCCACCTCTCTATCTGACTGCTGCCTGGATTACCTGACTACCAAGCATTAAGTGCTAACTTTTAAAAGAAAACATTTAAACCCCGACCCATACAATATTTTCTCATTATTTGAATTCCTATTACATACAAACAGCAAGTAATTAAAGTGTCATATGGCCGGAATGACTGCTGGGGGTACAAACCTACCACATGTCAGGTGATTCACAGTAGCTGTACAAGTACACACTATCCTTCTTCAGTGGACACAAGGGACTGAGCTTGTGCTCAAGAAAAGAGATCTGGAAACCCCTCTCCATGCTGATGCAGACACTCTTCCCTCCATATGTGGGGTCACCAAGACTCCATCTTGCACAGAACTTGCAAACCCATGAACCACAAAAGTAGAGACCCCTTCCTATCCCCCAGCAGCAGCTCATACTTGCAGTTCCCCACTGGTACAAGAAATGCAGCTCACGTGAGGCCAGCAGAGAGCTGAGGAGAAAAGAAATTAAAACACCACTCCACTGTGTCATCTTGTAAGGCTCTAAACTGCCCCATTCAGTGAGGTTGTGAAGTTGCCCATAAGAGTGGCCAGGGCTTCCCTGGTTTGGCTGCCAGTGCTCCACTTGCATTAGCTGCTACTTCTTTCTGTGTTTATGGAATAAACACTTAAGCAGAGTCCAGTATCCTGTGTTTTTCAGTGCACTCAGTTAACTTTTATCTGCATACTTAGCTCTCTGCAGAAGGCTGGTGTAAGAGACTTCCAAAGGATCTTCTTTGAAGTGGTGTAAGGTAGGAACCAGCCACAGGCACCTCTCTTCATGGGAGGAAAGGAGGAGGGCAGGCAAATACCCTCCACGTCACTACTTTTTCTGCTCCTCTAATGAATGCTCCTCACAGATGCTTTTCTGACAGAAAGCCTGCAGTTTCTTTACATAATGACTTCAGAATAAATTGCATGGGGTTCTCAGCAGAGAGAAAATTGTAACTTGCAATTACAGGTCCCCATCAAAGGCCTCAGTTACTTCGTTATTTGGATCACACTCACCATGTCTCTGATGATACAAACACATAAACACGAGCAGTCACTCTGGAATAAAGCCACATGTACATGGGCAGGTATTTGAAGTAGGCAGGTGCCTAACTGTGATTAGAACAAACCCAGATTTCCTTGCCACTCCTTCAGAATCCCCAAAGTTCATCCTAAAACCTGTTACCTGCCAGTGAACTGCAGACACTACTTGAAAGCAATGCCCTACTTCAGAAATACTCAAACTATCTTTTATGTCTTCCTGAGACACCCCTGTTGAATAATACTCTTTAGGAATTACTATGAGCATCTAAGGATTTGGGCAATGTAGATTTTTCTCAGATAATGTTGCTCTCACAGTCACTGGGATGGTGAAGAGCTCACACAAGTCTTGCCCAGCAGCACTTGGGATAACCTATTTCTGTTACTGAAGGCAGGGGAAGGAAATAAGCAGTTGTTTAAAAATGTAGTAACTAGCTCTCTGCAGATAGAAGTTCTCAAAAAGCTAAAAAAATATATTCTGTTCTTGAATCTAAGAGATGTTGTGGGGTGAGCCAAAGGAAAATTCTCCCTGGGCCTTAAACATGACAGCACGAGGGTCATAAACTCCCTCACTCATTTCTTGCTATACCTTGAGCTCACTTCACCTAACTTCAGCCATCTAAATATTAGGGTAGTTTAAATGTGTTCAAATCCAGTTTAAATCTGTCCTCAGGGGAAAGACAAAGATTTCTCTAGAATGCAATTTTCTTGTCCTATGGCAGCTGTCTCAGGTAACCAGGATAAATTGCTTCCTGGAATTATCTGCTGCTTTTCAGCCTAGATGAGTGCCAGAAACCAGGGCTGAGCCACGTGGAATAAGGGCTGGGTAACTACGAGGGGTGTGTACGTGGGTGGGTGACACAGTTTGGTTTCCAGCAAGCCCAGAATGAAGATTTCAGCTTACCCCAGGAAATGAATGGGTTTGAGGGTACTCTGCCTGGTTCCTGCTTTATCTCTAGGGCTGCTTTCTGATCCAGAAGGGAGAGGCTACTTCTGGCCACAGATTCAGGCCTGACATTCAGGTGAATGGTGAAGCCATCAATTCCTGTCCTCAGTAGGCCAACAGAAGAACAAGAATAAGATTGTTCATAAGAATAATCTGCTGCAAACTTACAGTGATAAGCATGATCTTCTTTTCATATCCTCAGCAACACTAAATAAATCTTACATCAATGGCTCTGTTAATTTTGTCACAGACATCAAAATTACAATTCCTAAATAGTGGCACAACATTAGATTTGGTCCAGTCTCCTGGAAATTGCACAGCCCTCTGAGTCTTATTAATAGTCAACATTAATGGTCATGTCTTGAAAAGCTCAAGAATGTAAGCTACATGTTCAGTATAATAACTGAAAACAAAGATGTTTGCTTGAGTGTCAGATTATTTTGCTACATTTAAATTTCCTAATTTATAATTCCTGTTCAATCACTTGCAAGCAGAAGTGGATTAACAACACTACCAGGCTTGCTTTCTGTCTCTATCCTTCCCATATCATTTCTACAAGTCTTAGCTCCTGATTTACACCAAAGTATTGAGCACTTGGGGCATCATTCAAAGTTTAATGAAACTCTGAAAGAGGTTGAGATTTTTTTCCTAATTATTTTTTCACAGACCACAATTTTAATTTTAGAAAATAATTAAGTTTACACACACACACACAAGTTAAAGTTGCCATGGATGCCTAGCTATATTTTGAATCACTAAGATATAAAGCTTAGGGGAGAGAGAGAAAGCACAAGCAAGCAAGTAGAATGGCAGATATATTTGTAGGAGCCACATATATGCCTACATTGATAAATATATCTCTCTGCATTTATCTAACAAAAAGGAACTGAGATAAAATGTGCAAAGAGAAACTGTAATTGTAAATAACAGGTTTTTTTGCTCCCGTTTCCTTCTAAAATTAGCCAATTTGATTTCTGAGGTCTTGATCTACATTTTCTATTGCAGGCTGTTTATTCCAAACACAAGAAGTCAAAATGTCTCCAGAACTTCAGTCTATTATTAACCTTGGGACTAGCAGCTTATTAAAAGCCAGAGGTTGAGTATTCCAATTATCAGCCAAGGAGATAGAAAGAAATAAACATCGTGGCAAACAACCAGGGTCTTGTGGCCCTCCACATGCAGTAAAATCTTGTTTTGTCTAGTGTCTATTATTTTAGAATGGATTTCTCCGAGGCTGGGGATTGGGGATGTTGTGCTGTTATTCAGAGATTCTTGTATATTTGCCTCTGTTATGTAAATCCCTGCACTCATCAGGGATGAGAGCTATTAATAGAGATCACAAGGAGTCAGAAAATTGCATATTTCTCTTCCTGTACTACTTAAGGCTTTGATACTGTAAACACTCAGGCACATGAAAACCCCCCAAATTTGCAGTATATAAAGTGTGTCCGTGCCAAAACACGTGCTGTATTTCCTGCCATACCTTTCACCTGCTCACAAAGGCACATTTTCATTCCAAACCTCAAACTTCTGTGCTCTAGCATGGAAATTCTTGCTCTTCAAACCTGCCAATTCCACAGCCTGTGCCATTTACAAGCTTGAAACCCTCATGTAAGAAGGGACCCTCTTCCAGGAGCCTGATAAACTGTAAATATTGGCTATTTAATGTCACATCGAGATCACAGTTGTTAGCTTATGTGACAAAAACTCGGGGTTTGGGACAGATAATCTATGTGTTTGCATATATAAGAGAGCTGAGTGTTTTACAGCATCTTGACCATTTCTGCATGATTGGCCCAGCTCGTATGCAAATAGTTGACTGGTGGGACCATAAATGAAGCTTTCTAAGTGGCATGAAGAAGCTAAAGCTGCTCTTTCCTCCTGTGCCAGCCTTTGCTCAATCACACACACTGCAGCCTTTGACCCCTCGCAGTGAATTTCTTCATGTGGAGAGAGCTGCAGTTTCCTTTCCAGGGAAGAAAATCATGTCTAAGACTAATTATTTTTCATTCCCCAGTGCTACTAATGGACTTGCAGTGTGGTCTTGTTTTCTACCCAGCATTAAATAGCAAGTTTGTTGGAAATAGTGAGCTGAGAGAGAAACAGAGACAAATTCGAGGTAATTTTTTTCCCCTTAAGGACTGTTAAGTAAATCTAAATCAGTCATCTCCACAGATTATTATCTATTCTTTTTATACTGATTTGCAGAGCACTATAGCTCATAATTATTTATCCAAATTTCTACTCAGATACAGAGTGAATAATCACAGTATCAGATTGAGAAGAAACAAATACCCTTACCACAAAATGGAAAATGGAATTTTCTGCTGTCCTTACTAATTGGAAGCCACAGCTTCCATCAGACAACTGTACAGAGGCAATTTCTGTGCCCCACTTGGAACACAAAGAGATACCAGTTAGGAAGAGATAGTAAGGATTATTACACTGCATACAAATGAGCTGGGGAAAACATTCATATTACTCTTAAAGTGTCACAATTAAGATGCAGAATGGTCTAACAACATATGAAGAGTGCTATAAATGCACAGCACATCAGCACTCTGAAGGAAATTTTTTTATTCATATATCTCTTAAAACTACTTTTGTACTTCAATTCTAGCATTAATATCTTCTATCCAACCACATTGTGCAGTGACTCAGCAAGAAATACTGAATACTTCTTAAAAATAGTCAAGAATGGAAAAAAAAGCATGAGAGTTCTTCTCTTACCACACCCTAAAAATACAGATAAATACTAAAAAGGGATTGTTCTGCCAAACAAAATGGAGAAGCCCCCTAATGCAGAACAGCTGCATAGCACAACAGTAACAAAAAGAGTAATAAGATCTGAATGTCACATCATAATACGATTCTCTACAGAAACAAAATACTTTATGAATAATAGAACACTCCCATTCAGAATTACAGTCTCATTCTTTTGTATTTTTAACCTCTCTTCTTATGTGATAAGGAAGGTACCCTTGACTGCTTTGTACTTCCATCCCCTTGAAGCTGAAACGCACTGGCATATCATCTATGAGGCACAGAAGAGACTTCATTAGCAATTTCAGGTTCAGGATGCTATGAACTGACATCTCTAGTGTGCATCTCCTTGTCACTTTACCCTTCCCTAGCACAAAAAGAAATTTAAAAAAAAAAAAAAAAGAAAAATTAAAAAAAAAAAAATTCCTGGCAAACACTCTTCTAGACACATGAGCCTCTAGATGGAAAAAGAGTATTTTAAAACCAAATCCTCAAACCAGAAAAGGCAATTAGAAACCTGGTTAGTAACACATAGTGATAATATTCCACATTCATTGTGAACCTTCAAGCCCAGTGGTATTACTGTGAAGGCTTCTTTTCTGCCATAGAAATACTAAAAGTAGCTGCTTAGGTAGAAAGAAATCTACCAACTGAGTAACTGGAGCATTTGTGAACAAATAAAACTTTGTGAAAGTACTCAGGAGTGGAATTACACATCAGTGATTACCATAACCCAGGAAATACATCACAATAACCATGGAGCGAGCTTCTAGTTCCCCAATTCTCAGTGTACAGAAAGAGGCAGTTATTTGTTTATTGAATATCCTTCACTCTGGTACAAAGAAGGCTTGTGTTACCCAATCAGTTCTTTTGGCTTTCAGATATCCTCAGGAGAGCACAAACAAGAAGCGCTTCCAGCTCCAGCTGGCTTGTGTCCACACTGAGCAACGTTGAGAGCAGCCCACCTTGCTCCTGGAGAACAATCCTTCTGGACCTGCTCTACCTGCATGGACAGACACAACTGCCAGTCACGGGGAGACAGGACAGTTCTGCTGTCACAGTTCTTTAAATGCTTTCAAGGATTGGAGAGGGTTGCAAAATTAAATTCTACTTTTAAGGGAAATTCTAGAAGTCACCACTTGTTTGCACCTTGAGTAGGCAAAAATTAAAGCTCCAAAATAAAATTCAGATTCAGAATAGACGTTAGGAAGAAGTTCTTCCCCAGGAGGGTGGGGAGACACTGGCACAGGTTGCCCAGAGAGGTGCTGGAAGCCCCATCCCTGGACATTTTGAAGGCCAGGCTGGATGGGGTTCTGAGCAACTGCTCTAGTGGGAGGTGTCTCTGCCCATAGCAGGGGGGTTGGAACTGGATGATCTTTAAGGTCCCTTCCAACCCTGACGATTCTATGAAAATGTCAACATTTTAACATTGATGAGGGATAGTTACTACATTTTAAAACAAAAATACAAACTTGATGGAAAGATTAAAAAATGTGATCAAGCCAGATCACACAAGTGAAACTCCATTTGTAAACACACACAACTTGCAGCACCACAAAAAGATCTGTGCTGTTTAAATACCACGGTGGGAAGACAAATGTACACAGGCAAGTTTACTTTTTTGGAATTAAAATGTTAAGACAAGGGCTAATATCAAATTGGTTACAGCATCTTTCCCCTTCAGGTTTATGTATTGCTCCTAACAGTTTCATCTAGAAGATAGATGGCACTTTGCATTCACAGAACACCTTGTGAAACATTAATCACATAATCCTCACTGTCTACCCTGTAATATATATTAGTAAACCCTTCTCACAAAGAAAGAAACTCAAAGCTAGACAGGTCGACCACAGGCAAAGCTGCTGTTTATGCTTAAGCCTTCCTAATTCCACTCTTGACCCAGCTTTGTGCAGCCTCCTGCACTGCCTGATTTCCACACAGTCTTCTCCAGAACATATCTGTGTTCTGCCCTATGAAGAAAGGCTGA
>VYZX01031839.1:10728-21325 GCA_013401335.1 Brachypteracias leptosomus
GTGCACTGTTAAAAACGTTAGGTTTGGTTAGTTGTATAATATTCTTTTCTGTTTAACCCTTTTCCCTCCCCTGTTTTCTACTTTTAATACATTTGCTACTTATTTGCTGCCCACTAGAGAGAAATCACTCTTTTATGATAGAAATTTTGCAGATTCTACTCTCCTGTGCTAGAAAAGTATTTAAAAATTATCTAATATTGACAGAAATGTTTCTGGAAGCAGTGTATTTACCAAGATAACTGAGTACAGATATGTGTATATATATAGATATAAGCTTTCTTTTTAAATTGAAGTATTGCTTCACTTGTTACATTATACGCACAACTTTTATAAACTGCCCTGTATTAAAAGGAAATTAGAGATACCCAAGCAATACATTTTTACCTGTTTTAGGGTTTTTTTCAGAAAAATTTTAAAAGTCTGGATTTAGTATGTGTGTATCATTATTAATTAATATGTTTCCAAGGAATATAATATTTTGAGCCTTTTCCTGCTCCTACTGACAATAAATGGGAAACCTATATTCATATAATCAGAATCAGTACCTCATTCCTAAATTAGAAAATACTAGTTACTGAGTGATGATTAAACCATGATCATTAACTTTTCACTCTCTTTTAAAGCCATCTCATTTTGTATTATGTTTCATTCAAAGGTTGGCACATTTTATTTTTGTTTTTTTAGAAAGGAACAGATTTCCTTCTCAAAATAGGTAGTAGTATATGAATTAATCTGATTTCTTGCCATCAACAAAAGCAATACTCCATTTTTTGGAGGCATTATTATCTATAGCAAATATAGGTAAATCAGTGATGTCATAGGAAGCTTCATTCCCAAACAGTGCATGCTGCTAGTTTTTATCCTCATTCAAAATTTTGTCACTGGTAAATTGTATAGTATTGTAGTCAGAGTATTATGTTAATGAAATATAATTTTATGTAAGTTAAACATATTCTGTAAATTTCTTCCAGGACCATCCTTGATGATGTTTGATTATATCCTACTAAAGTTTCTCTTAATTTCTTCTAGAAATATGGCTCATTAATTTTATCCGCCTTGATAGAAGGACTGTGTAGCTTTCATTAGCATAAATTAGCATTGCCCCCAGCTTTCCCTTTTTTGGCTCTTTGGTTTCATTTCTGTGAATATACAACCAAAAGCTGTGGCAGAGGTGGTGGCATAGTGATGGTGTTCCCTTAAGTAATATTCTTATGTGTGTATAAAAGCGTATGTTCTATATTACTATGTTTTACTTCAAACATACAGTAGAAGCACAGTACTACTTTAAATTCCTACTTTACCAGTATGACTACCCACGTTCTTTTGTTATTAATTGTCCGTGTAAAGCAAATTATATTTCAGATGATAAACTATATCTAACCCCTGTTTCAAACTATACTTTTAATGTGCCACAGTATGAAGGCTAAAAAAATGTTCCTGAGTCCTTCTGTTAACATAATTTTTGCCACAGCAACATCATTGAGAAAACTGCCAGACATCTGGTTAATGCCAATTTGTCTGTGAGCAGTTAATTTAACTTCTGAGACTTTGTGTCCTTATCTGGCAGAAGGCAACAGGGGTATTTACCTACTCCATTTCTGGGACTAATTATGTGTTCCACTTCACTAGTATTGGGCTGTTGCGGCTCCCCTGTTTTCCATTAAGCTGAAACTAGGATAACAAATTGGAGCAAGGTAACTTAGAGCTCTGTAACTAGAAGAGGTTAGGAAAGAACATAGATTGTACTGGCTGCCAACTTTGAAACATTGGGATACTCAGACTTGAGATCTTCCTCCTTTCAGAGTTCATGGGAGTGTCCTTTTGGCTTTTGATGGCTCTCCAGGGCCAAGCTATGCCTTTGATATGGCTCCTGGTTCCCCTGGGGAATGCAGAACAGCTGTGACACTCTAGAGAGCATGTCACATACCTGCACCCAAGACGAGGATGTTGTCATTCCTGTCTTAAGAGCTAGGCAATGCGTGTCTTAACTCACCACCAGTTGGTTTACCGCTTTTTAGTAGTGCCAGAGGAATGGTGAGGAAGGAAGTCTCTGTACATCCTGTTCCTTTTTCTACAAGCCTGCCCTGTGGCTGAGAAAACATCATGTAGTCATTTTATCTCAAACTGCAGCTGTCATACAAAAGTAGTGCTATACTGAACACTTGGGTTAGACCAATTTAATCAACAGCCATTCTTTAAAAATATTTCAACCAGTCCGAATAAGCATAGTAGAAGCATCTTGAACCACTTAACTTGAGTCACACAACTGCAGTGGATATAAAATTTGAAGAGAAACATAGGCCAAGACTTTTGCTGTGAGAACCAACTTGGTTGTGGGGAGGACAAACCCATCTTGAAGTTAACTGGCTGCCTACTGCCACTTTCAGTGAGACTAGTAGGTTTGCCTTTAGGAAGGATGTTTTGTGTAGATCAGATGATGATCACTCATCAGAACTTGTAACTGAGTTGTGTGGAAAAGGTATTTGCCTCACTGAAAATTCATCTAATACTAGGACCAAAATACAGGACTGCTCTTTTTTTCCAGTTTTACTCATTTTGAGTGCAGTGTCAGGTAGAGTTCAGTATGAAAATAGAGAGGTCATTGTAGAAAATAACACTTTTATAGTAATCTGTTTGTGCTACATTTTAATTATTGTAATACAAAGTCTGAATCATTACATAATGTATTCAAATTAAATCTCTTTGTCGAATGGTTGCCTAAGTCAAAAGAAATTCCTGGATCCTTGTCTTGTTGTGGTGCGCTGTTTTAGTTAGCAGATTTGCTGATGGAGAAAGCAGCAGTTATGATAAAAGGGATTATATAAAAGAACTCCCACTGAGAGTCCGTGGCACCGTACGGGGTGATACTGAACACTGTATTCCTCAGGGCAGGTACAATAATTAGCTGCAGGGCTGGCACTCGGTCTGAGGGATTAATTAGAACTGGAGGTGGTGTTGTGGGGGAGGTAAAGCAGCCATAAAGAGTGTCAGAATCACTCTGGCCTGAAGCCTGTGTGATTTGATGTGAAATAGCAGCAGCTGGCTGTAACCTTAGGAAGTGCAAGTGAACAGCAGGTGGTAATTCCTGTCTCATTTACCATTTCTTCACAGGAACGTGTAAGCTTGTGCAGCTTGGGTTTATTGGCAGGTCAGAAGGAAAATCCTAAGGAGGACTGTGACATTTACTATACTAAGCAAATGCAATAGTTAAAATGCAGGGTACACAACATAGTGTAAAACCAGTAATGCTGTTGCTTAATGTTATGCTTGCCATGCGAACAAGGTTATGATGACCTTATCCCATTGACCTCACATAGACCAATGCACAAAGCTAAATGTACTGTGAAAAATCTCAGACTGCTAGTGGGACTTATATCTTTGAAGGCTGTGATGGATGTAACAGGAGAACTACTTCATCTAAGTAAAAAAATCAGACAGAGGGAATGATATGATGTTCTGGCATCTTTTGGTTTTCTCAGTAGCCATTGTATGGGCATGAGTAGGCTTTGCCTACATTTCCAAGTAGGTAAACAGGGCACTGCATTATGTGGTCACATGCCTATTGGCCTCCAACAAGCATCATGTTTTGCTTGGCATTTGGGCAAATATTGGAGCGAGGCATGCAACAAATGTGCTAATTTAGAAATTGTAACCAGATAGCATTTCAGGGTGAGCTTGAGTTGCTGTCAGCAGAAGAATTTAGTGGACCAGCGATCGCTGTTGATCACTGTAGTGTTTTGTATTCTGTGAGGGCCTCCCAGGGTGCAGAACAAGAGCCCTTCCTATGTGCAGCTCAAGAATCAAACCAAATAAAGAGAAAATTTAGTAACTTTGAATCCATCATTGAGAACAGCTTTAGATAGAGAAAAAATAAAACAGATCCAGGGGATATTTGAGGCTATATTTATAGCAGAGTGACAGGAAAGGAGAACTCATTTTCTGGGAAGGAGAGCTCTTTTTATGCCTTTTTAGAAGCTCATTGTGTGCCAACATTATCTTTCAATGATGCCAGAAGATGCAGTGTCTCTGAAGCCTCCCACACATGCAAAAACTATGCACCCATTATAGTTTCTTTGTGGGGTTCCATTTAATATTCCCATGTTTCTGCCTCTCTCCAAATATGCATGTTACATATGGGGAGATGACCCAAGTCCAAGTGGGCATTGCACGTCTTTGACCGTTAGGTCTGAGATCATGCCTGCTTTGGGCAAAAGAAAGCAAGCTTTGTCCTACCAGCTGAAAGAAGTTACTAAGCTGCTGATGGAAGAATGGGGTTGTCCGCTTTTTCTCATGTGTTGTTTATATAGGCAGAAAACAGCAATACTGACAGCTACTCTTGAACTTGTCTGTGTAGTGTTGGGAAACACTGAGAATGCTGGGGTTGGACTGTGAAGTGCTGTATGTAAATATTTTTGTATGGAGCTACGCAAAACTTTCAAAATTCTTTCATTCTTCTCAAGAACAAAAAAAGCTTTCATGGCAAACCAGTGTATTTTCTGGTTAAACTACTTTCTTAATTCTCAGCTCTCCTTCATGTTCAAGATGTAATATACCTAGTATGAGTTTTGAGTCCACTTTCAAAATGTCAAATTGCAAATACGTTACTTTTAGAGGTAACTGAAAAGCAATGTGCTGTAATCCTAAAGGCTGATGAATAAAAATGAAGTTGTTAAAAGATTTTCTGTTTATCCTTTTTTTTAATAAATGAGATTAAAGTTTATTGCTTTCTAGTCAGATTTTAGTTCTTTTGTAGGTCTCTTGTTTGTACTCATTTCCATTACATGGGTATTGCAGTTTTACCTAGAAGAGGAATGAACCATGTGCACAGCAGGGCTAATGAGTCACAGATGTAAAGATTCTGGCACATTACCATCTAATAACTTCTTTAACTTATATCCCATAATAAGATAAATAAAAATTTGATACATTTGTTTTCTAAATGATGTATCATTTCAATCTTGCAGTGTCTCAGAAGTGAGCTTCTTTAAATGTTTGGAGGTTTAGCCTTTTTTGGTTCTGTTTTCTTTTTGTTTTTATTTTCTTTTTATTTTAAAGAGGAGATTTCAGTTCACTGAGCAATGCAGTTAGCCACACTATGGTTCATCAGAACGAAATGGGAAGGCTGATAAAACTGCCACTGGCTTTATGGGATCAGCTTGCAGGGTCTCAGCTTCCTCATCTCATGCATACATATCAGGAGTAAAGCTGCTGAAGGCAGCTCAAAGGTGCTAGTGAAAGGACATGCATGCACCAGAAAGTTACTTTGCCTTTTTTTTGTGAAGACTGGTGTGGTCCTTGTGATCCAGAGGATCTCTGATGTGATTGCCTGTGGAGATGAATAGAGCAAATATTTGCAATGTTAGAAGAATCTGCTGCAGCTGAGAGACCTGGCAGACTACTGTTGCCTGTTGGTGCTTTCTGCCAGGCCAGCTGGGTTGCAAAGGGCTCACGCATTGCAGCAATGTTGATTGTCCTAGCAGAGCCTTCATGCAGGACTTCTTGGAAGCCATCTTGTCTGGCAGCCAGATCCAAGTGCAGCCTTCCCTTTTGGAGGTTGCAAGCTGCAGCCCTTCAGCCATACACTCCAGGCCTCACAGACAGGCTATGCCATGAGCTCCACCTCATAGAGGTGGCATGTGTGCAAGCATGAATGTAGGGAGCTGAGAGCTACCAAACTATATTTTATTATATGATCCTCAATCTAATGACTCTCAGCCATTGAACAAGCTTCTGCTTCAGGCAGTGTGCTATGCTAAAGGCAAGGAGAGGACTGGGGAATTTATTTCTTTGGGAGTTCTCTGCCAAACTGTATAAGGTTTCAGCTTTATCAGAAGGTCTAATTCACACCCTACAAGGCAGCACAAGAGAGGTGTTGAACTGAGAGCAAAATTCACCCCTTGTATTGTCACAGCAGGTCACAATTATCACACTCTTCCTTTTTATACCAATACAGTACAAGTTCTACACATGTTGGTAGAGTAGGATATGAGAAACCATATGCAGCATACAGCACGTGAGGGGAAAAATTTTGCCCTGGATATGAAAATTCTGCTATGTATGTCTTGAAAATGTTGACCTTGGCCATTCCCGACTGCCCGAGATCTAGCAGTAGATTGTTGTTCTGTGTTTATAATTGTGTATGTACTACCAGTTTATGTGCTGAATGTCATATGTTAAACAGAATGTGAGGAGCAGGATGTTAATTATACAAAGCGCTTCAAAATGCACTGTCACTGCTGTCAATTTCTGCAGCAATCCAGAGTCAAAGCTTTCTGCATAGCTCTCTTGAAGTGCTGTAGCACATTTTAATTGGAAATGTCTCAGTCATCCACTAGCAGATAGCCCAACAGCTGTCAAGTGATCCTAGCAATCCACTGTAATTTTAAGGAAAGTCACCTCTCTTGGACTGTTCCTTCAAAAATCTTTTGATATTCTTATTGTAAAGTAACATCCTGCATCCGCAGCGTTGTGCAAACCTAACTCTGTTTCCCATATGACTGAGAGGTGTTTTCTGTCAATAGGCCATGTGGGGTATACTAAACATAGTGTTTGTTTTATTTGTCTGTTAGTAAATTGTCTCTGTGATGTTTGTGTTGTGCTGTTTTGGTACCATGTTGTGCTATGTCCGTAGGGTCTGCCAGGCTTCCCCACAGTTGCTGCTCTGCACAGTAATCAGATCCTCACCATCAAGGTTTGTGGCTGACAATGTACCTGTTCAGTCAGGTCTCTCTGTATCAGCATAAAAGTGCACATGAAAAATTGTTTTTACCATGAAATACCAATTAATCCCTTTGGTGGATCTAAATCAACTCTCACTGCCTTTGCATTGGTATAAGCACTCCTCATGCAGAGCATGGGATCAAATCAATAACTGTGTGTAGTGTTAGCTCTGAAAACACCCACATTCTCCATGATCTTGGTCAGTATTTTATTTTCAGGTATGACTTTTCTGTAGTTTTGTTTCCCTGAGGCATACAGGAGAGTAGAAAATGTCAGTGGAGTCTATACTGATTACATGTAGAGTCAGATATTTTTGTTAGGTATCAGAGGTTTAATCTGTACATACAAATTTTTTCAGAACACCTTTTCAAATTAAGCAGGAAGGATTGAAGGAATCCGATCAAGCTGGAACTGCATCCTTATTAAAATGACACTATTCTTCATGGCACAATATGCTGGTTAGAAAATCTGACTGAAAGTTGAACTGGTGCTTTGTCTCTAGAAGCTCTGCTGAAAGAACAGCATATGAAAATACGGAATTTAAGTGCCTGGATAATGAAAAAATTAATACATGTGAAGAATTCTTACAGGTAATCTGGGGAGAAAAAAGTTACGCAGTTAATTCATTGTTCATGATTAATTCATAAAGTGGTATGTCCTATACATTAGAGGTAACCTTCTTCAAAAGAAAATGCACAGTTTCTGTAAGGCAGAAGCACCGGTTTATATTATTTTAGCTATTGCTATTCTAATGAATATATCTTTATTTCTTTTTCGGGCCTTCTGGTGTCTATTCTCCAATTCTCTCATCTCTGATCTTCAACCTTTGACCTCACCTGCCTGATCAGATGGTGTTTCCTAAAATCAATCATGGGTTTCTCTCTGCTGATCAGCAGCTCATTAAACGCCGCCTCATTAAGGTAGTGCTTCATCTCACTCGAGTCTGGTTCTTCTTTGCATTCAATTTACTCTTTGCTGTACCTTGTCAGATGCCTTCTTATAGCAGGTTGTTAATTTGAAAATATTTTGCTATGAAGCAACTATTACTCATATTAACAATTAAAAGGGTATGGGGATCTTTGCTAAGTGATCCACATTTAAGATGCACTCAGCTTTTTTTCAGTGGTTTGCAGTGGTATGCTGGAAATTAACTTAAGCACCATTTTTTTGTGTCTTTTTTGAAAGGGAAAGGTAATATATTTTGAAAACTCTCTTGAAAATTGGCTTTTACAAGTTAATAGGTAAAAATCATTAAGAGAGCTAATTGTCACTATAAAACAGCTCTCCAAACCAGGTGAAAAATTATGTGTGACTTTGTGGAAAAGCAGTGATTTTTCAATGCTCTTTTTTAAAATCTATCTATGCAGCATTGATATGCTTGGAAAATTGCCATGCAGACTGTATGTTCTCACATGTGACTTCAACTTTGTTATGATTATGTTAATTGCGTAGCAAACAGCTGCTTATTGAAAACAGTTACTTGCTCTGGAGAGCTAAATGGATAAAATATTGCAAAGCTACCCCAAATTTTGGCATATGTCCTTTGGTAGGAGAAAAAGTTTAGGATTTGAACCTTCTGCACTGTGGCTGATTGCACTGGACAGATACAACTCCCTGGTCTTCAAGACAAAGTGCAGTCTCTGCCATAAGCAATGAAGAAGCTGCTGTTCAGCTCATGGCAGCGCCTTGCAGCCTGTCTGGCACTCTTTCTGGGTAAATCAATGTCTTTTTGTGTGGTTGATGCATCTAAAACAAGCTTGTGATCAGTGTTTTGGTGGTTTAGGGGGACCAAGGACAAGCTGGACCCCCTGGGCCTCCAGGGCCACCAGGACCCAGAGGTCCCCCAGGAGACACCGGCAAAGATGGTC
Source organism: Brachypteracias leptosomus (assembly GCA_013401335.1). NCBI lineage: Eukaryota > Metazoa > Chordata > Aves > Coraciiformes > Brachypteraciidae > Brachypteracias > Brachypteracias leptosomus. The sequence continues at coordinate 19,317 of VYZX01031839.1, forward strand.
CTCGCGGAATGCCTGGCATACCGGTGAGTTAGTCTGTTGCTGTCACGGTGTCCAAATTCCTCTCAAGTGTATGCCAGCCCACTTTCAAAGATGTTTCCTGAGGTAAGATTGGCAACTAAGACATGTGGAAGCTGAACCACAGGCAGATTTCATGGTGTATCTGAGGTCCCACACACATAGAGCAAGTTCATAGCAGGGCCAAGAGTAACACCTAGGTTCCTTGCCTCCTACCCCTGACAGTTTCCCTGCACATTCTAAGGTTTCTCAACTGCTTGTTGATGTTTAAGAGCTGTGTGAGGAGGGTCTGTCCCTCTCCACCAGTAATAAATGTTTCTACTCAGACTTCAAGATAAAGCTGAATTTGAGACATCATAGCATGGACAAGCTTGACTTCTTGCTTCCTAATGATTTAGCCTCAAACATCATGGAATTAAAGTAATAAATACTGCCCAAAGTGTGATGAAGTTTGGAGCCTGGTTCTGCCATCTTTACACAAATAGAATAGAACATTTTCTTTGGCTTATCCCCCATATGTCATTAGAAGAACCAGCAGAATCCAGTATGTTGCTTATTGTTTGTTTTAGGCACAGGATCAGACTCACTGCCTTTGGTACTTTGTGACCTGATAATTAAAAACTTTTTTAACAGTGGCATACACACATGACTGGTTTGGGTTTGGTTTTTTTGTAAAATATGAGTATGGTTTTGGTTTTATATTTTGTAGCCTCCATAATTTTCATTCTTTTGAAAGAAGTACCTCTCTTTTCATCATGAATTCCATTGTGTTATTAGTGTGCAAATGGAATCACAGACAGGAAGGAGACATGACAACTGAAATGTCACATGTACAGATGCACACCCCCAAAACTTATAAGTAAAGATCACAGCTGAGAGCACACATAGAGAACTAGCAAGGTGAGGACCAGCACTGGAAATAGAAACAGGTTTTTTGAAGAAAAAGTATAGCTCATTATGTGGGGCCAGGACAGGAAGGCATAAAATTTCCCTGGAGGGCATTTTTAGGTAAAACCAAAAAGAAAATATCTATGCTTTTGTTCTGGCTCTATTCAGGTTGGCTCATCTGAAACTATATTAACTGTACAAATACAATATAACATAATGATAATAGTAAGAGTCTGCTAAAATTTCCTGTGAAGATCCAGCAAGGTTTGTCAGTTAATACCTGTAGTACTCTAGGGGTGCTGCTGAGGCTGTTATTGTTTTGGTTTGCTTTGGTTTTTTTTACCACCATTGCCCTTATAAGTTCTAGCTCAAGGTAATGAAATTACTCTAAAAGTCTACTGCTTCCATTGCGATGCTTTACTTTGACCACCTACTCATTTCTTGTTAGTCCTGCAGCACATCAGGGTTTGGGCCTCATCTGAGCTTCTCTTGTGTTCTTTTAATGTGGTAAAATCGACTGCAGTCAACAGAGTTGCTTCTGGTTTGATGTCGTGAGGGTGAGATTGAAACCAGAACCCACTTCTGACTGCAGTGATACCATTTTTATAATTCACATACAAAAGGCTAGCAGAATCAGCTGGTGTTGCTGATTACAACGTGATTGTGTGTTACTTGGGGTTTTGTGCTTCTTGGCAAAGGAACACTGCTGTTTCTCATAACAGGAAAGTAATGCATTTTATGCAATGAGGTCATTCCATTTTATAATAGTTATGTAGTGATATTGACTTTAGATGGCAAGAGAGAATTTCTTTTAATAGTTTTTTAAGCTGTGACTATCTTAAGCCCTCATAGCATTATGGAAAATCAGTTAATAATATTCCTTCAGAATTAGATACAAACGAGCACTCAGAAATCGTCCAGATTGCTGACCATTGTTATATCCTGCTCCTTGCTACTATCCTGTACTCTCAGGTTAATGTTACTGATCCTCAGAAGGCTTGTTCCTCCATGGCTATGTGATATATTGTCAAGCAGGAGAGCTGTAAAGGGAAGACTTGGCTGAGAGGTAGTGACAGCTTTATATTTTTAAAAGGCTTGCATAGACC
>VYZX01031840.1:17789-29801 GCA_013401335.1 Brachypteracias leptosomus
CTCACTCACCGCCCCGCCCTCTGACCCCCTCCGCCCCCCCCCAGCTCTGTTGGTGGGATGGGAAGGAAATTCAGGAGAAAAAGGTAAAACTCCATGGGTTGAGGTAAAGAGAATTTAATAGGACAACACAAAGAGAGAAGTAACAACAGCAATAACAATAACGCTAATGAAATGATATATAAAGCGAGTGACATACACAAATGCTCACCATCTGGAACCTGCTGCCCTGCCCAGCTGCCTGCCTGAGATGAGTGCACTTTCTCTAACCAATTGCCCCCTTATACGCTAAGCTTGATGTAGTATGGTATCAAATATCCCCTCAGCTGGTTTGATTTGGCTATCCTGGCTGTGCTGTGTCCCAGCTTCCTGTGAAAATTAACCCCATCCTAGCCAAACACAGGATGCAGGCCAAAATATGAGCAAAGCTAAACAAGAAACATTAAAAAACGGTGAATAAAATTTGTTGCAAATACTTGAACCATAGCACCTGGTAGAGCTCCACTGAAGTCGATGGTCAGAAGTAAATTTTTATCACTTAAGTGATAAAAAGTGAAATGGGTAGGGCCATTAAGTTACTAAGCCATTGAGTTCCATTAAACTTCTCATGTTCAACAAAACATTTTTTCATGTGCTTCGTTTTGGTCTCAGAGGAGTTGACATATATGATAAACATTTTCAGAACTGTAACCCTAAATAAGAGTGAAATTAAATGAGTGATTAAAATTTCAGTGGATCTAGGCCTTTTAACATTATCTAATCCCATTATGATTTAGTTTTTGAAAATATGGCTCTTGGGGTCTTATGTAAGAAAAGACAGCATTCGGTACATGTTTAAAGCCAGCTTTATGAATTTGTTCATAGGCTTCAGGTATGTCATCTATATCTGAGAAGTGGTATTTTAAGATTTTGAATAGTCTTCTATTAGTTTGAGAAACTGGTGAGAGAAATTATTTATACAGATGGATATTTTCTGCTTTAAATTGCCATAGCTCCTTTATACTTAATGGAGAATGATTAAAAGTCTGGAGCATCTCTCTTACAAGGAAAGGCTGAGAGACCTGGGGCTGTTTATCCTGGAGAAGAGAAGGCTGATAATAATGCTTGTAAATATCTGAAGGACAGATGTCAGGAAGATGGGACCAGTATCTTTTCAGTGGTGCCCAGTGATAGGACAAGGAGTAATGGACATAAACTTGTGCACAAGAATTTCCACTTCAATATGAGGAGAAATGTCTTTATTGTGAGGGTGACAGAGCACTGGAACAGACTGCCCACGGAGGTTGTGGAGTCTCCTCTGGAGACTCAAAACCCGCCTGGACACTTTCCTGTGTAACCTGCCCTAGCCAAATCTGCTTTGGCAGGTGGGTTGGACTAGAAGGTCTCCAGAGATCCCTTCCAAACCCTCTAATCCTGTGATTTACATCAGCCAAAGTTATGACATAAAATAACCATTTGTTATGCTCTCCAAGGGGAAGAAAACCCAGTAATTTCTACAGGACAGCTGAGTTTCTGTGGAATTTCCAAAGCCTATAGGAAGCATCCCCTTACTTCTGCAGAATGCAAAGACATGGCTCCTTGCAGGGGCATGCAGCCTTTTGTTGAGTTACCAAGGTATATTATCAGAAATTATAGTGTCACATATTTTAAAAATAATGAAAGGAAGACAAAGAGCACATTACTGATTCAGAATGAGAACTTCTTGTAAAGCCAGTATTAGATATCACAATTTTGGCAATTTACTGCTATAAGCAGTTCTGTAGCTCATTATTTTCTACACAAAGCCACTTTAAAGCCTCTCATATGCTTCTAATATATCACTTAGCATTAGACAATTACCAATTCCTCTTCAGTTTTCAACCTCTTAAGTCTTTGAACTCTTAAAACTACAACGTTCTGACAATTTTTATAAAACCGCAGGGAATGCAAAATATTTTTTGCTCACCAGGTCACAAGCATAAAAAAAGCAGTTTTGCTGCAATTTCTTCTACTTAAAAATATTTTTTAATTAGGTAAGGGTCAGGCTTAATCTTCAAATTGCAAGTGTTCTTATCAAAAAAGGCAAAATTTAGAAACCCGCACGGCATGCATATTTGCTTCAAATGCAGTTACTTATACAAAAGGCAATGTATGCTTTAGAGAGGAGAGAACATGGAAGAAGAGTAGGGGAGCAATTGTATTGGTTTTTTTTTTGTTATGTTTCATTATATAAAGAATATTCAAAGCATTGAAAAATAAAAACAATATTATGAATAATGAAATCTGTAGTTATTTACCTGTATATAGCATGTTTGTGATGCATAATGTGCACTTTCATATTTGATGTGAATATAGACATTTTGAAATTCCTTTTTTTGTTATTTCTTGCAACAGAAATAACAAAGTTCATAAGGCAAAAAGAAAAAAATTATCTGCATTAAGAAATATTTCTGATTGTTTGTATAAAAAAGTCAAAGAAGATACTGACACTGATATTTGATATATCTGTTTGAAATGGAGTATTGAAGGTCTTGTGATAGGAAAGATACATCATCAGGGAAGCCCTAACAAGGAAGAGTTAATAAAAAACCTATTAAACACTTTTTATTTCCAAACTTTTACTCCCTAGAGCTTCAGATTAAAATTTAGCACCTGGTATGCATTACTGACTAATAAAAGAAAATTTAGCACTAAGCTTATCCACTCTTAATTTTTCATCATCCAAAAATGACCACCCAGTTTATCTGAGCTTTAATTCACATCCTGCTACATACAGACGGACTTTAAACTGTATATACTTTTTAATCAACCCTATTGACTGAATATTGTAAGGTGACAAATTCTACATTTAGCTTTGTTTACTATTTTACTTTAAAGGTAAACACAGTCTTGGTACAACAAAATCTCTTGACAGACCCTTCAAGGCATGGAAATAGTCCAGGGAGCTCTTAAAATACAGAATGAAAAAGGCTGCAGTCATTGCATGGAATGAGGACAAGAAAATCAAGGCCGAGAGCAGATGATGCATTTCAGATGAATTTTTTTCAAATAATGGCTAAATACTGGCAAAAGGCCGAGGTATTCCTAAACATAACCATATTACACAGTTTCAGATCAAAGAATATTGTTTCAGTGGTTTCAAAGAATTCAACATTTTTGTTAGGGAACATTTGCAGTTTAGAGGAAACCTTTCTGTTTTAATACTTTGTTAATGTTAAAGTTTCACAAGCAATTAAGCACAAAGGACATATAGTACATTGATTATTTATATAGCATTTTTATATCAGAAAAATCTTTCTCAACCCAGATATCAAAAGAAAATGTCAATAGTTATAGCTGTATTTAATCATTCTTTCATGATCTTATCAGAGAAAAATATTCCAGTTACAGTTCATTTCACATAAGTCTACTTAATACCTCTTGTAAAACATCTGTTGTTTTCTATGATATGTGCATGACTCTGTCATGAGTATTGAGATCTTTTCTTTTGGGGGCTATTGCCTGGACTTTTTACTTGGTATTCTTTCATACAAAGCCAGTTCCTAACCACTCTTCTAGTAAATGCAGAGTTCTAGGTAAGTTATGTGCTTTTTCAGGAATTGTTTAAAAAAACAAACCACTTCATTTTATTCTGTAAGTAAACAGTAGTTTTTAAAAAATACTGCATTTTCCCCTGACTTTCATGTGATCATGGAGAAGATGGCTCTAATTTTGAAACTTACTTTTTGTTGGATTTTTTTGAGTTGGCATTTTTTTAATCCAGCATTTTTCTAGTCAGAGCTGTTACGATTTAGGTCAAGTGAAATAGATGGATATTATTTCTTTTCCTGTTCTTATTTATAATGTCTCTCATGAAAAATGAACATGCTATGCAATTTTGTTCTCATTATAGTCTTAATATTGTATTAAAATAATGAAAGTTATGCGCTTTTTTTGTGTATTGTTTCAAGCTTTACAACGAGACTAATAGAGAACTAACATTCCTTATTCTAATTTCAAAGGATTCAACCCACATACAGAATAGCTTTCCATCAGGTTACGTTAGGTTTGCTAGTCATATTATTTAAACTACAACACATTATTTTTTCAAACTTCAGATGTTGGATCTTACACATCAGATAAAGTAGAGCCTTTGCAAAACAGTTGTATACACTGTATGCCATCTGCCATTAAACTTTTTTAGCTTTTAATTTGCCTATGGAGAACAGGATACAGTGTTGCATGGCAAAGGAAGAGCTACAGATGTCACATATCTGGACTTCTGTAAGGCCTCTGACATGATCCCACACAATAACCTCTCTAAACTGGAGAGATAAGGATTTGATGGATCGACTGCTCAGTGGATTACGAATTGCTTGGATGATAGCATCCAGAGGGTAGAGGTCAATGAACAGCTCAGTGTCCAGATGGAGATTGGTGGCAAAGAGTGTCCTTCAGAGGTCTGTACTTGGACCAGTACTGTTTTATATCTTCATCAATGACACAGACAGTGGGATCAAGTGAATGTTCAGCAAGTTTGCAGATGACACCAAGATGAGTTATGTGGTTTAGATGCCAGAAGCATGGGATGCCATCCAGAGGAAGTTGGACAAGCTCAAGAAGTGAGCCCATGTGAGCCATATGAGGTTCAACAAGGCTGAGTACAAGTTCCTGCGTCTGCCTCAGGACAACCCCTAATATTGCTACAAGCTAGGAGATGAAGGGCTTGACAGTAGCCCTGCAGATAAAGACTAGGGAGTACTGGTGGATGAAAAACTGGGCATGAGTCAACAATGTGTGGTCACAGCCCAGAAGGCCGATTGTATCATGGGCTGCATCAAAAGAGGCATGGCCAGCAGGTCAAGGAAGGTAATTTTGCCCCTCTGCTCTGCTCGGATGAGTCCTGACCTGAAGTTCTGTGTTCAGCTCTGGAGTCCCCAGTATGGGAAAGACACAAACCTGTTGGAGCAGGTCTAGAAGAGAGCCAAAAAAATAATCAGAGAGCTGGAACACTTCTCCTATAAGAAAGGCTGAGAGATTTGGGGTTGTTCAGCCCAGAGAAGAGAAAGTTCCAGAGAGACCTTATTGCTGTGTTTCAATATTTAGAGGGCCTGTAAGAAAGTAGGGGACAATTTTTTAGCAGGCTTGTTGTGACAGGGCACAGGGTAATGGTTTTAAACTAAAAGAAGATAGATTTAGACTAAGAAGTAATTTTTTTTACAACAGGAATGGTGAATCAATGGAACAGGTTGCCCAGAGAACTGATAGAAGCCTCCTCCATGGAAACATTCAAGGTCAGGCTGGATAGGGTTCTGATCTAGTTAAAGTTGTGTCTACTCACTGCAGGAGGGTTAGACTGGATGAACTTTAAAGGTGCCTTCCAACCCAAAGCATTTTGTGATTCATTCTATACCTACGGTTGTCATTTAGACACTAGATATTAAAATGCCCTAGATGGACAACAAATTCAGAAATACAAAATTGTGTATAATAGGAAATGTTAAGCAAAACAACAAATATAGTTTTTCTCTCTTAAATTCTTGGTGATGTATGAGATGAATCCAAGCCCAGGGATGAGTACAAGAAGCCATCAAGAGACATTAAGTCTCAGAAACACTGAGTATTTTCAAAGGTACTAATTGAGCAAAACATACAAGTAAGTGCCTCAGTGATTTAACAAAACTTGCACGAATGAGTGCAGGCCAGGAACAGTCATTTCTTTCTGAGACTTGTGTATCACACATCTGGAAAAAGCATCATGATGGCTTCAAAATGTTCAGTTAACAAGTTAGCTAATGCTATTCCTGCTATAGAAGAGACGCTGTAGTGTCTAGTTCAGACCAATTCAGGTTACCATAGGCAAAACTTGCCAAATCTTAAATTTAATATCCTGAAATATTCTTGTAGAAGTGCAAGACTAAATCACAAATATCTGGGAACACATACAAATTTCCACTGCACATTTGACATTAATATTGACATTTTTCAGCACTATGTAATGTTGTTAAAAGAATGAAAAAAGGCCTTAATTTCAAATGCCAATATCTTCTTCCCCCAACATATTTTTAACTAACAGTCTTCATTATCTTATTCCTTCCCTCCCTCTAACTAATTTTGACTGTTTAGCTATTGGGTGAAAGTCAGTCTGCTGGGTTTTTCTTGCTTAAGGTCTCCGGACTTCTGATTGGTAGAGAATCCTTCCCACTTGGTGGTTGTGTTCCTTATGAATGTGCAGTGTGTATGGTATGTAAAATTGTCCAATCTTCATGCACCTTGCATTTCCCTGCTCTATCTCCCTCTCACCTTCCACACAGAGAGTTTCCAAAACGTATCAATGCATATACTAAGTGACTCCACGTGAAATGTGGCATTACAATTTGCAGGGGTTTTTACGTATTTCATAATTGTGTTTGATTGAAACTTCGCCCAGGCTCATATATGACTTCAGTCATATCAGTAAATTCCATTAAAGTAAATTTGTTTTCATTGCAATCTGCTCCACATGACCCCGTAGAAAATATTCAGTAGTTTCCTAATATTTTCCTTCATCCTCTTACTCCCGCATCTCTTAGTTTCTTGCATGTATCTTTTTGTTCCCTCACACTTGAAACATTCTCCCTTAGAGAGTGTCTAAATTATCCTAAGTTCCCTATTCTTTTTCAAAATCCATTGCCTATCAAAAGAACCTTCAGACAAACTGTACTGTGCAAATGTAATGTAAGATACCGTAATCTTATTAATCTTAAGGGAAGAAGTTTTTGAGGAAATGGGATGGCATGCTTCAGAATTACACTCACTGTTCTAAAATAGGAACAGATTACTGATGATTAACTGCCTCCTTCCACCTCTCCTCCTAACATTCTTCCTCTTTTCCTTATCTACATGCTAAAATTAATTCAGCAAATTGTGGCATATTGAAAATAATTTACATTGTACTCCTTCAGTTTGTTGGTTTTGTTTGTTTGTTTTTTCACAAAACTGAGTTTCCTTTAGTCTATTTTCTCCCCATTCAACCTAAGCAAACATATTTAGTGGGAGAATATCATATGCTCTGAAGTCCCATTTATTTATCCTGTTTATAAACCCTATTAATTTATTGGAACACAAGATACTTTCCTAAGTGGGGTTGCTAGATACTTGCATTGAAAAAACTTTCAAGACTTTAAGAAATCTGGTTTGAACAACCACTGCTAAGCATAACTGTATGCTAAAAGGTGATCTTGTAACATCTTTTTAAAATGGACATATGGTTAAAATGTGAGTGCTATTTCAAGGCAATCCTGATGAACTTTGCCACATCATAAATAATTCTTTTTGTCTTCTTAAAGTGGAAGAGTAAGATTTGACTGCAGTGTTAAATGTGTTCCTTTGGGGGTTTTTTCCTCCCCTGTAAGTTAATGTGTTTAGAAATTTCAACATCTTCTTAGATATGAAGTATATAATAGCAGGTGGGATATGTAAGTTAATGAATATATTTGTGACAAGAACTTTCACATTGCTTATAAGCCTTCTGTCAAAATCATTAGTGCAGAAACACTCTCACAGTAGTGTGGCAGAATAGCTGTTTTGCTTCCTGAAAACACTGATCTAATCAAGTTGCTAAGTCTATAGGAACACATTTTATATTCAACAGTAAAATCTAGGTACTGCTGTTTAAACCTGTTTGAAACTGAGTTTGCCAAACCAGTCCTTTAATCTATTGGACTTCATACTTCATTGAAAGTGGGTTTGCATTTGAACAAGGTCTTCATTTTCATCTTTTCTTCCATTTCCTGAGGAAAATGAACAATTTTTCTGTAAGTTTATTGTTGGTTTGTTCAATGACATCTTTCTACACTAAGTAAACATCTGTGTGTGTATATTTCTTTGGAAGAATGTTGTGCTTGAGACTCAGCCAGGAGCTGAGCACCATGTGGCTGCTTACTCATCCCTTCCACCCAGCCCCTGCCCTGAGAGGAAAGAAGAATAGAGAGAAAAAAGACAAAACACCATGGGCTGGAATAAGGAGCATTTAATAGAACAATGCAAAAGAAGAAGAAACAACAACAGTAATAGTAAAGAAACAATACACAAAATGAGTGATATAGAACAAACCGGAACAAACATTACTGTGCTACCACCAATCCTAACCTCTCTGCCAGGGCCTGCACTTTGCCTGGTCTGCCCCAACACTTACACAGTGAGCATGACACCAGTAGGGTATTGAAGAACCCATTGGCTGGTTCAGTTGTCTGTCCTGGCTGTGACCCCCTCCCAGATCCTGGTGAAAATTAACTCTATCCTAGCTGAGTCCAGGACAAAGAGTAAATTTATAGATTTATTTCCTGTAAGTGACTTTTCTTTGTTTTCTGTTTTAAAGATACATAGAGCTCACTGAAAATAGAGTCAACAACGGTGTATACTGAAGTCTGCTATTTGAGCAAAGAAATCATACAAAAGTCAAGGTACCTGCCACCATTAAGGATAGTTCTTCAAAGACCTTTGAGTGAAAAGCACCAGACTAAGGAGATTTTGTGTAAAATTCTTTTGACTGTATTGTTAATGATGCCTGATGGAGAGTGAAACATTATTTTCCTACTCATTTAGTCTGTGATGCAGAAAAGCATCTAAGCATTAATTGAGATCTATCACAGCCCCACAAGTTACTTTCCCTGATGATTCAAATGAGAACAATCTATCAAAAAGCTATAAATTTGCTGCATATTACTAGAAATGTTGTTTTGTAATATCATATAGAAAATGGTATGTTAAGATCTGGACAAAAGGACTCAAATACAAGGCTGTTAAGCACTTAGGATAAATTTCGTAGAGTTACTGTGCAAGTATGCCTGAACCTCCAGCTCCCATGTTATCTTTGGTTTTCAGTTCTCCTGGGTTTGGATTTAAAACATGTAATGTATTTCCTGTAGTTCTCATCAGGCTTAACTGGGTCCCTTGTGAAGTGTGATCAGTGCTGAGTGGAATGACCTAATGTAACTTTACCTGAGTATGTGTATAGCTTTACCAAAGGGAGTACAGGACCACAACCAAATAAAGGTTCTGGTTAGTTTTCAGTCCCAAACAGTTCTGTTTGTCTTTGAACCTAGAAAAATCAGTTAAATCTGAAAGAGCATTCGGAAGTGTTTCAGTATTTTGTGTCATCTGAAGTGTTTAGAAAAGATTTTCCTGTCAGTTTTAACTTTTTCTGTTAGTGCACCTTCAATGAATGATTTAATTAACCTAAAAGTTAATTATTTAGAAAATGAAACACCAACAGCTGTGCTTCTGCCAGCTCAAATAAAATGTTGAGGCCAGAATTGCTAGCACAATCTCCATTTTGCCTCTATACCTTTAGCAAGAAAGCATCAAACCATGAAGCAAAGCAATTTCTATTGAAAAATCCTTTTTCCAGTTGTCCTGGGCTTACTCATATTCTCTTCTTCTGTCACAGAACAAAAAGCAAATTTCGTGGCACACTCATAAAGCACCAGGATCAGATGCTACATTATTCATCAAGATACGATGTTACCTTAGTATATTATAATTAATTAGGTATTTAATTATTAGAATTGGGAAGAGGATACTGATAGAATGAAACAAGAAAATGAAGTCAGTCTGGACTAATATTTTATATGTGCGTTTCCTAGTTTTATTTCAAAGTCCTCAGCATCAACATCTACACAGCTTATACTCCTTTTCTTATTGATATGCCAATCTCTTTATTCACTGCTTTGGTATATGTAGCATTGCTAAATAAGAGAATTCATCACTTCTGATGACCAAACAAAATTCTGTATTAATCTTCAAACACTGCACAAGCGCCTAGTATAGACTGAATATTTAACAGTCTTGTTATAAAACTATTCCCACTATGTGTTCATCCATACAAACATAAACATGGTTCAGACAGGTGTCCATGTGATGAATTAAGGAGCAAAACTTTTAACATATCTTTGTTGTAGGGCTTCAGTGGGTCCTAAGATATTGGCCCTTAAACCTGTCATCAGCTACTAAGCAGATTAATTGGAGAACTGTACTAAACCGTAAGTCAAAATAGTTCTAATGGTAAGTGAAATCATGCAAGCTTTTAATGTTGAAAATAGAGTGAAATTTTCAGTAGGATTCTTTGTTCCTTAATAGCCTGAATATGAAGTTTTAAATTATCTGAGCTGTTAAATCCTACTATTTTTCTATTAGAGTTTAGTTCCTAAACTATTCTTGAAAATGGGACATACGACTCATTTTTACTGTAATTGAAGTGTAAATGAAGTTAACCATAGAATGTAACAAAAGCAAAAAAGAAAGAGAAATAAAGATATTTTATATGTAACTTCTGAAAACAAAAAGAAACTTTTCAGAAATCCCACACTACTAGTTCACTGTTCAATTTAGCTCATCAGATGCTTGCCTGTTGTCATATTAAGGGTGAGGGTGTGACACTTGCCTGCCAGAGCCCCAAGGGCTTACACTGAATAGTTTTGTTAAGTTAAAGATATGCCTGAGAATTCTGTCTCAGAGCCCAGCTAATGGCTTACACTGAGATGGTAAAAAAGATAAAAAAGGTTTGATTTATTAAAGAGATGAATACAATAGGTTGAGAATTGCCATTGATAAATGCACTGTGAAAAAGAAATCAAAGTAGACTTAGTAAATTGGTGGGTAACTTCTGAAGCAGTTGGAAGCGCAAGTCTTTGTAATAGCACTAAAATAAAACAGTAATGCTAGGAAATGGTCTACTGTATGGTCTAGGCACAATTCTTACGATGAAAGTGTCCTGATCTTGAGTGGAGGAAGAGCAGTGCAGCCTGCTGACCATCTCTGGTAAATTGTCAGTCTTCTCCCTTGTGATTTTTATATCCTGATCACATCTGTCCCTGCCTTCTGGGTGACGTTTAGCATGATTTGGGTGGAGAGGTGAGTAACACATTCATATATGTTTACCATGTATGGGCCTTTGTGGAAAGTTTCTCCCCAGACTTCTTGTAGGCCTCCTTCAGATACTGAAAGGCCCTAATAAGGTCTCCCCTGAGCCTTCTCTTCTCCAGGCTAAACAAGCCTTTTTTCATAGGAGTGTTGTTCCAGCCCTCTAATCATCTTTGTAGTCCTCCTCTGGATCCTCTCTAACAGGTCCTTGTCCTTGTGCTGGAGGCTCCAGAGCTGGACACAGTGCTCCAGATGGGGTCTCACAGGAATGGAGTAGAGGGGCAGAATCACCACTCTTGATCTGCTGGCCACGCTTCTTTGATGCAGCCCAGGATACAGTTGGCCTTCTGGGCTGCATTGGCACATTGCTGGATCATGTTGAGCTTGTCATCAACCAGTACCACCAAGTCTTCCCCCTCAGGACTGCTCTCAATCCACTCATTGTCCAGCCTTTATTTGTGCTTGGGATTGCCCTGACCCAGGTGCAGGACCTTGCAGGCTTGATTTACTTGACAATAAAGTTCCTGCCCTGCAGATTCCAAATACACTTTCTGAAAGTTTATCACATCATCATATACTTTGATTTCCCCTGAAATATTTAAATCTACCACAAGTTTGCAGTGTATTTTATAGTTTCTCTTCACTTTTCTCTGTGGTAACAGCCGCAATCCATTGTCCTTGAGAAGAGTTCAGAAACGCTTCATAACTAAGCTTTAAAGCAAAGATAGTATTATGCTCACGCAAGACCATATCTAAGCATTACCTATATCCCAATTAAACCTTTTGCTTCTATTTTCCTAGCCAATAAAAGCCATATGCCACGGTTGCGTGAAGTATTAAGCATCAACTGTTAAATCTAAAGAAAAGTAAAACCTGGAGACATGTACATTACAAGAAAAGCTTTACAATCTCTTACCTAGCAATAAAAATCTTGCAAAGAAAATCACAGATTCATGGAATGTCAGGGATTGAAAGGGACCTTGAAAGATCATCTAGTCCAATCCCCCTGCTGGAGCAGGATCACCTAGACCACGTTGCACAGGAACACATCCAGGCAGTCTTTAAACGTCTCTAGAGAAGGAGATTCCACAACCTCCCTGGGCAGCCTGTTCCAGTGCTCTGTCACCTTCGCCGTGAAGAAGTTTCTTCTCATAT
>VYZX01031841.1:0-28994 GCA_013401335.1 Brachypteracias leptosomus
GGTAAACCCACCACAGTGGCAGACTGCCTGACTGTTACCAGAAGAGGAGAGGATTCGATGATGAAAGCTTCTCAACGTGGCACTCTGATCAAGAGCAAAGTGCTGCGAAAAGCCTAGCAAATACTGTGCCCTAGGTAACCACATACATACTGGTAATGGGATGAAAATGTCCAGCTGGGCAAATGTATTTGCTGCAAAGCTGAGAGAGAGCACAAAATACCAATCAGGAAAATCAGTAAGGTTTGTTTAATAAAAGTCATCAAAATGAGAGATCTCTGATGAGGTCATATTCATCAAGGATGCAAGAAGGCCAAAGCAAAATTCAGCCACTGCACAAAAGAGTCAGTGTTTATGGCACTTGTCTTAGATGTGGGAAAGCCAAGCTTCAGCCCGTGACTGAATCACATATGCACATGATTTGTGCATGCGTCTCTTGTGTCCCTAGCAAATACCCTAGCCAGCAAGTTTTTGCCTGGAGAGCTTTTCATTTCATCCCAAGGAGAAGCAGGCAACACTTCTGAACCTTTGCTCTATTGCCAGTAGAAGAACATTTCTTGCCTGGCTCTCACATGGTGTGAAATTAAGTTAGGCATTGGCCCTTGCTTGTGCAGAGTCCCACAGAGCGACTTACCACCAACTCTTTCAACAGACAGGAGAGTATGGATGTCACTCACACGTTGAAGTGCCAGCAAGCAGACACAGAAGCAAGGTGGGAGTGAGGCAGAAAACTGTCATGCTGGAGAAATGCTTACTGACTGCTTTGTGCCTGGAAACTAGCACCGAGTTCAGCAGTGAGTTGCTAGTGCAGAGACAGAAAAAGCCTCAGGAAGGAAAGGGTAGAGGAAGAAAGAAACATTTGGACTATTTTGGCCAACTATTGTAAGGGGAACAACATTTACAAGTCATCAAACTGAATCTAACCAAGTAGTTTCTCCTCCCCTGACCATTTGCCATCTGATGAAGCATGTTATCTTTAAAGTACCCATATTTGTACAGGGTCTTCCCTGGTTTTATCAGGTAATCAAAGTCCTCTCCAGCTGAGGATACAAAAAAATACCAGCAGACTTGGAAGCTGTACAGTGCAAGAGGCCATAAACACAGTGGTGCAGCCTGCAAGACATTCTTTGGCAATGCGTGGTGCCAGAAAGGAAAGCTTGGTGCCTTCACTTCAGGGGAACATTGTTCACAAAGTGTGCAATGAAATAGCACATTGGGTTGTTACCATTGCTATGTCCATCAGAGAAAGGTGACAGTAAACCCATGAGTTTCCAGGCAGCCGGGAAATAGGTCCCCAGAGCCTGTGACAGGGCCAGGAATAGAGCTGATCCCCATCTTCTTTGTTCATAATCATCATGATAAGCCTGCGCTGTGGTTCTGCGCCAGAGGAATGAGGAAAGACTCATTCCCCTGCCCATACTGTCTTCTGTTTCCTTTCATTTTGCAAGTCAGGAATGAGTCAATGTTTGGCCCTGAGTGTGGATGGTGAGAGAAAAGCAAAAATGGCTTCACAAGAAATAGTGGGCAAACAACTGAATAACTCTCATTGCCTCACATGCCTGCTGTACATGAAGATGAGTGGCTTTCGGTCAACTGCATGTTTGCTAAAACAGTCACATGAGGCTGGTCTGACCTGAAAAAAAAAAAGTCACAAAGTTACATGGTTGCAGGATTTGAGTTAACTAGGACAAAAGTGCATGACCTTCCTACATTAAATGGTAAGGGTGGAACAGGAAAGCTGATGCTCTGTCAGAAATAGCACAGACAAACATTTATTTCAAAACAAACAGGTAACTCTCTAGCCTCCGAAGTCAGTATATTGCTTCCCTTCTTGACAAGGATGACAGAGTAAGCGATTATTCTTAGACTTATAACTGAGAGTAAAAATAATCACGACCTCTGCAAACCTAAAACAAAACTGTATCTAATATTTTATTTAAACAGGTCTTTGCAAAATTCATCAAAACTATTCCAAAAATGCAAACTACTCCACCAGCCTTAACACTGAGGATGAGGAGGGGCAACACCTGTCAGATCATTTGTGACTAATTCTCAAAGTCAAGAAGGTGGTTCTGGCCCTGCCTTGTGAGTCCTATTGCCATTGATGGGAGTTTTGCCTGTAATCTACAGGACTACACTGCAACAGCTCAGTTTATTATTTGTATAGCAGAGCAATAATGTTCCCATGGGAGACATGCAGGGCTGGGACTCCAATCTGACACAAGCTTGGCCACATCTCCTGCATAACATTGGGCAAATCCCAGAAGCACTTCCTAGCTTTACCTGCTGTTCAATGAGGAGTACTGAAACTGGCAGGGAAGGAAGGCTTTGGGCACAAGGACTAGCTCCTGACCTCCTCCACCACAGTACGTCCACCTAGTACAACTTCTCCTTTGAGAGGGAGGTGTCTCTGAATCACTTCAGGAAACTAAGTCAGATCCATTAAAAGGTACATCAGTGGAGCTGAGCAAGGCACAGGTGGTCTAAGCATAAATCCCCACTCAACTACTTTCTAACTCAAGAGAAGCAGAAGTGCACAAGCAGAAGCACACTGACCAGGAGAAAGAAGGCACCTCAGCACCCTTATTTATTGTGGGACATGCTTGTGACCAAGTGCTTCCAGCTGCCTGTCTTATGAGGCAGGGGACTGAACAAGGAACTCCCCTAATAAAGAGACACTGTTTAGGTGCCTGCTTGCTCCTCCACGCATACCCACACAAATTGCCCACAGGGAAAACTTCTTCTCCATAACCATCTCTGTTAGAGGTTACCTTACATTTTTGTTAGGCTGGCTCTACATGAGAAAAAGTCTCTTCTGTTCTGGAGATTGCTGGGTAGATTACTTGAGCAAGTAGGTTCAACTGAAGTTCAGATTAACATCTAGACTGAATTAACAAGCCTCTTTGGTGGCCTGTTATTAATTCTTAAGTTGGGAGACCACATGAATTTCTACACCTGTGACTGAATAAGTATTCTGTAAACATGCACATGCACAGGTTTGTCAGTAAGAGTGTATTAGGTCTTACTGGGAAAACCACTTATTCTTTGATTTTGTGGGGTATTTTTTCAGGCCAGATTCTCTGTACGTCATTCCAGAAAATGTCATTTACAGACAGTTTTTATCGTGCTTACTTTGATCCTAGTGATACTCAGCTGCAAAGAAGTATGAGGAATTTAAGGGGCATAATTACTAGAATTTCTTATACCTGCCAATCTGGCTGCGTTGTGAAAACCCCATCAAGCATATTGGAGAAAACCTCAGGAAAGGCAAGAAGAATTTAAGCACTACCTACCTTATTAATCTGTCTAAAAGCATTGCTCCAAAGAGGAGGTCAAGTATAATTTCAATTGTTTTACAGCCACTGCAGTTAAATGCCTTCAATTAAATCTACATAGCATCATAATAATACTGCATACCTCCAGGGCCTTCAGTCAAAAGATCTTAACATGTCTATAAAGCTTCTTCCAAAGATTGAGAAGCTGGTCTTCAAGCAGTCCCAGACTTCAGTACACCTAGTCTATAGAGCACAAGCAAAGCATTCAACCTTTCTTTCTCCAGTTGAGATGTCCAAGTCAAACCCCTGAAAGAACCTCACTGCAGGAGCTCTTCTTGTGCAGCTCCATTTTAGTGGCCTCTACAGCCTGGTGCTTGATGTCCGGCTCCTCTATGGGCTGCAGAGAAATTAATCACTGAGAGTTTTGATGCATACAAAATGGGTTTAGGCGCTAAGTGTCAGGAACAGTGCTATAGTGTAGAAGAAAAATTACACAAACAGTATGCTCCCTTCTGATAAATATATTATGGCTGTATCACAGCAAATGTCCTACAAAACACAGAATAGGCCAACTGCTTTAATGAGACACATTATTGTTAAAATTAGCCTTTAAATGCACCATGAGATGTGCCCCATAGCTGATTACCTCAAATATTGGCATGTTGTACAAGCTTTGTATGAGATACCTCATCTACAGATAACGCAACTAAACAAATGAAGGAATTGCTATTGAGATGACACAGGCTCCAGCTGTGAGCTGTTATGACCTCTCCTCTAGGCTTCTGAGGATGTGCCCCCACTCAGCTAGGATAACTAGGCTTCTCTTTGAGGCAGGGGCCAAACTTCAGAGCTGGTTTTGATCTTTGCTTCTCTCACCATATTGCCCCCTTTCCTCATCTTCTCACTTTACCTGAGTATGTATTAGGACTACTTGTTCAGGCCCCCAAAACAACCAGAGGGAGCACTGAAAAGCCTGTTGTCTCAGAGAAACTACACAATAATTCTGCTGTGACAGCTGATGCCACAGCTCCCACACCTCTATGGTGGCTATATGGCAAGTCAGACTGCTGCTTTTGTGCAAGGAGTGAATGAGATTATCTAGAGATTACAAACACAGTACCAATAAAGCAACATCTTGCTTTGTTCCTTCATTTTCAACTCTTCTTCTTTTCAGCCTGGAGGACTTCTGCCAATTTCCCTACATGCTTCTCAAAGGCAGCGGAGAGTGCAACAGATGTGAAGGCATGTGTCAGCCTAACACTATATGCACAGCCTAACACTGGCCCTCACTTCAGAAAGCTGGGTATCTCCAGGTGTGGCTCCACTCTGAAATTAGCAGATTATAACTTTAAAAGAAGTGATGCAGTTACATTTCTAAACATACTTTTCTGGATTTGACCCTTTCTTTCATGTCTAAAACTTCCAATAAACTAAGGCCAATTTGAAGCTTAGTATGTAGCATAGACTGGGCATATCCCTATCTCTCCACACATGTTGTTTTGGTATTTGTGAAAGAAGCATCCAGCACTGCTTCAGCCATGTGATGGTGGCTTTCCCAGGACCTCAGGCATGAACCTGACAGGTCTACAACATGTTTGTCAGGGCCACAAAAGTCCATCAACATAGGCTGCCAGACCACTTGTATGGCACATCTGGGCTTAACCATGGCTCACCCCTCACCTGGGTGCTTGGGAAAGGGGATTGGCTACAGCATCAGCCCCCCATGAATGCCAGGTACATTATTTCACCTTCAGTATTTACCACTCCCTATCTCCAACACCCTCTGAACAAGCAGGATGGCACGTTGTGAGCAGACCTGTTTGTTAAGCACAGAGGAATTTCCAGGATTTACTCTCAGACAGGCCAGGTTTCCTCCAGGAGAAACAGAGACATGCTGTTCTAGTGAGATTTTGCAGTTTTCAGCATTTCTTGGTTCACTGTAAGTGACATTTAAGATTGCTAATCTTTTTAAACTCCTGCACTGGTTCTTTTCATTAAGTTACTATACCCAGTAATTACACATGCAGGGCAAAGGAAAGCTCAGCTTTTCTCCCTTCTCTGGCTCAAATTATCAATAGCTTAGGAAAATAAAAACAACTTGCTGTATTTAGATTGTCACCTTCTTTTTGTGGATTATGCCATTCAAAGGCAGATGTATTTACATTACAATGTAACATAAGAACAGCCAGATGTCCAGCCAGTCAGTATCTTACACAACAATTGCAGATACCTAGGTAAGAACAAAATAAGCAGAGATATGTTCTGTGTGTATTCTCTCAGACTCAGCTTGGGGCCCTGGGTTTAGGGGATATCCGGAATCCAAAATAATTACTTTGTGTTTGGCTTTCCCCAATCATCCTTTCCTCATATGTTTCTCCTATTGGTTTTTGGACTCATGTGCTAGAAGCTGAAGGTTTGCAACATGTGGCAGCATTATGCACTTTACCAAGGCAACATATTAAGCAAACCCTTCTCTTGCTTCTTCTCAGCTTCCTGAAATATCTTGTTAGTTGAGGCTACAGGACATTTTTGCCAGCCATGCTTCCATACCTCTCCAAACACCACTATACTGTTTGCTGCTGCAGGCTCTCACTGGTTAGCAAGCTGCCAGGGAGTCATTGTCATAGGGTATTCACCTAGAATAATCTCAGACACGGGCATAGTTAGAACCTAGAAAGGGAGATGGAGAAGGAGAGAAAGGACAAAAGGAAGGATTAAGTCAGTAGCCTGGAGCTTCATGCCTATTTTGAAAGAGCTGTTATCACTGGAGATAAGAGGATGAACAGGTGAACTCCACCATCTTTTGTTTTCATTGTGATGAGTTGAGGCTTCTGAGGACACCAGAGTTGACTGAGACTTCCTGATATTACCTTTTCTACAGCATACCTGCAGCATACATGTGAAGTGCCAGATGCAAACAGCAGCTTGGGTGCTGGGAATAATGCAGACACATAAGGGCTTATTGCTCCACAGTCCTCAGCAGTGTGATAGAAGGATCACCATGGATGGATCTTCTGCTTGTGGTTCTGAAGCAGCAGTGCATGGCACAGACCTACCTTCTGACCTGCCCAGCCTGCTGTATGCTCCATCCTGCACCAGAGAGGAGTTTTCCATTCCAGTGCATTCCCAGGTGCTGCAGCAACTCTATTACCCTCTGTTTCCTTAGGGGTTTCCTCAAAATGTCTTCCAGCTTTCTTAGTTCTATCACCCAGCATCGCTCTTGCAATCACACATCTGACATATACCTCAATGCAAGATGCCTATCAAACACCGGCAGACTAACACAGCAGAGCCTTTATTCGCTCATGGCTGCAATGGAAGTGACTGTACAATGTGTAGAGACAGGCTTTCTGCGTTTGTGTTATGAGAACAAGCATGGTTATCAGAGCTGCCAACCCTTGCGTGAGTTGGACTCTGCTTAAGACCTATTTACTTAGCATTTTTCCCAAACTGGTAGTGAAGAAAACAGCCCAAAAGCAATACTGCCATGACAGGCAGGAATCATGTGCACACTATCATATGTGCTGGGCCCAGCTGGGCTTTCTGGTTGAGTATCTTGTGGGCTGAGTCACCCTATCAGCAATTTGGTACCCCTGGATGCCTGAGACCAGGAATGTGTTTCCCCATCTGAAAGCACAATATATATCCATGTATATCTGTAGGAGTTAAGGCTGGAGCTTTGCCTGCATGAGGAAGGCGCATGCTCATCCAGCAGTAAGGCAAGATGTCTACAGAAGACAGAGGCAAGTCTAATACTTTTAGAGAGTTTGGTCAAGTGATTTGTATGAGAACTACCGGCAGAGCACACATAGGCCTTGGATTCACTTGCAACTTATCTTGAATTGCTAGACAAAGATCACTTGTTCAGATCCAATTTCTTCAACTGTAGGTGAGAAAAGACCCCCGTAAAGACCTAGTTATCACCAGTTTTTCTTTGCCTGCGTGAATTTTCCCCCTTTTCCAGCTTTTAAGAGGCAGTTTGTGCAGCAGAAACACCTGTGATACAGTGTTTGAAGGATTTCCTGGCAGGTAGGAAGGAGCACTCAATCCCAAAAGTGACTAACAGTAAAGAAGATGAACAAAACCCACACAAGATGGTGGAGCAGGGGAACATTTCATTGCAGGGAAAGTATCTTCCATTTGCCCTTGATAGTCACTCATGAAGGAAGCTAAAAAAACCCAAACAACCAAATCCAGTATTCCATAAGGTAACTCTTCCATAAAGTACAGTACCCTTCCCATGGATGGCCACTTGAGCACCTTTTCTTCATCTTATCTTGAATTTGGCTTTAAAATTATCTAGAAGGGGTAGGGAGAACAAAGAATGCAGAGAAGGAGGTGCAGGAGGAAGTAATATTGGGTTGGAAGAGCCAGTTTGCTGAGAGAGGCAGCTAAGAATCATCCTATAGTTCTTGTACCCCATTTACACATGTGCTAATAAGAAAGGAAGGCACCTTCAAGAGTGAAGCTGCTACTATGACTTTAACTCTTTCAGTCTGAGTGAACATCAAAACCTAATAAAAAGAGCATACTAGTGACTTGTTCCAGTAGCCTGGGCTCACCAGGGGACTACATAAATAAAAAGGCACCCAACTGCAGCATGAGATCACTGCTTTGCCTACCACTTATCGCTAATGCTTCTCTCAGATGAGTCAATGAGCACTGACTACCTCTTGGATTGATGAAAAGACAAAGCCACATCAGCCCTACTAAATCAGCTACCCTAAGATGTCATGCACTTCTTCCCTTGGTCCTGCCACCTTCCAACCTTTCTGCAGCTGCAGGAGGCCTGAGCACCCGAGACTACCACATTTGAAGATTGCTTACTTTAATATATTGCCTCTAACTGGTGGGAAGCTTTGGAATGGGAACTAGCACAATCATTCCCTTTCTTAACTTCCTTACAAGCCTGTTGGACTGGACAATAGAGCAGAGCTACCATTTACTTGCCCTGAGATTATCACCTCCACCCTTCCCACCACCCACACACACACTCTTCCTCAGGAATCAATTACATTGCCATTCACTTTAACAAAAGTTATGCATCTTCTGAATTGGCCTTCAACAAGGCCAGCATCAGACAAGCACATTCATTAAAGGCTCACCCATGCATACCAACCCCTCCCTCTTACAGAAGGCTTAACCCACATTAAAGCCCAGCCTTTTAGAAGGTGTTTGCAGCATTCCCTCCACAAGAGTTCCCCAAACAATGTGCTCATAGTACGACTCACATTGATCAAACAGGTTAGCCATTAAGCAACCTCTTCACTCTCCTAGTATCACACACAAAGTCTCTCCCACTCTTCAGATGTAAAAGACATTCCTTTAAGGTATGAAGCCTAAATAAACTCAGCTGCATATGATGGAAACTGCTGCCTGAGTGAGGGCTGGACTGGGCCAAGGAATGAAGCAACCAAAGAGCTGGCATGGCTCAGGGTATGGCTGAGAAGTCTCAAATCCTATGTCCCAACAGGGAAACCAAAGACCTTGGTGCTTCACAACAGAATTTTCATTCTCACATCCTGAAGTTTTTTTAACCTCATTTTCTTTGGAAACAAAGCTTAAGCTGTGCCTTGTTTTGTGTATTTGTGTATGTGTCCCTACAGAGTTTAGAACTTATTGGCCATTTTCAACCATATTTAATAGTTTAAAATATTAAGCTTTCACAGGTTTTATGTAACTGACTTCTGAGAAAAAGACAAGAGTCTTGAGTCAAAGGTGCAGTGTAAGATCACTCTCTATTAGTTATCAGTGACTACACTTTAGAAAGGGTCCTTGTAAGTGTTGAAAAATTTCTTTCAGATGTTATGGAAACATAGCTATTCAGTGGCTTGTGCATTAGGTACCCAAGGGTATCACCAGCCTTGAGCTGCACATCTGTAAGAGATCAGTCCTCCCTCGTTCTGGCGCTCAAAAAATTCTTGAGTTCTTACAGACCTTGACTTCCATCCTACTCCCTAACTCTTTAGGTTTAGCTCTTCCAGTCTTCTCACTGGCTTCTTTGCAAACTCCTTTCTTTCCCATTCCAATGCCCTTTGTTTGTCAACTGATAACTAGGTGCCCAAATCTGAATGTGACATGAAAATAGACTCCTTGTTGAATAATGCATCTCTAACCCTTACCTTCCCTCCCTTGGCAAGGCAAGGTTGTCATATTTGTTTTCACCTTTCCACTCAGCCAGCTGAAAACTGCTGGCACCTACACCTTGTGCAGACTCTTGGAGAGGACAGAATTGCAAATTCATGCCCCTTGTGCCTGCATCATCATTACAAATTGGTAGCTTTACATCTTTACACTTCTGGGAGCAGCAGAAGCAGTCGATTTCTCTTCTGCACAACACTGGTAAGCAGAGAAATGGTAATATAATTTTGCCCTGATTTTCAAGCAAAAGAGTGTGGATGGACTAGTCCAAAGAGGAATATTTTTTGCACATCAGCAGAATGCATGAAAGTGCCTCAGGCACCTTAACAGCAAAATGTGAAGACAAACTTTGCTGTGGAGGGTCCAAACTATGAAGACTTTTGTTAAGTCCTTAACTCTTGAAGAGACACAGTTCCTAGACAGGTCACTGGGAATTTCTACTTGAATACAGACTGAACAAAATGATTAAGATTCAGATCCAGACACAGGAGATTCAAGCCCTTATTTTTGAATTCAGCCTTTCCAACACATGCAGTCAAAGTTGCAAGTTGGCCACTTTTTCCTATATTTTCCCTTTTCTATAAATAGAGAGCCTAGGGAATGAGATGAAAAGTGACCTCCTCTTAACCCAGGGACAGGGATAGTCCAAAGGGTTGCCATACAAGTTTTTCCAATCTCCACCCTGCCAGGACAATGCACTGCCCACTGCAGAGCCACCTCTAGGCTAAAAGAGCCGTGCAGCCCCCATGCTGATTTGGGAGTTTGGCCTTTCTGCTGTGGCTGCCAAAAGTGACATGAGTTAGCGCTAGGTTTGCTTTCTATTAACAGCTGTGCTGAGATCATGGGGTTTCTTAAGCTCTCAGTGTCCAACTGAAAACTTTCAGTCAGCAGTGCTGTTTTCTGATGGAATCACACTGGTGACCTGGAGGTGAAACATGATTTCATCTGTGTTTCCACTAAAACAACTCCATGGGTCTCAGAGTTCAGTCTGTCCATAGGTACTGTGAGAGCAGCCCTAAAACAAGTATGAATGTGTGTGGTTGTATCTATGTGCAGCAGTATGTCTTTGAGTATCTGCACTTGAATGCAAAGTTCTGAACTACTCAGACTGAGTGATTTAGGCATTTGTAATTATGGCACAGCCTGGATTTATTAAGACTACTGAAGCTCATTAATGAACTTTGAAGTATACTTAAAATGCGTAGAAGTAGAGTTGAGACAGATTCAATTTCAAATTAATAGATGGAATCTATTAAAAGGGCAGTAACAGAAATACTGGGGATATTACTCCATGTTGTTGTGGAAAGCAAAGAAGCTGTAAGAGTGCATGTGTCAGTCATACAAGGAGCTCTGACTGAACCTTTCTGCCCACTAAACACAGGTCTGGACTAGCTCCATGAAGTGGATGAACTGAACTCAGAGCTCAGCTATTCATACTGAAGGGATCAGGTAGCAAGTCTATCATCTAGTAGGTCCACATATAACAGAGCTGGTATTCATTGCTAAAATTATTGAGAAGTTCCTGACAATAATTTTTTCAGTACATTTCAGTAAATTTAATGAGTACTCTAAAAATACTAGTCAGACGGTTTCTGATGCTGCCTTCTTGCTCCAGGCCTCTCAAAACTAAAATTGGAGATGGGCCCAAGTCCAGGTTTAGATCCGGACCTGGTTTCCAGGATAGCTTTAGCCTAAATCTACAGATATGTCCTCCTAAATATTTTAATCTATGTCAGCCGTGTGCTTTTGAAGCAAATCTCCTGATCATGGCCACTTCCTGCTCTTTGATTTACATTGCAGAGAGGTCTCAGAGCACAGGAAACCTCTTTTAGATGAAACTAAGAAATAAGATGCACTCCCACTGCCAATGCGTAGAGGCCCCTGCCTAATCTAATGTAAAAGCATCAGGATGTCTAATGTGATCACTGGATCACTGGTTTAGGCCAGCAGATCCACTCATTGCCCTGTGCTACTATCTAACAGAGGCATGACGTAGACAACTTAGTGTAGGAATATCTGAAAAGACACTAAGTACAAAGCATGTTGCATGGGGTTTACCTTCCTTCTTAAAATATGCCTGTTCATATTGAAGGCGAAGGAAACAAGCATTAGTGTCATGACTAGAGATCTCAGTCATTGCTTAGTCTAATCTTGGTTCAGACTATAAGGACAAATCTCAGAAATGCTGTTTTCATGCATTGGTAAATCAGAGAGCAGAATGCCAGCACAAAGGCTTCCTGACGCATTTCCCGGGCTTGATTATTATTGTGTGTTTGTGTGAAAAATGTACGTTCAGAGGTAGGTTTGGAAGGAGCAAAGTACTGGGTGTGGTAGCAAGTACAGTGGTAAAAGTGTTGGCCTGGGCATTTCAGGAGGCCCTTAGGAGCCCAAGGTACCCTAGACATAAGCACCTGCCTACCAGAGCAAGGCACCTTCAGGCATGTCCCCTCGGGCAATCAGCCAGCAGTCTGCAAGGTCTCTGGTTCTTTAGGAGGCAGCTGGCAGTGGGGCATGGCTTCCTGAGAATGCTTTTTCAGAGTACAGACCACAGCCAGTACCTCTGAGTTAGTCTGTAAAATGGTGTTGCTGCCAGGGATCCAGCTCTGACCTCTCCTATGGGTGGTTTCAACTCTAGCAAAGAAATGTTTTCTGTTGCTTCGTACAAACATGATTTAATCTTAACTGTTGCAGGAGGGTGTAGTATATTAAATACACAAGACAGATTAAGTCTGTTAAGATACTTGTATACTCAAGATAATTAAAGGAGACTTTAGAAGCTGTATGTAAACTGTGATTTAACAAAACTGGAAGAAATATGTAGACAATATTTTCCCACCTTAGCTTTAGTTATGATATAGGAAACAAAGTGACCAAAAAAACTTTGGAAGTGAGAAGATTAAGAAATAAACCCTGACTTTTCTGTGGGCAGTGTTTAGCAAGATTGCTTTATCACAAATGACCAGTAGATGAATTTGTTGCCTCATACAGGATAATATAACTTTGTATTGCTCAAAGTTATTTAATATGTTTAATATGAACAGTAATATTGATTAGTTTTATAGCTGTAGATTAGTTGAAATTAAAAGGTGCAGAACTTCCCAGATAGATCAAAGTAATTTTGTATTAGTGATGACGTAGGAAGAAAAGAAAGAAAGAAGGTTATAGGGAGGGGTCTGGCTAACATTGGGGTTGTAGGAATGGGCGTCCATCCATCCTGAAAATTCCACCTGAAGATACCCTGAGATATCCCCTGAAGCTTAGTCTCTGAGTTTTATCAGGTAGGATTTTGTTCCTAACAGGCTGCCCACCTATGCACATCCCATTTCATAAATCTTCAGTTTTGAAAATGAATGTTTTGTTTCTCTTGCTCATTATCCATGCAATCACACAATTAATGACTTCCGTGTCACTATTGCCCGTGATTTCTGCATGCCATTAAGTCTTTTTCATTGTTCTGTGCTCATTGCATTGCATGTTTACCCATATAAGTAAAACTGTTCTCTGCCACTTCAAGTTCCCAGTTTCTTTGAAGCAAATTTCTTCAAGTGTCATGGTTGTCAGCCTGTGGCTAGGGGTCAAGAAGCATCAGAGCTTATTTTTCATCATATGGTAAAAGAAGTGTCGTCTTTAGTCAAGTGCCTAGATGCTGCAGCTAGGCCTTTGCTGAAATGGATGCAGTACATTCCTGATTTAAATAAATCCCTGAGTTCCTGCAGTGCACACCAATAAGGTCCTGCTTGTGCCCAGGAAGGCAAGGCAGCTCTACCATCTTCTTTGAGCCCTTTACATCCTACTGATCAGTGTAATGAGCAAGCACTCTCTTCGCTTGCTGAGCACTACAGAGCAGATGACAAAGTGGACTCATTAGTTCTTTCATATTAAAACTGCCAACAAATGTTTGACATGAACTCTCCTTCTCTCCTTTCTCATAATGCATATGAATTTGCAGGAAAAATAAACTGAAAACCAACACAGGATCTTTCTCTCTCCAGAGGATACAAATTAGGCCTGTCTATCCTGCTTAGCCATCCTAATACCTACCTACTGTCTGATGCCCCACTCTGCTCCAGTGTGGATGCAGTATATGCCAAGCAGAGGATTTTTCTTGGGCAAAGTTATGGTACCTTCCCAGGCAGTGCAAATGAGAATAGCAGCAACCCATTTTCATCTGAGTGGTGGAAAACAAAAGAGACACAAAAGCGACAGCAGTAACAGTCCTTTGTTACTAAGGACTAAGGGCCTGAAAATTACTGCAAACAAGCATACAGCAGGAAAAAAGAAAAGGCAGTGGATGGTTTACCATTTAACATTGGCTACTTAACGCTGCAGGAAAGACACCTTCAGTCTTATACTTGGCCAACACACTCTGACGAGTCTCAGAGGCACAGCGTGCTTGGTGGATCACTTGTGTGGCATTGCACAAGTCCCTGACACTCCTCTGCCTATGTGCTGGGTAATCCCATCAGCACTAGACAGCATTTGGTGCATGCTGGGGTGACAGCCAAGGTGTATCATGAAGGAAGTAGAGCGTGGCCCCTACTTTGAGGGATGACACTTTGAGAGTAGATTCAGGCTATCCCTTGCACTGGGCATGCAGTTACATGGTTCAAACTCTGCAGGGCAGGTGGGGCTGTGGACAGACCAGACTGCCTTGGCTTAGCTGAGGCTAGTCCTGTACCACCCTGCAGGGCTGATTTTCCCTGCGATTATATGTCCATACAAACACCTCATGAAAACCGATATAATTTGAATGCCAACCTGCCCCAAAAGGTATTTATGAGACATGTGTAATGAAACATTCATAACTTCAGCTGAAATATAGAGATGAAAAATGCAAGATGTAATTATGAAGCATTATTATGGTGATTATGCAGCTAAAACTGAAATGATCCAAGAGGGACACCTCTCTAGCGTCACACCTTTCTGTCAAGATCTTTCTCACCTCAGGAGAAGTATGGGGGCTAAGCTTGCTGTATTCTGCCTTATTTCATACGTGGTCAGCAGCACTGCTGTGCACGGCAGGTGGGACACTCTCCTGCTATGTCCCAGGACACTGGGCCTTTCAGTGACAAAGGCATTTACTCACCAAGAACCCCTAATAGGGAGACCTTTGGAGAAACCTGCCACTCACTGCACGTTCTGCAGTTTCGGTAACTTCATAAATAACAGCTCAAATACAAGATGAAGACCAGAGTGGAATGTGTTATCATTTAAAAAGTCATGAGACATGCACTGTTCTCTTTTGGGCTTCTCTCTTCTCTCTGGTATTCCAAACTGCTTGGAAGAAAAAACCTTGAGACCCAGAGCAGGACTTTCTCAAAGGACTGTTAGCAGCATGTGTGGGAGTAGGTGGATTAGGAGCATTTTTTCCCTTGTCCATGGGCAGGAATGCAGCTCAGAGAAGTGTGTTCAAGGCACTTCTTGAGTATTTGGGAGTGGAGCTGAGAAGAGCCATGTCTGTACCTCTCCATACCTTCATCCCGGAGAATTTTTAGGTTACAGTTACAAAAGCAAAATGAAGTGAAGCTCATCCTGCGCCATAGGAGAGGGCATTGTCTCTGCTTCCACCTTCTTTGCACACCCAGTCCTGGGCAAGTGTCACCATACCTGTGTAAGTACTGAGGCTGGTGAAGAGCCCAGTAACATCTGGCACCACTGGCTGCATCAGCATCTGGAAACAAAGCAGGGTCAGGGCATGAGCACTGACTCTGGCCTCTGACTGTCCATACTGTCGCATTTTGACCATGCTGACTGGCATGATTTTGGCCCATGACAGCTAGTCCCCTGGCAGACGGCAGCTGGGGATAGCATAAGACAGAGACAATGCACCTTTTTTTGAGGATTGAGAAAATTTAGCAGCGCAAGTAGCAAACTGTGACACCTCACTTGGCCTCAGAGTACAAAAATGATCTCTGGGGAGTGTTACTTATTTGTACAGAGAACTGCTGAAGTGCTGAGCAAGAGACTGTGGCTGGAGCAGGCCTGTAGCACAGACTGATCTCTTATCTATACAAGATGTCCTGCTAGAGCTGGTAAGAGGCTTTTACCTCATTTTGCTTTTGCTTCTCTGGATAAACCCAAGATATGATGCTGGAGGTCTGTCACCAGAGCAACTGGCATCAAGCAGGCACCAGCCCTGTTGCACTGCTCCCATTAGACTGTGTAAAGTACAGGGCTCCTGCAAGTGACTGACCCCCCCTTTCTTCACAATAGCTATAAAGAGTGAGAAAGTAGAGATGCGTAGCTGAGAGGGCAGTAGCCATGAGGTAGGTGGCATGGCTGGCTCATCCGGTCCTGTCCCAGCGCCTTGCCAGGCAGTTCCGTTTTCCTGGTGTACAGCTTTTCTGACAAGACAAACCAAAGAGTTAATCTGGCAGGTAGACCCAGCCCAAGTTGCAAGATACCGCTGAATTCAGATTGAGTAAGTGTAATTAGATGATGAGAACCTCATGGCAGGGCGTGTCCTAGTTTCAGTCAAAGGTGGAACATTATTAAGTACCATTTACATCCAGAGAAACACCCACTTTTGAAATCGCTGATACCAGTAACACATGCTTTGTATTTAACTTGCTCAGTGAAATGGGAAGTCAGTGGCAGAACACAGAGTTTTTAATTTGCTTGCTGCCAGAACAGTGATTAATGGAGTTTCAAAACATCCTATCAGCCAATTATGATGGATACTAACCCTTTAATGGGAATCTCTGGTTGGATCCTTGTTACTTGGATTGAGTGCTCAGATCAGTTAGACCATAAATTATTTTCTCTCTGGGAAAAAGAGCAAGCTTCTCCGAGATAAGCAACTTGAGCTTTTTGTTTCATAGAGACCATCAGCAGCAGGGACCTGGTACATTTTGTGCTCCTTCCCTATTAACACATAATTAGGAACAATCACTCTGCACCATAGGCCAACCTTTTTGGGGAGTGTGGTCCCTTTGAGCAGGTGAAGGAAAGGCCAGCGGCAAAATCCTAAACCTTAGTTTAAGAAACATTCTACAGCAGTGATCCCAAACTCTACACCTTCACAAAATGGATGCATTGTAGTGTATTATTAATTAAAAAAAAAATCAGATCCATCTGCAACATTACAAGTGTTTATGGTGATTTTAATTGAGGTATAGTTTTGTCTTCCCCTCATGAAACCATTAGGGAAGAGTATGATGAGGTAGCTGCACCTCATTTGTTAGTTTGCTTGTGTTTAATTTATCCCTGAGTTTAAATATAAAATGAGCAGGGGGAATTCTGTACCCCAGAGTGATCAAGAACAGGTGGAAACATTTTCAGGTTTCTTTTATTTACATATGTTCTTTTTTAAGTTTCAGACATAAATTAGCTCATGTGCACCTTGAAAAAGAGGAGAGTGTTTCTCTCTTTTATTACCATTTTCATAAACACGGCAGTTGCCAGTGCAGGAGCCTCTCCAGTATCTCGAAGAAGAGTGTGAGAAGCCAGTTCCGGACACTGTGGAGGGAGAGGTGCCAGGGCTCCTGCAGCTGGCACACACCAAATAATTATTCTAACAGAGAATAATGTGCAAAAACATTTGATCAAACTATTTTTTATTACAACGAAGCAGAGCACTATGACTGGGGCACAATGAGATTTCCACACAAGATCAGATCATCCGTCCACCGATCCCAGTTGCCTGTCTCTGGCTGCAACAGGGATAGTTTTAAGCCAAGTATGCTGCTGCTCACTTAGGGCCCTGTATCAAATTATACTAATTTACAGCTCCCCAGAGGACCTTGGTGTCTGCCTTTGGCAACAAGAGAGGAAAGAAAGAATTAACTGCTGCTGAGTTTTCACCACTGGGCAGAGGCAAGCCCACCTCCCGCAGCAAAACCCCATTCTCTGTCACTATGAACAGTTCCAGCTCCAGATCTTGCCAGCTGACCCACCGCTCCTCAGCAGCACTGCCACAGAAGCAACAGGACCATCCCTGAAATGTTTGAATGAAGTGCTCCTGCTCCCCAGTTTCAGATGACCCTTTGTGTCAGGGACTGTCTTCATTCCAGTTCTGTTCTGCAAATATCATGATGCAAGGCTGGGCCATGATCAGGGCTCCTAATCCCTATAGTAATAAACCAAACATCAATAACCATAATAATATGCATTGTGAGAAGACTATGTGAGCATGGATCACTTCCAGCACCTTCAACAACACATCACATTTATTTAATATAAAATCAGTACCTGCAGCACTGTCCTGGGTGATTGTCTGCTTTCCTATCATCTCTGAGTATCCTGAAAGCCTGCTCTTGCCCTGGGATAGGGAGTACAAAAGTAATGAGAATCCTGCTGGATATGGCTGGAGAAACTGCTCACCCACCCAGTGCTGCTCTGTCTCCTCCACACCTCACTCATATTGAGGGGAGAAGCACAATAAATGGGATTCTTCTCTGCGACAATTTCCTATTCCTCAAGCCTGGGCTCAGAGTGCTGCCTCTCATCAGAGAAGTGGTGAGAGGCACAAACAATGCAGTGGGATGTGGGGATAAGAGTAAGGAAGAAAAAAGGGCAGTGTCACCATGTAGGTTATGGCCCATCTCCTACCTTCACCTCGATGAAGGTCTTTGGAGGTCTGGAGTTTGCCACCAGGAGGGGGGAGTGAAGCAGGGAACAAGAAGAGGTGACAGCAGAATTGCTGAGGCCTGCCTAAACTAGGGGCTGGAAAACTTCTGATTTAGGGAATCACTTTGATCTCTTCTCTAAAGCTTCCAATAAAGGCCACCCATCTCCATACTGATGTAATTACTCTGTCAGTAATTCATACTGGCTACATCCACCATGGAGCTGTCTCACAAATCTGCGCTTTCATACAGCGGCTGGTACCTGGAATTGATGCTGAACATGAGTCAGAAGCAGCAAACACCTAGAGAGGAGCAATTAATCTGCAGGATCTTTGTCAGAGTGTCTTCAGAGCCATTGCAACATGAAGCATCATTGCAGCAGCTAACACAGACCTGTTTGTGGCCTGCGCAATGCCCACCTTAAACCACAGAAGATGGAGCCTTTTCCATCTTAGCCCGTCAGTAAAATTATGCTGCAGTGACCAACAGTGAAAACACGCTGTTATGCTCCAATGGACATTTTGTCTCTGGTACAAAATGGATGTCTTTGTGGTGGAAGAGCACATGTGTAGGTCTTGCTGCTGCAGCCACATCCTGCTGCAGAGACAGCTGGAGGCAGGAACAACTGACAGTAGAGTTTGACCAGTGCCTCCCATTCTGGCCATCTGTGCCATTCGTCCCAAGAGTCTCCTTGCAAGTTCCCAAGTATGGATGAGAATTCACAAAAACTTAAAGGCAGAAACTTTCCAAACAGGAGGCCAAAATGCTGCTTATAGACAAGGTATAAGGACCTTAAAAGACTCTCCCTCAGTAATGATGTTGTCCAAGTCAATGTACGTCTCTAAAGTGTATATACCAATAGGAAAGTAGTGTGCTCTCCCCAGGGGCTGTTCGGCTTTTCTCAGCCCTGTTCCAGCTTGGGTGTCATCCTCAAGTGGGTATTGCAGATGCTGAGGAAGGAGGACAGAGTCTTCAATTCCCTCATTCCCTGCAGCCATGAGGATCTAGGCACAAGAGTGACCTGGAATTGTTTGGTCTTGGTTTTGTTGTTGTTGTTGTTGCTTGTTGTTGTTGGTTTGACTTGTCAGATCCAGCTCAGCAATTCTGATGTTCTGGGTTATCCATGTTAAAAAGAACCCTTCAGAGACAAGGGCTGTCCGCAGGCATCTCCCTGCAACAGATTGACTGGTCTCCCTCTTTCCGAACTCTATCCCAGTCCATCATGGTTCCAGCAATGGCTTTTAGAAATTTTCCTTTTGTAAGTGGGGGGACACCCCCAATGTCACCTCAATGGTCTTCTCCTTAACAGGGCAGCCAATGCATACTCCTTTTTTTCTCAAGGCTCTTCAAAGGACTTTTGCTGTCTCCCAGATGAAGTTGGATGTCAAAGCCACACAGGTTTGGACCTGCGCAATGAATGTGTGCCATACCACACAAGAACAGGCCTTGTCATGCCTGGCCTCACCCTGCAGCTTTCCTCTAGTGCTCCAGTGAGCCGAGCCGCTGGGGCAGCTCACCCAAAGCCCAGCAGCACCTGCAGAGCCTTCAGATATACGCTGTTGTATGTGTGGAAAAAGCAACCTACATAGTTCAAGCTCAGAATCAACACAACTGTCACAAAACACAGACAAAAAGCAGGACATTTCTCTCCTGCAAGAAATGTCACAACTTGGCTGCTCTTCACTCCTCTCTTCCCCTCAAGCCCATAGCACCATGACATGATTAAACTGATTGGGCTGCATGCATTCCATTAAAAGAAACGGAAATGAAATATGAAGCTGATTTTTCCTGGCACTGTTCAATTCCCAGCTCCAGCAGAGAGCAAGGACCAGTAATCATTTCAGTGACTGAAATTTAAGCAGGCAGTACAGAGGGTCATGAGAATAAATGATACAGAGGAATCCAGTCTCATCTATTATAACGGGTGAATGGGAGGAGGATGCATTGGGTGCTACCTGCATAAAAAGTTATCAAGTAAAGATGATAACGTTCACCTCTTCTCAGGATCTGCTGGAAAGCATGTCAGTGCTGATGTAATCACTAGGCTAGGTTTTAGTCTTTTCCTGTAATCAACACTTTTCTCCGGGTCGAGAGCTCTGGGTTACTAATGGATCAGTCAGTTTAGCTTGGTCATATGCCATGTCAGCTTTGTTTTAGGGCCGTTGTCAGAAGTCATAAATCATAGCCCAAATTTAGTTAATTCTCCCAGTTAACAGCATTTTTCCATCCTCTAATGGACACAGTAACAGCTGAGACACCTGCACAAAAAAAGCCAAAGTAATTTTTCTTCTCTGTACTAAAAGATCAGTGTTCTCTTTTTAGCAAAGGTCCATGCAGATTAAATATTCAAATAATTTGTTAGTCAAAGTGAACTTCAAGAGTGTCTCTGCAAGTAGTCCCAAATCAATTACAGATACTGCTCTTCCCAA
This sequence comes from Brachypteracias leptosomus, assembly GCA_013401335.1. Classification (NCBI taxonomy): domain Eukaryota; kingdom Metazoa; phylum Chordata; class Aves; order Coraciiformes; family Brachypteraciidae; genus Brachypteracias; species Brachypteracias leptosomus. Next base: position 20,410 of record VYZX01031841.1, read on the forward strand.
TACACCTCTTTACAGCCAGAAATCTCATGTAAAAAACATTTATTGATTCTTATCCAGAAGCAATAAGGCACATTTCACTTCTAACATGGGCAACAAAACCTCCTTTTGGCTCAGTGATTTGATCTGAGCTGGCATTTTACACTTCTGCAAATCAGTCTGTATAGGTTTCTCAATTTGTTACATTTGTAAAGATATCATATTTAGTAGGTAATCACAAAAACGGACTTGAAAATTTGTTTGTGACTACAATTGCTTTCTTGACAGCTGCTTGTGCCCACCTTTAAAGCCTAGCTTGGCTATGCACATTCAGCTGAAAACTACTTTCCTTCTCACTCCTATTTGTTCTGTTTGTCCTATTAGGGATATATACTCCCTGATCTAGTTACATCTAACCCCTTGATAAAGACAAAACTGCTGCAGGATACTTAGAAAGTACTGAGGCTGTCAACCAGAGTCTGGAGGTTCCTGATACATGGAAACCTAATAGGGCAGGATATGTTTCAACAAAAATAGTAACTTTAGCAAGAGAGTATTTTTCCTAAAGTTTCACCTTCTGTGTTAGGGAGCTGAAACATCCAGGTCTCTGTAGACTGTAGGCACCAGTGGTTTTGCACTGCTTTTTAGAACAGTCCTCCATGTCCTGGCCCACAATTGTGTTATCAAAAATTAAATAATAAGCCTAGGTTTAAATAATAGATGCGTTTTGTGCAGGGACATGAACACATGTGGACAGATTTAAGATGGAAAAAGCAAGTATATGATGCATCAGTGTCTGGTGGGGTGGTGGATACAGGTGGGCTGGGGGTAGGCTACAATTGCTGGTGACATGCTGCAGAGGGACAGGATGCAAATAAGAGCAGACTGAAAGAGAATCTTTAACCTAATTATTTCCTCACAGGATATTTTTCAAGAAACATTCCCAATATGATTTTGCCTTAGAGCTTCTCCTACATGTGTTACAACTCAGGTTTATCTTCAATATTGCGACAGTAAAACACTTTGCTAGACCTTTCCTGTTCCTTAGCCAAATAACTCCAGATAACTTTTTTTCTGTCTAAAGGCTTGTGAAAATCTGTCTGTAAGTTAGATTTGAGTACAGTCATTGTCCCTAAGCACTCCTTTTAAGCTTGAGGTAATAAGTAACATGTCACCAATGGGCAAAAACATAGAAGCATAATGCATCTTTAGTATGCCCACTAACTTGTAATAAAGACACATTTCCTAAGACAGAAAAGAGTGGTAGCTTAATGCTAGTGCTGTATTCAGGATGCAATAATCCCAAGATTCCTAAACATGGTGCTTGCCATTCACCTTAAACCTCATTGATTATTGCCTTCAGTCATAATTGTTGTTTTGTATCTGGCATACATCAAAGCAAGTGACACCCACATGAACTCAAAAAGCCATTAAAATCTCACATAGTTTGCCTTCAAAGAGCATTTATGGAAATAGCAAGATCTATAAGCCATTAGAGAGAGACAAGAATAGATTCTGGTAGAATTCATTTTCAGCACTTTCTCTTGTCAACCTCAGAGACTTCCAGGATGCCTAAAAAGCTACAGAAACCATTCTTATTGAGGAAATAATTTTTTAAAAAGGCAGAAATGTTGTATGCTGTGAACCTTTGAGAGAGTTCTATCTGATTCTTCTGAGCATCAGTATTATTTTTATATGTAAATAAATTTGTTAAGGTGCAGGTTGGCAAAATCAGAAATTAAAGCCAAATGTGCATTGCTTTGCACCAGCTGCCTAGCTTAGCTCATCTTGATGCAATGGGGTGAAACTGAAGATCCTCAGTGATACGTCTGAGAGTGGGGATTTTTTTATATTGTGTGGCTTTAGTGGGAACTTGCTCACCAGCCATAAGCTGAGTGTTTGGTCAGCTGCCTCCAAACATCTTGCCCAAAGGAGAGGTGTGTTCCACAACACCCTGTCCTCATTCCCCACCAAAGTGCAGCTGGTTGTGCTGTTTGTTTCAAAAGCCCCTTCAACTTGAAAGGAGGGCAGATTTGTATTTTCTTCTGCAGTTCTGCCACGTGGGAGTTGCATTGCTAAATTAATCTGCTAACAAGGTAGCTAGCTGTTTAAATAATATCCAAGAAATGCTACTGACCATAAACTTGACAGAGAAATCTCATGTGATTGTTTACTTCTGACCTTGACACAGTGAGCTCATCATGGCCAGATATTTAGCCTGAAAGAAGTTCTAGTCCATTGTAAGCAAAACAAAAACAGCAAAAGTTGGAGTTGTCCTTCATTCCTTAGATACTCATTCCCCTATCAGCCTCTGCAGGAATCAGTTCATGAGTCCATGAGACAGGTATGAGGAAGCCCTAAGAGAACTTGCTCTTCTTTACTTACACCACAAGCCTTTCAGGCCTGCTCATTCATTTCAATCCAAACCTCAGGAAAACCGCTTTAGTCAAGCAATTAGCAGTCCTTTGGCACATCTGCCACATACACATCATTGATAGCTCAGGTTAACCCCAGAGGCCCACCAGTCACAGGCTTTCATTGCAATTGGCAGAATGATGAATGCTTACACGTCATATTGACTCCAAATAGAGCTGACTGAAACAGCTTGGTAGAAATGTTTACTCATCTAAAAAATAAACAGTTTCAAATGAAAGGAAACTATTTACAAATGAAGTCAATTCTGTTGAAGTTTCTCACACACCTCCCACCTTCTTCTCCCATAATAAGGTTTGGGAAACCAGAGGAAGTTTTTCTGTCAGCTTTTGAAACAAGATTTGCTAAGTAGGACTGACCCATATTCGTTTTGCAAGAATAAAAACTCCCCTGCAGAAACCAAAACATTTTGTTTTGGACTGAACAAAGTGTTTCATTGAGTCTTAAACATATTTTACACAAGGCTCCTTTCTGTAAGAAATCCAAAGCATTTTCATGCTGACTTGACATAAAATTACTAATTTTTTTCACAGCGCCAAGAGTCTGGGTTCTATCTAGCAACCAGGAAACATTGAAATAATTACTGTTATTGAGAAGGCTTGGAGCTACTTCTCATGCTTTTAGAAATATCCTTCTAATAAAACCTGCTGCCAGGCAAAATTCATCAAGCAGCGTTAGGAGAACTTGGGATGAATTTTGAGTATGCTCGGGTCAGATTTCAAGTTCAATCTGACAAGCCTGTGGCTGTAAACTAACAGGAACTGTCAGCTTTGAATATATTTCCATTTGGGTTGTGTGGTGTGTTGGAACCTGTTATTCAGACATAGATCTGTGGAGCTAAAGTCACAAGGATTGAAACTTGATTTAGAAATCAAAGTTGGTTGCATGTTTCCCCAAACTGAACTCTCTATTATATGATCTTAAAGAAGCAAATACCTTGAATGTTTCCCCCGAAAGAGAGAAAAATCCATTCGAACAAGAGCTCTCAGCATGCCATTTCTACTGTTTAGTTTCTCTTTTATATGTGGATCATATTTAAGTACACATCTATATAATTTTTTAAAAAATCTTTACTCCTCCCTGGGTAGTGTCACTGATTCAAGTGGGACATCTAGGTATAAACAACAAAAGCCTCTTTGTGACATGATGGCTCCACAGACACATTGTGAAAGAAGGTCTGGAAATGGTCCAGAACACTGTCAACGTTTTCAGTTTCAAAAGTTTTCTTTAACCATTGGTCTTGTGGTGCATACTCCTACTTTCCTAATCCAGACTAACATCCTATAGAAATGATGGAGATTGTGTATGAGTGAAGATTATGTAAAATTAGAGAAAAGGACTTTGTTTAATCCATGTCTTTTTGTGGAAAAGAAAAAAAAAAGACAATGTATGTGTTGCTCTGTTCAGCACAGCTCAGCAAATAGCTGATTTTTCTGTTTCATCACTGAAAGAACAGAAAGGAGGAGGGGTAAATTAATTCAGCTGATAGCATATGGAAAATGTCCAGGGATTTTTGACGATTAAAATTTTTAAAATGACTTTATTTGTACTGGAAATATGTTGTTTACTTTTATTATGGGGCAAAAGCTTCATCTTGGTCTATTTAATCCTTGTTTGACTTAAACCTTTAAAAATAGGATCAGTTTTTAAATTAAAACTATATTTCAGAAAGAACATCAGAATCTTTAATTTAAATATACCAGAAGGAAATGCATCAACTTTTTTTTCCTAATTCTCTACTTAAAAAGAAACAGTTTTTTTGCCCCAAATTGACAATATTCAAAAAATGTTTTTGATGAATGTATGTTTAAAAAAAAGAAAAATAAAATCCCATAGACTAAATTTCTTTTGTTCCTTAAATACATTTCTTCAAATCATTGTGGCTAATTTTAAGTGTCTTCATTGGCCAGTCTGATATATTTGATTTATTTTCTTTACCAGAAAGATTTCAGATCTCCTAAGGGTTGAGCTGAACTGTCTATGGTCTATCATAAATTATGGGTCAAATGAAAAATGGCAAAATAACACATACTTTTTATTTCATGAAGAAGAGAAATACCAAAGATATCCTATACAGTGGCAAGGCTCAGATCTTAGCCAAGGAGTCTAGCTGCTGACCAGGACCTCAGCATGTGAGATGATGTCAGATTGAACCTGAGGGATTCAGGGCAGCAGAAGCTAGCAGAGCCATTCAAAAGTGCTCCAGGGAGAAATACGGCACCTGCACCTGCACAATGTTTTCCCCTCCTTTGCCAGCCCTCCTGCAAAGAACACTGCAGGACAACAGGGTGGTTGTGGGGATGGCAGAGGAGCTTGGCACCACCTGGTGCTGCACCTATGGTAGGACAGATGCCACCTCAAGCTCAAGCTCTCTTGTCACAGCCTGTCAATTAGGTCCTCTCATTGACAAGGCTTTTCGGGTGCAGAATTTTCACAGGACAGTATAAGGTCTGTCCTGGAGAGTTAACCTTGTGCTTAGCCATGCTATAGTGTGGGATGATGGGAAGGGTTATCAGCCAGGTTGAAGGGAGCGATTGGTGTCCCATGGCTGGATGATAGGAATACTGCCAGAGATGAGGCTCTACCACCCAGTTGACTTAAACTCGCAGCCCCTGCCCAGCCCAAGAGGGGAATCCTGTGTATGGGGATGGACTCCAAAGAGAGCCAAGATTCCAGCTAATACACATCCCCTATGGGTGTGCAGTTGGCCTGACACGTACGACTTGGTGCTCAGTTCCAGAGGAAAAAAGCTGTAGGTGTCTGAACTCATGAGATCCCCAACACATGGTGTTCAAAACTGTGGACCTGTGACTGTCTGCCCATAGTGTCCATTTTCAGATATTTGCAGAGGTTGCACACATCCAGAAAGTAAAGAAAAAACCAAACTTTTAAAAAATGGCCCAAATCCACTTGGATTACACTTCTTGCAAAATAAGATGAGATGTCTCCAACGAAATAGAGCTAATTACATATTACAACAGCTGATGTGACATCATGTATGGGATTTTATAAATTCAGATTATGATCTAAAGCCACTCAAGAAACACTGAAAAGGTCTATGGGTTTAAAAAAAGGGCTTTCCAAGTTTGTTGCTTAGCACAATGCAATAATTCATGTGCAGTTAAGAGGTGCAGTGCACGTTTCTAATTCACTTGGATGTCAATCAGGAATAATTGCTGTAGCCAATGAAGCTATGCCAGTGTAACAGATACAGAAGAGACTAGCACTTCAAGTCTCTAAGTTTACCACAGCTAGAAAAAACAGCTTTGTATTACTGAAAATATTGCAGATTCGATACATTTTTAGAAACACAAATTTTGTGGCATAATTGCAATAGTTGGAATAATTTTGCATTTTTCCATTCCTTTTATGAAACAAAATCTTGCATTCTAAACTTGAAACTTCCTGTGACTTCTTTCCACTGATGGTGGTCCCAATACAGAGAGCAGCCGTCTAAGTCTGTTAGCAATATTGTCTAGCCTGACTTTAAATTTACTAATTTAATCTGGAAGGGGCTGGAAGAAACAGAATCTTCTCACTCTTGGATGTGAACGCTGATCCTCAAGGAAAAGTCCCTTCCCACCAGAGCACACATGTCTATTTTCATGCAGTTCATGGCCTCTGTGATTTCTGGTTCCGTATGGGCTTAACTTTTCAGGGGTCTGGTGTGACTTCTTTAAATATGAAACATTACTAATGTGTGTCAGGACGCACACATTGTAGTAATCACATCTACAAAGCAGAGGGAGGTTACTGCAGGCATCACAGCCCTGTGCAAGAAAATTATTCATCAGCACACTCTGCTAAGCCCTTTTAAATGTGGATCAGCACGATAAGGTGGATGTTGGATTGGCCTAAAATGACAGATTCAGCGTTGAGAAGGAACAGTTGAGTCTGAAAGTCTGATGAAATGGAGGCAGCACAGACTCCTCTCAATCTAAGAAACAATATTGGTGAAAAACAGTTTTTCCCCACACATTCATAAAATGTTCCTAGTCTTTAAATTCCTTTTTTTTCTCTGGGAGGCCAGTATGGATTAACATTCCTTGCACAGGCTTTGGATATTTTATAGAGCAGATCTATTTCAAAAACATTTACATTAAGTGCTGGCCCATAGCCTGATCTCACAGAACATATTTTATTTGGCCACATCACAGTTATATATTGTCAAGAGCCCTATTTTCAGCCAATAACTGCCCCTCATTTTACTTCCTTGCTGCATCTTATCACACACTAAGTGCTGATATACTTGCATGGGCACACCTTCTACTGTAGTGATGGATGAGAGTAACTGCTGAGGTTCTGTAGATGAAGGTATCCACGGGCTCACAATCAGGCTGGGCTCAGGGTGAACTCAGCTGATGTAAATTAAATTCAGTGACACCCCTGAGAGAAATCTCTTCAGAGAAGGTGTGACTATTTTCGAGGATATTGCATGTCTTACTGACTATAGGACAATTGTTTGCATCAAGTCACCATACTGTGCCCATTGGTAGGAACCACAATCCAGCAATTAGAGCAAAGGACTGCAAGTCACCATCAGATTATTGGTTTCTGTACATGTGGACTTCCTTTTCCTAGGAGTCAGTAACCCATCTGTAAAGTAGGGGCTTTAATAAATCACTAATAATAATATAGGTTTACAAAGCACTCTTTGGCTGAAGTCAATATAGGAAAATATAATGAACTGTGTTTACATTTTGAATTTTGTAGCTATGCAGTGTTCTGATCCACTGTTGTGCTGTAACCTGTGTGATACTTTCAATTGCAAGGCACTAAACTTTTTCTGCTTTAGAAATCAGAGCTAGAGGCTGCAGCAAATAATACCCTGAGTAGAATCCTGTCTTTGTAAGTTTGTAAAACTGATGACTGGTTTTTATCTTCCTTCCTTAAGCATTGCAGAGAGTAGGAAAGGAAAGGTTATAATTCTATTCTGAACATTTTCTAATTATATGCTTTTACATTTCTGTGTCCAAGACCCCTGGTCAGACTGGATTCACTCTGAACACCAGCAGTAGTTTGTCCTGCTCCTGGGTCATTTATGAGACAGCTTTGCTGGGCCGAGTTCCTGTTTTAGAAGTGGTAGGCACTTTATTTTATATATATTTGTACAACTCTATCTAATGTTTCTTTCATGTGAAAATACAGTTCAATATAAAATGACAAAAATACCATTACCAAAAAAATCTTCTTATCCTCTTATTGGCTAACTAGCAGCCTATTTTATTCATACTGCAGAGCACTTAATATGCTTCACTCTCTGCCTTTCCTTATCAAGTTTCCCCTTTCATTCAGCTGAAGACTTCTTATTTTGCATTCTCTGTTTGTTCTTGTGCCTTATCCGCTTCCAACTTAATTGACTAGAAAACCTCCCAGTAGCATCAATGTCATTTAGATCAGACTCTTTCTCCTCTTCTTCCCCTAAAATGCAAATACAAGTTGTGTTGGTTTCCTAATTTTAATAAGGCTGTTGGAAGATCATGGCCTATGGATTGTGCAGGGGGTGCAGGTTGCTGACAGTACTGCTCAGAGCAAAGCTGCTGCTGTCCCCACTCAACTCATGTGAAAGACTACAGTCGGTAGCCGTAGCCTGCTCATATGCCTGGGGAATAAAAAAAAACATTTCATAGTGGATCATGGTAAGCATATAATGCACCTGCTCAATACATATATTCGTTGGAAATGACAAGAAATATTTAAAGAATGGAGTTAATTTCACAGAATGTCAGGGGTTGGAAGGGACCTCAAAAGATCATCTAGTCCAATCCCCCTGCCGGAGCAGGAACACCTAGATGAGGTTACACAGGAAGGCGTCCAGGCGGGTTTTGAATGTCTCCAGAGAAGGAGACTCCACAACCTCCCTGGGCAGACTGTTCCAGTGTCCTGTTACCCTCACTGAGAAGAAGTTTCTTCTCATATTTAAGTGGAACCTCCTGTGTTCCAGTTTGTACCCATTACCCCTTGTCTTATCATTGTTTGTCACAGAGAAGAGCCTGGCTCCATCTTCGTGACACTTCCCCTTTATATATTTATAAACATTAATGAGGTCTCCCCTCAGTCTCCTCTTCTGCAAGCTAAAGAGATCCAGCTCCTTCAGCCTTTCCTAATAAGGGAGATGCTCCACTCTCTTAATCATCTTTGTAGCCCTACGCTGGACTCTCTCCAGCAGTTCCCTG
>VYZX01031841.1:29092-58405 GCA_013401335.1 Brachypteracias leptosomus
TGACTGCCCCTAATGACCCTCTTATCCCTGATATGCCTTGAGATGTCACCAAGGATAAAGTGTTCCATCACTTTCCCAGGGATGGAGGTGAGGCTGACCGGTCTGTAGTTACCCGGGTCCTCCTTCTTGCCCTTTTTGAAGACTGGAGTGACATTTGCTTTCCTCCACTCCTCAGGCACCTCTCCCGTTTCCCAAGACTTGGCAAAGATGATGGAGAGTGGTCCAGCAATGACTTCAGCCAGCTCCCTCAGCACCCGTGGGTGCATCCCATCTGGACCCATGGATTTATGGATGTCCAGATTGCTTAATTGCTCCCTAACCCAGTCCTCATCAACCAAGGCAAACTTCTCCATTGTCCTGGCTTCCTCTGGGGCCTCAGGGGCACGGGGCTCCTCAGGACAGACTCCGGCTGAGTAGACAGAGACAAATTTGTGCCCTGTTTCATCATCAATAGGGAGGAAAAGTTTTTAATCCCTAGTTGGTTTAGTAGTGGGAGTAGGCATGCTTCTTGTACTAAACCAGAGTGGGTATCAACCAAGCCCAAATCTTTAAGAACTGGCCACAACCACCCAGGAACACCCAGAAATGTATCAGCATTGTCAAGGGGAAGGCTGCGGTTTCAGAGTATGCAAGGTGAGCTCTGGCACTGACCTGGCCCCAGCCAGCTCCTCGCCATGTTTTATAATTAGTTAAATCACAGCCTGGATTTTTTGTTTTTCTTTCTCCTTAAATGAGTATTTCCTTTCAGTGCCTAGTACACTAGGTGCTAGTGAAAGAAACATGCACTTTTAAAAGTATTCATGCCCTTCCAATTTACCTCCAGCTTTGAGCTCCTGTGTTTCTCGGGGAAAGCTGGTTTTAGTCTTGGCCCTCACAGACCTCGTAGTTTTGAGAGCTCTGCTCTGGGCACAGGGTGACCCTTAAGTAACTCCATGCACCAGAGCACCATGACCCACCCTCCCTCTGCTGCTGGAGAAAGCTATTTCCTCTGTCATACTTTGCTGGAACCTGGCATGCTCTCTGTGCCCTCCAGCCCCAAAGCAACCTTTATTTGTATTAAATCACAAGTGAATATTGCCCAGGCACTGAATTAATAAACATGGCTGAGGCCAAAACATGCCTTCTAGAGGGGCACTGATTTTCTCTAGTTCTCTCCATGGTTAATTACCCTCATTGTTAAAAATATACACTTTGGACTGAGCTTCCAGCCATTGGTTCATGTTTTACTGTTCTCTGCTAGAATAAATATTATTTTAATGCCTGCAAAAGGAGCAATTTTTTTTCATCAAATAGCCCTGATAGCTAAGCCTTCAAATAGTTTCTGTGGCTCCTTTTTTGCACTCTTCAAAGTTTTAATAATGTATCTGCCAAAAAATGTTGACACAACACCTGACAACTCTATTATATGACTCAGCTTCATGTAATATGTATCCATGCTCTGCTTTTTTTTTCCTGCAGACAGTTTATTGCTCTTTTTGCCTTTTCTCCATTATTACTAAGAATTTTACCATCCCTACCTAGAAAGTGGCTTAAATCTAATCTATGCCTTTGTTTGTTTCTAGTATATTTCTAGTTCTTCTAATTGTCCCTTGCCTTGTGCATTAAATAGCTACTTGTTTGTACCCCTTGCTATCTATTTTCCATGTGTGATATATTGCTTTGTTATTTCTAGGTGCTTTCTCTTTGCAGATGAGCCAAGAAGATCCGTTAGCCAGGGCTCTCCTAACTTTGGAGTGTGAAATTGTAGCTTTCTGGCCAGCTAATTAGTTCTCTTAAAGGACTCCCGTTTCTCTCTTTACACCTTTCCTCCCAATTAATTTCACTAGTAATTTTTGTTAAATTTGGGAAATTAGCCTTCTTGAAGAACCAAACTGCAAACCATCTTTTGTCTGCCCATAGTGAATGCAATCAGGTCATGATCGCTGATCCCTAGGCAACCAGTGCTTCCAGACAAGTGACTAATTCATCTTCACCCATCCTAATGAGTCGCAGAAGCGGGATACCTCATGGTGAGTGTAATACCTTCTCTGAGAGCTGTGTAAATTATTGCCTGTAACTTTGAAAAATCCTAATAACATCTTGCTCCTGGCTGTGTGGAAGGTGTCAGCGGCCGTGTCACACCAAAGCATGTGCCCTTCATTAATATCTCCCTGACAGAACGCATGGGAAAATCCTGCAGGAGATGTTGTTTTTCATTACAAATGTGATACACTATGCCTTCAGCCGAAAGCAACACCCAGCCTGCCAGCTGGTGACCAAACTTGTGTTTACAGCTGTTAAGATGGTCAATGGATAAACCAGCTTCTCCTCCTTGGCATGGCAGCAGCTGATGGGTGGGTAGGTGCATGTAGCACTAGTAAGCTGGTGCAGGGCATGGTTCACTGGCTGCCTGAGTCACTTTGAAGCTTGGGCACTTCTCCAGATGTCACACGCTTCACTTCCAGTAATTAGATCACTGTGGCAGTTTGGTACAAGAGGTTGAGCCTGTGCAGTCTGTCTCTGCTCTGGGAATTCAGCTCCCCGAGTGCCTCCGTGACACCCTTCCTGCCCTGCAGCGTAGCCACTACTATCCTCAGCTTGTCCCTAAGCAGTCATAGTGCAAGCAGGATTCTGTTATATGCTGGTAAAATCAGTTTTCCTAGAAGAATGGAGTCCTTGGAAGGTTTTTTGCCCTCCACCAAGACAAGACAATGTGTTTTCATCCAGTTATTGATGAAATAATCATGGCATGTGAAGCTGTGGGGATTTCTATGCACATTTTTTTTGCTCCTCTGAATTATCATCTTGTTGCTATTTTTCTTTAAGACATGCACTGCTAGCACTTAACTTTTCTCCCCCACCTTTTAGCACTACCCTTTTAATGCACGACCCGGCATTGAATTACTTGTGCTCAGCAGAAAGGTGTCTCAGTCCTTCTGAAAAACAGCGTTCTTTTCAACCTGTTCAGCAGGAAGCCTATCTCCACTCCTTAGCCTATTCCAGAGGGGAGAGGGGTAGTGAATAATTCATTAAAATATTCCTTTTCCTTCCACCAACACACTGATTCACAGGAGATAAAAATCTCCTTCTAGTTGACTGTGTGAGTTTTTCTTCATCTGGGAGAATCAAATTAGCACTGGTCACAAAAGACTCATACCTCTTCCCACTGCAGAAATATTTTGGGTGTCCTCCTGCGAGCAGGTAGGTGAGGCTTTAATGCCTACAGCTGTTAATGCTCAGGTATGAGCTTTCCTCCCTGTGCTAGGAAGGGTGCCCTAGGCAAAGTGTCAACATCGGGGTACAGCTTCAGGCCCACCAATACATGGAGGGAACCATCATGCATGTATCACCTGTGCTGCAGCAAGGACCTGTCTGAGGCACTGATAGTCTCAACTTGTGCTGATGTTTGACAGTAAAATAAGTGGCTGTCTACTCTAAATGGAGAGGTGGAAGATGGCGTTCAGCACAGAGCCCTGGCTGTTAGGATCGTTGGAGGTCCTTGTTCTGCTGGAGGTCCTGTGTGCAAGCTTGGGCAAGTACTTGACTCTTTCTGCCACACGGTTCATCTCCCCGTCCTAAACTGCTTCTCAGGGTATGGGAGGGGGGCAGTTCTGGTTCTGCTAAGCTTGTGTGGGGTCCTTTGCAAGATGCATGTAAATATTTCACTGTTGCAAGGAATACAAGGTGGGAGGAGAGAAAATAATGTGAAATGCTTGTAAGTAGAAGTATTTACTAAGAAAACAACACACAAGGCCAACATATTGGAGCCAAGGTGAACATGTCTGAAGAAAAATCTCCTCTATTATGCAGGAAAAGATACAAGCAGCTGCCTGGGCTGATACTTTTCCCCTTTGAAGCCTTACAGGAAAGGCAAAAGAGAATTGGAGACTTGTTATAAATTGGCTCAGCTCTGTGTCTGTTGTTGTTAGTGTCACAACTCCTAGCAAGGGATGCTCAGAGAAAGAGCACAAGAAGAGGTCAGGCATGCAGAGCTAGAACCTGGATTTGTCATCCTCGTCTCCAGTGACCTGCACCTTCAAGACTTCAGGAGTGACAAGTAGTATCCTTGTGTTTGGTAACTTGTAATAGACTCACTTTCCATGAGTTTTTCTAAGTGTTTTTTTTATCTGACATGAAAGTTTTGTTGTCAAGGACACCATGCAGTGACGAGTTCCACAGATGACCCATTTGAGTGACCTGGGCTACCACTAGGTGACTCTACCTGACAACTTCCCCTAGCTCTCTCTATTGCAGGTTGCAGTGAACAATGTTGTCCCTTCACCTTTTCTGTGCTTCTGATGATTTTGCTGACTTCTGTAACATTCCCCCTGCAGCCATCACTTTTCTACACAAAGAGTCCTCTTATATTTAACATCTCTTCAGGCATCCCTTTCATATACCAGGTCATCTCAGCTTCCCTTACTGCCCTCTTACATGTTCTGCCATGGTTTAGAGGTTAATAGGGCCAGCAGATCTTCACGCAGTTTAAAAAAATGCAAGTGCACCCTGGATTTATTCAGCAGAATAATAATGGATTATGATTTCTTATCTCTTTCCTTTCCTTCTAATTCCTTATGCTCTATTTGCTACCTTAACCTCTCCAAATACTGAGCTGCCATTTCAGGAGCACTCTCTCTTCTGTCGTCAAGCTCTTAGTCCTGAAAATTAAAAATAGTCTGGAGTCAACTGTAAGGCACACAGAATTAAATTTGTGTGCTCTCCCTTATGCAGTAATTTACATTTATCAGCACTGAATATGCTGTCCATGTATGTTTCAGCAAAGGAAAACACCAGTGAAATGCCTGTGTGCAGAAGCACAGCTAGATGACAGCTTTATCTAGCAAACTAAGCAGAAGTCAGGTGAGAGTCTCTAAAGGTCCAACTTGTTCTAAATGTCATAGCTATGAGTCTGGGTGTGGTGCCAGATTTGTAACCCCACAAAGAAAGTCTGGGCTTGCCAAACTCAGGCTCCTTCCCTGCATGTCCTTAGCCCTTGAGAATTAGGTCCCTATGCAGAGCCAGTGGGGACAGAGGCATCCCCCAGCAGCCTGCACATTGACCAGGAGGTGCCTGGGCTAGCCAACAGGATATGCTGAGGAAAAAGTTGCTTCTTAAATTGCATCCCTCTTAGGAGCTCCACAAGCTGCAGGGATGTCAATCTGTCAGACCAGGATTCACAGTCTGTAATTCTTGCGTTTGTTAGATAGTTAAGTATCTCTTCCAACAGGACAGCTGGGAGAGAGAGGAGGAGTGCCAGTCTTTTCTGTGAAAATATGGCTGGGGCAGAGCGCCCACACCTCACTTCATGCAGGAGACAGCAGTCCACCACCCATGCGGCCAGCAGGAGCTGTGGGTTCAATCCTTCTCCAGATTGAGAGGGTGGGCCTAGCCCAGTGATCACCAAGCACGGGGGGCAGTCCAAGAAAGGTTCATCTCTTTCAGGCAGGGCCTGAATCTACCATCTGTCTTCCACATCGTCTGGCATCTTCTCCTCAGGCTTCTTTTGAAGGAGTGTTATGGGTCTAATTTCTCTTTCCTTGCCTTATGAGTCTGTACATTTTCAGGTCAGAAACTTTCTCTCTTGCATAATGCTCAGCACAAATGATGAGCAGTCTGTTTGTAGTTACTGTTAAAATTATATCATCAGAACTTGTACTATATCTTGGCAAACTCTCTTCCCCTCTTCATGTACAAAAAGATGTGATTAACTGCTACGTTTCCACACTTGGATAGAAAGGCTTTGTGGGCTTTGTCAGTATTTAACATAATTCACGGAAAACTAGAATACAACCTTGAGGCTAAATGTGGCCCATTGAATTCCACAATGGGGCAATGGTTTGATCAGGGTACAGCAAAGCATGCCAGAAGCAAAAGCCTTTGTGGGCCATAGCTCCGTGGGAAAGATTAAATCAGCCACAATCTGCTCCATTTTATGTAAAATAGGTGCAGCCCTAAAGCTCTTGGCAAGTGGCCACTGAAGCCTTTGGCTGGACAAAGTTTGTGCATCTTTGTGTAAGTGTTAATTACCAGCTGTTGGTGACTGGAAAGTTGCCAGGGATGGAGTGACTGCAGTGGTGTTTCTGGCTGAAATATGGCTTTTATAAAATAATCATCTCCAATCTATTTAGTGCCTTGCAACAGACACATCTGTACTTATCAATTCCTCGGTCTAGAGCATCTGCACATGGAGATGACCTTAAAACTGCATTATAAATATAGTATATGTGACATTCAGGCTGCCTATTCCAACCTCACAGTAGGAGGCAATGATAAATAGCAGCTATCTCCAGAGCAGCTCTACATGATGGCTTAACCCACTCACGTTCATAGCCCTTCACATTTAATTTGCAGCAAGTCTGGAATACAGAACATTGAGGCTTTGGACAGGCTGTAGGAGTATGTGCTTCAGCATTTTAAATAATAATATAACCATCACAGCTCTTCAACACTGGGGATGTTTGCAGATGTTGTGAGTTTTGCAATATTGCAAACCGCAGATTTTCAAATATTGAGGATGTTTGCAGATATTCATCCCCACAATTGCATGACAGATTAAACAGTGTTTCACTCTTAGAGACAATATGGGTCCAAAGGCCAACATTTTCCAAATCAGTATCTACAGATCAGTACAAATTCAGTGATTGAGTGCTTAAGGTTAATTATCTGTATGAGAAAATGCTGCCTTAGGAAACACTTGGTGAAAGCCAAGCAGGCATTTCGAGACTGCAGGAAGAGGACCTGGATGCCTGAAAAGTAGCATGCATTCCATAAACAAGTGTAGCCTGAGAAGGATGATCCTAATGATTGGTGCAGAAGACTGAGTGAAGGCCTCTAATTCTCCCAGACTGAGAAATTACTATTTTGCTTTGAGGCTGATGATTTATTTGTGAAAATTCCTCGCCATCATTGCAAGTGAATTAAAACTTAACAGAAATCATCATATCCAAAAGATGCTGCCCATTTTGATACATCCTCTCTCATAACACATCTTCGTGTCTCTCACCTTGCACTTCTATATCATTTGGTACCTCGGTGACCTTATACCTCTAGCTCTCATTCCCAAAGAATGTGCCCCTAGGAGTGCTCCTGCCTGATCTTGGCTCTGGGAGGTCCACACTAATTTCACTGCTACAACAGAGATGAGCTTAGACCTGTCAAGTGCTCTGCTCCAAGTCCAAGTCTGCAAGTTTGATGCCGCCATTTTCTCTGTTGCCCTGTGTGTCCGAGTCTCCTCTTAACAAATACAGTCTCACAACACAAGGTCTAAAGGGAGCCCCAGACTCCTAGGTTAAGCCTTTGCTCTCTGAAAGACACCTTTCTGTTGAATTTGATTTTATTTTTCGATCTCAGGCCAGTGGCCTGCTGTCAGTGCAGGATGAGCAACTTCCTTCAGTCTAGACCTCTCATAAAGCCATCAAGGCACATCATTTCACATTCCTATAAACAACAAACACAATCCAGACACTGTTAAACTCAGACCATTTCATGGAGTGGCAGATGTGCACTTTCAGTTGCTGCAGAGTGTGTTGGCTGGAGTTATGATGATCAAGAATGGTGGTAAACCTTTCCATTGTCACATGGCACAAAAACCACAGAGGAGAGACTCATTCTGTGTTGGACACTGATTGAATAAAAAGGAAAAAATTCTGTTCTGTTCAGTCAGATTTTCTCTTTGTACCATAAGAGCTCTTCTCCCAAGAAATTGGCAGTCTGGTAATGATCTGTTTCATTCTTCGCCACTGAGCATCCAGCCTTGTCTGCGAAATGTGCCTCCTGGCTCTGCCTGGGGAGGTGAGCCAAATGGGGCAGCTCCTCTCCTCTCCTCTNAGTTGTGTCTGTATGCATGTAGCATACAGACTGGTTGCAGCTGGAATTTCTATGTGGAGCTCCAGCATGAAAATAGAATAAAAATAAAATGCTACTACATATGTAGGAACATGTTTCTGCCATACTTCCAAGTGTTTGAGCTGTCATTAGAGTTACATGCCGGGCTGCACAGGTTTTCCATTGTAATCCGCTCTTTGGTCACTGTCTCTCAACTTGTGAAATTTCCAGTTGTGTTGCATATCTTACCATGAATATTATTTTTGAAAAGCTGAGTAAAAATTCTTCACCCATACCAAAAATCATGACAGTTTTGTTTTCCAGCAATATCTCTATATTGATAATTCCTATTGCTCATCACAGAACTGAAACTCCTTATGGCACACAGGTCTAGTTTAACAAATGTGTGATGGCTATTAGGAAAGCAAATAACCCTACCTTTGATTAGTAATTCATTTAATCCATTATCCATAGTTACTTTTAACCAGGCCTGTTTCCATGAGCGGTGTTAGAATTTTGATGTTAGTGATTTAAACACATAGTAGAGCAAATTCCTACTTCAGTAAAGATTTTTAGCAACTCCCTTAGCACCTTCATTGGCTAAGCAGCTAAGTGCAATTTAATCCAAATGGGCCAGCAATTCATATGTGAACCTTCCATAAGCAAAGACTTTTCTGTGACTTATGCTGCTCCTAATGGGAACATATGATGAAATAATTCAGAATGATTCAGAAACCACTTAAAAGAGAGAGTTGCATTTTTTTTCCTTTAGTATCTGAGAGTGACAATGGTGCTACATGCTATATTAGTCTTAACTTCACTTTTCATTGTGAGGCAGTGCAAGCTTTGAGCAGAGCAAAGATTTATGCAAAGTCTTTTCAAACAGCTTTCCTTTGGAGAAAAGATGAATACTTAATACTTGCCATCAATGTACTGTATGCACATGTAGAATATACAATATAGATGAATGAAGGTTCAGTGTCAGACCAACAACATAGTTTTCAACCAAAAGGAGCATTTCAGAAAAATCCCTTTGGAAAAATAAATTATTTTTGCTCCATTTTTAAAATATGCTGCCAGATATTCCTTTAAAAAAAATTATCAATGCATTGAAATCTGTGGAGCTTTCTTCATCCAAATTAGAATTATCTGAACTTTAGTGCAAAGCTGACCAGTGAGTTCATCAGAATGAGATATATATATACATCATTGTCCCCCGTGAGTGAGCATGTACCCGACAGGTTTCTAGCTGAATAAATTCCACCATTTCTGCCGGTTGGCCTCTTCAGAAAGAGAATAGCAATGACAACAAGGCAGAGATGGCAAGGAATCTTAACCACTGCCTTTGCACAGCACTAGAAAGAATGCAAAAAAAGGTTATCAGCTCTGTTTTCAGAAAAAGGCAGACACCACACTGATTTTCTAAGCTGCGTAGAATGCCTTCTATTCCAAAATAGAAGGATAATGCTAAACAGCAGCATTTCTCCCTAGGCTTCTAAAAATCCAGGAAACTTGTAATCAACAGCTTCAGAAGAGCTGATGAATGACTCTCTGCATCAGTAATGTTAATTTTCAATGCATCTTGAAACACTGGGGAGGTTCCGGGATGCTGGCAGGAAGCCAATAAGACAGCAGTATTAAAAAAGGTAAATGAGATGATCCCATAGTATCAGCCCCATGAAACTGAAGATCTTTTCCAGAATAATCAAATAGGTGATACAGAATTTAATTTTCTACAGAAAGAAAGAAGAAAGGTAGAATTTGTACAAACTCACCCAGATTTTGACAAAACAAAATTATAGTAAAAGAATGTGATTTTATTGTTAAAAATTGATTCAATTCCAAGCTTGACTGTTACAGAATAGGGTTGAAAAAACAAACTTCTTCTGAAAACTCTTTGGGTTGGTAGCTTGTGATATTTTGAGCTAGAAAGAAACAAAATCATCATAGTAGATGAAAGAGACTAGAAACTAGTTAAATTGGAGTTCTGGAAATTTAATTGTAAATGGAAAACAATTTTTTTAAAGACCTGATTTTGCAGATGTTCCACAAAGTTTAGTATTTGCACATATGCTATTCCAAATAATTGCCACTGATCTGGAAGGAAATGTAGAATAATCCCTCACAAAGCTTATAAGCCAGTAAAAAGACTGGAAAAGTAATGACTAGAGACTGATTTGGATCATTTGTAAGCTGGATGCAAACGAAAAATACCTGCCAAAATATTGCCAGCTGTGAAGTCCTACACCTAGGGGAAAAGATCACAGGTCATATTTACAGAATAGCAGTTTGTTTAAAAATGAATTGGGAATGGTGATGTATTGAATGATTGTAAGAAAATAGCATTGAAAACCTGTAGTTTAGGTAATAGTGCAGGAACAAGAAGGGAAACAGGACACACCACTGATATGTATCTTAAGTCTTCAAGGTGATTTACGTCTTGCAAGGGCAAAGATAAAAAGTTTTCTTTCTCTGTGATTGCTGGAACACTCTTAAATATTATAGCATAGATTCCCTGAGGAGGGGGAACATCTTTCCCAAGCCATTGATGTGGTGCAGAAGAGTAAACATTATCTTTCAATACACAGAATACCAATTAGGACTAGACAGTTATATTACTGTACCCTTCCATGGTGCACTCAGTGCAAGAATAATATTAATCAGTTAAAGGCACTTCAGAGCAAGCCAGAGACTGGAAAACACAGCGGAAAAACATAGGAACTCAGATGGTTAATTTTAACAAATCAAAGTTTAAGAGATGAATTAATCATAGCATCTATTAGAGGAAGAGAAATGGGAAAGAGGATTCTTCAGATAAAGATGTAACTGGATTTAACAGCTGGAAGTTGAAGCTGACATACTCAGTCTGGAAATAAACCATGTATTTTTAATAGAAAGCAGCAAACAGCTAACACTTCTGGTGGCTGCTCCATCATCAGAAAGAACAAGCTAAGAGTTGACATTTTTGAATGTCTATTTATAGAAAAGACAGCAGGAAATAATCCAGAGAAGACCCGTGGCTTAAGTTGTAGTGGAGATCAGACCAGATGGTCGCAGCAATCGCATCCAACTGCATAATCTATGAGCAATCAAGAAATTTAGCAGCTGTGGTCAAAAGCTAGCATTATGGTTGTGGAGAAATGAATTACCAAAGAGGCCCATGTTGATGTGTCCCCTTTAGCAGAAGACAGACATGAGAAGGAAGCAGAGATTGGTGGAAATTGGAAGAAGTTTAGGAAAGTAGGAAGTGATTGCTTGGGCAAATAGCTGGATTAGTTGACTGTGAGGACAAGAATGCACTGAGATGGAAGAAACCCAAGGGTTGTGCAGTGGGGTGTGGGAGCACTATGGGCAGAATGGGAGGCATGGGCAAGAGTGGGAGATGGAGACACACAGGAGGTCCAAATGGCAACCCAAAAGGGCATCCACGGTCCATAGGGCAGAGATCTGCAGTGCTGGGGCACCTGCCTGCTTGAAGAGGGGCAAAGTGAAGACTGGGAATTGGGGATGCCATGGGAGAGTTCAAGCAGGCAGAAGGTGAAGGGCAAGCAAGATGCCTGGGAGCAAGGTGGGGACACACACAGAGGATTGGACCTAGCAGCCTGGTGAGGGGTAGGGATAAAGCAAAATCACAAATCTTTGCAGTCAGCTACCTGTAAAACAGCCTTAATGAGCTGAAACACAACATATGAATAGTCAAATCTGAAAGGATGACAGCATAAAATTGCTTGGTCTCTTTTTTTCAAGTGCTTTTATTTATTCAAAATTACCATGACATCACACTCTTCCTCAGAGAGAGCTCATGTAATTGCTGTTTACTGATTCATGGCCTTTTGGGCTAATTTCTGAGGCCATTTACTTCTGAGATGAAAGGTAATTACCGGTTCTGTTTTCTTATAATGCAGTCAAAATAAAATCTAGAGAAAAGCCCCACATGAGTGTGTGTGGTGGCCTCTTTCCTTCTCTGGAGGTGGGAAACAGGTAAAACAACAGAAAATCTTGTTTCCACCCAGAACAAGTTTAAATAGATCCCTAAGCACAAAGGAATATAAAAATGTGGACTGTATAGCATACTCTTCCCAATATATGCAAAAGCTTCCACACCAAAAGGCCAGTCATTAAAATATTTTTCATTTGAGTGTGAGGTTCAGCTTTTTATCCATTCTGTGATTTGACATGGTGCTGTATCTTATTGTGTCTTGTTTTCCTCAAGTCCAGTAATAGTATGTGCAACGTCTCAAAGGACCAACATATCATGACTTACAAGGTGAGTGCCTCACTGCAATTAGTTTTTATTAGGATCATAAAATATATATTCTAACTAAATATTAGGCTAATGATCTTAAAATCCTAACTGCTCCAAAAGGAAAACATAGCAGGCTAGTATAAATCCACATATTATAAAAAAAGACTGCTTGGTAAATCATAATCTGAGAAATTAACAGTTTTACTCTAAGCTGGTTGTAACTCCAGTGTTATAAAACTTATTTTTGAAAAAAAAAAAGAACTTCAGAACTGTCACATTTTTTAAAAAGGTCTTGTTGTGCTGTTATCTCATCCCGTTAATGTACTCTGCCTGGGGCTTATGGGTGTGACCCAGCCCATCTTGAGACAGCCCCACCAAATCACACAGGCAAATAAAAATAAGGGGTATTTTAAAACCTTTGTACATACAGACTCAATTACCAGCCCCTTTACAGCAGCCTTCACTGCAGGTGGTGCCTTGGTGAAGGATGTCTCCCAGCTCCAGGCAGCTCCACTGGGGTCATGCAGGTACCAGTGGGTTTCCCCCCACTCTCTCCTCCAGTAAAGCAAGGTGGAGGGTTCTGCTGGCTGAGCCTTAGTGCTGCAGAAGACATCTTGAGCACCCTCTTCAGCACTGAGCAGTTGCAGTGGAAGCTAAGGGCACTTCTCTGGACGTTCATCCTGTCAGGTGGCATCAAGCCTGTACAGCTAACAGGGCCACAGCTGTGTCTCTAACTGGCAGGAATCCTAAAATAGAGGAGATGGCAAGGTGTCACAGGGGCCCGGGACAGAGGTGGTGACTTCATTCAGTTCCATTTACATGGCATTTCACTGAAGGCCTGGATGTGTTCCCCAACTTTTTGTATTTCTCAGAGAGATTTTAAGGAGGTCAGGTAGGGACAGATAGCACACAGCAGTCTGTGACTTTTGTAATGTCACTGCTTATTCTACTCACAGCATGGGCAATCATTTATAACACATTCACCAAGAAACTCTAAGTGACGTAGGAACCTTCTGCTATATTTAGAAGTAGGATTTCACAACTCCTTTCTTAGAGCAAGGAAGGGATTTACCCTGATGGCTGCAGTGTAACTATTATGCATCATTCAAAGCACTGCCTGTCTCAGGCTCTGCACAGAGAAAACCTCCTCCAGAATAAACCAGCACTGTCAATGCAGCTTCCCCTTTCCCCAAGAGCTCCAACTTCAGATGCTGTCTTCACACAGCCTGGGGCTGCCAGCGCTGTCTCCTGCCTCCATGGGGTAGGAATACCCCTGGTATCTGCCAGCTCTCCTTGGCCCACAGAGCATGCCTGTCTGTCAAAAGGATAAAGCAAAGGAAAGTCTGGGTTGAGTGGGTTGTTTATTACAACAACAAGAGCTGCAGTGCCAGCTGGGGTGGTGAGCGTGTCCTGTCCTCTCCAGGAAGAGACAGCTGAACACCTTGTTGCAAGTGTCTGGAAGACTTTTTTTTTCATTAGAAGACCTGCTTTTGAAGCCAATCCGCACTGTAGACATGCTCAGATAAATGAAAGATAGACTCACTGACAGACCCAGGTCCTAAACCCGCACAAGGCAGATGAGAAGCTTGAAACTGCGACTCTTCCACCCTAGATGAGCACTCTCACTCCAGGTGAATACCCACATCAGTTGGGACTCAAGGGATGCTCTAACTGCTGCAAGAAGGGCTCTTCAATTCCAAAACTCATGGCCTGCAGTTATTGGTGCCATGCAAGAGGGGCTGGGCTGGCTCCCTCCCAGGCAGAGGACCCTGCTCCTCTACTGCCAGGCTGAGCCCAGAGCTGCCCCTGCTGCTGCTCCTACAAGTCTCTCCACAAAAGTCTGTATTACCTGCTAATCTAGAGGCATGCTGATTCACAGTGAAGAGCCATGAGTCTTTTTCCCTGGGACCAAAGCCCTGAGCTAAAAACCTGTTGCTCTCCTCAGACATTTCAAATAGCTACAAATCCACTCAGATTTGCATCTGAACAATGTTTCCTGGGCCCATCTTTAGTCAGCTCCCCCCCCACAGTATGACTCAGAGTGAAGCAAGGCAGCGTACTGATGCAGACACATTCATCCACACAATCATTTCATAAAAGTACAGTTCACATCTTGTCCCCTAGGCAGTAAGCCTTAGATTTGAAGCAAAAACAAACACATTTCTCAGCCTCTTGGCCATTGTCAGCTCTTCCCTTTTCCTGTACAGAGTAGACAGGTATGTGTGCCCACAGCTGATGGTGATGCAATAAGCAGTCGTTCCAGTTCCCCTTCCTCTGAGATGGGATGTCACTGGAATGTGAGCTTTCCCCATATGGGGTATCTCCTTCACATGCCTCCAAGCCCAGTCCCACCAGACAGCCAGGTTTTGATGCATTTTGAAGCCCAACACACTTGTTCCTTTTGTAGAGTGGAGGTATTAAGAATTCCAGCGATGTTACAGGGCCTTTGCTTTGATCCCTGCTGGGACAAGCAGGACTTTGAGATCACGGCAAGTTGATCCATTTCCCCAAGCTGCTGGCATTTCCAAAATGTCATAGGCATTTTCGACTTGATGCTCAACACTGAATCAAGTGAAGATCTTTTCTTACCCACTCCTAAACAACTTTTTTTTGGGGGGGCATGGCTTTCAGATGAATCTGTTATCTCTTGCCAGTGCTTTTCCGCTGGCTTCTTTCATTACCTTACAGGTTGTCTGTTTTGAAATTGCCTAGGCGTTACCAGCTTGAGGGGAGCCAAATCCTTTGAAGGTTCATCAGAGGCAGGCTGTTACAAGGCCCACTGAAGGCATCCTCTCTGAAGCCTATGCTCCCTGTGCATGGGGGCCAGAGCATGACTCAACCTTTCACTTTTGCTCCTGGTGAGCACTTAAATATTGCAGAGTCCCTCTGGTTGCCAAAGGGGAAGAAAAACATTTGCTAGTTCAGTTCAGTCTTGAGGAGACTGCTTGTCCTTGATGCTGCCAGGAGCTCACATCCAGTGGCCACCACCATCATTCACCAGCTCTGCCTCTCCTCTGGACACAGACCACTTTTAAGATATGGCCTCTTCCTACAACTAGCAAACCCCTAATCTAAAACACCTTTTCACCCACTGTATGGAATGTACTGGAAAAAGCATCTTTCTCTACACTAATAGCACTACTCAGAAGTAAATTACCAGGAGAGGCGATGCTCCTAAGTCCCTTTTGGAGGGATTGGGATCTGGAGGCTTCCCGAATTCCCACTCATAGTCTTCTTTGAAGCTTTATAGGGCCTCACCACTTCACAGCCCCCAGCTCTGCTTTTTTTGAGTTATATGACAGTACAACAGCAATGATATTATGAGCTGCCCCAACAGAAGCATGTTTATTTGATGAAGAGGCATGCCATGAAATGATTGCTGCTTGCTGGCCCCACACTGACACTATTTCCCACAGCATTGCCATGGGCTGCTGTTAGAGGCAGGGTAAGCAGGCAAACTTTTGATATAACCCAAATAGCTTTTCCTATCTTCTGATATTAATGGGGTATCTTTCCACAAATTGGGATGGCCAAAACCAGCAGGCATTGGCACCCTCCAGGCAGCAATTGTTGCTTTTTTAAATTGCCTCTATTGCATCATACCTCACTAGTTAAAAGATAATTCATTGTAACTCTGTTTTTGTTGTATTCGCTGGTTGCCTTTAAGATTCTGTATGAGCTGAGTTTAAAAAATAATCCAGAAAATACAGAATTTTTAAAGTAATATTGCCATTTCAAGTAGTAGAAAACTTTGAATTAGAAACCAATGTCATTTCTGCATCTTTGCCATGTAGCTGTAACATTTGCTCAGTTACACCTTGCATCAGGGAGTGAAAGCTTTGTCCCTGGCACCAGCCAACCCACCTGAGAAGTGGTGCTATGTGTGACCAGAATGCTATTCTCTCTTTTGAAGAGCTGATCTTTTCATCTTCTGCTTCCTTTAGGAATTATCTTTCATTCTCTTTATCTTTCTTCTCTTGCCCTTTGCTGCAGGTCACTTCCAATCAGTTTATACTACAGCTCTTTTTCTACTGCTTAATCTTCTGTGTACTTCTCACTCCCCTCTGCTTTTCTCTCCTCCACCTTTGAGTGCTGGACACCCAGTTCTGCCCTAAAGTGTGGGCACAGGGGCCAGGCCCCACAACTCACTTGGGAAGGAGACCTTGATGACCAGTGTACTCATGACCACAGAGAAACCAGGCAGAGGTACCTGCTCTATGGCCAAAGCATGGAGAACTGCACATCACAGTGTAGAGAGTCCAGGTGTGACACAGGAGTTGGCCCTGCATGGCCTGTCTGGACACATCCCATCAAATCTGCTGGAGGTTTTGACTGGTTTTGCTGTCATCATTATTTTTTTTCCTTTGCTCACTTCTTCCCAGGCCTTTCAGCTGGTGGAATTTCACAGCAGGTGGGACGAGAAGGCAAGTTTTGCAGAGAGATATGGTGTGGCATCTTAACTCAGAGCCACCAGTGGCCTTGCATGGGAAAGAGACACAAAGAGAACTTGAACCCCAGGAAAAGAATCATGTGAGCTTGTGTCTTCTTAGGTATCGGTTAATCCAGCCATATGTCTGAAAAGGATAGGGAAACAGGCTTTACTTTTTTATAATGCCTTTGGAACAATCCACTAAACCTTTCTAAACAAAAGCTGTGCTGAAAGCAGCCGGAGAAAGGATGGGAAGGTTTGACATCCCATCCTATTGCTAGGGTAAGTACGTGGGGGACTGTCAGTGCAGTTCAGGCATGCTCATCCAACACAGATCAGATAGAGGACAATTGGTCCTGACTTCATGGAGATTTATATTTTCCTATAAAAACCCCCTAATTTCAGTGGCCTATACGTAAACCCTTTCTCAGACCATGTACATGGCTAGCTCATGACAACATCTGAAAGGCAGTGCATTACTTAGCTACTTGAATGAATGGTCAAAACACGTCTAATTAAACCCTCAGACTCTTTGTGAGAAGAACACATCTCTGAGGACACGATTGCCCCATACAGCAGCGTACTCCTCTCCTTGCATCAGCAGCTGGGACTACTGCCTGAAAGTGTGTCAGGAGAGCTCTGATGGGGCAGCAGGATGAGGGGTTGAGACATTTTCTGCTGAGTGCTTCAGTCTGCCTTTTGGGTCTTCCCATGACAGGTTTGTTTGGGGCAGGCATTGCATCTTCCATGGAAAAGAGAGCTGTGTCACAGTGAAGAGTGGGCCAGGCAAGCACATGTTGCATGCACTTAAGTTTTCACATCAAGGACAGGCCTCCTGAGTGCTCAGGACATTGTC
The DNA here is from genome assembly GCA_013401335.1 of Brachypteracias leptosomus. NCBI lineage: Eukaryota > Metazoa > Chordata > Aves > Coraciiformes > Brachypteraciidae > Brachypteracias > Brachypteracias leptosomus. Next base: position 46,427 of record VYZX01031841.1, read on the forward strand.
AGCTGTCTTCCAGGAGGGATGAAAGCTCCAATCAGCCAGAGCCAGGAAAGCCAGACAGAAGGACAAGGCCATGCTGCCTGGGAAGCTGTCAGAAATGGCTGCAGAATCTCTGCAACCCACAAAAGCAGCTGATTGTGGCCATCTACACCCTGCTACTCTCCTTTTGGGGCAGAGACCCCAAAGTCAGCAGTGCTGAGAGCCCTGGTGGATCTGGAAGCCTTGCCTGCTGCTGAGCTGCCCTAGAGTGCACCCCCCTGACCTGTGCTGGACCTGGACCCATCCTGCCTTCAGCAGCATCGGGAGCATCTGGGTTATTTTAAGCAGGTTATGTCAGTCCTGCCCTCCCTCTCTCTCCCCTCTCTCCCTGAAGCGCTGATCACTGTGGCAGGATGGATTTGCTGGACTAAAAGGGCCAGTGGTTTAACTGATATGATATGGCAGCTCATATGTAATCTCATTATTCTGTCTAGCAGGACACATTATTCTCTATTTATCACACTTCCGTCATCACAGGTCTGTTGCTTCTGTGCGTTGAGGACAACAGAGCACATCTTTCTGCTGGGGAAAACTCATGGGGGGCAAGAGCAGAGGGGGGGCTTCTGCCACAGCTGACAAAGCTCCTGGATGCTGGGTGTAGGCACATCTGCCTCTAATCTCCATACAACAGGGCTGGGAAATGCAAAAGGGCTGACAAAGGAAGAGCTGGTGTGTTTTCAGTCAGCAGTAAATCTGCTGGGAAATGAAGCCTTTGCAAGTGTGCATGTATGGGGTGGTGCGGTGGTGGTGAGATGTTGCCTAAGTGAGAAATCCAGTTTGCATCTGATAAACGTGGCTTTGTCCCCCGCACCTCCAGCAAACAGGGCAGCCTCCACCACACAAACAATTCTGTTCTGGTGTTCTCTGTGCTAAACTGTCTGTTTTTTTTTTTCCCCTTTAAATCAATCCATAGCTGAAAGGAGAAAGCAAGGAAAGAAATAATCTGAACACGTGGAAAAAAAAAACAGCTTTGCATCAAAAAATGTTTGGTAGATTGAAATGTTCTGACACAAAATGATTTCCTTTCCTACTATCCTCTCCCCCTTGATTTTCTCATTGGCCCTTTAAACAAAAATGAAATTATTGGGCCAGTTCTAGGTATATTTGTGCTCATGCTGTTTTAGTAACAACCTACAACACTGCTGCTACTGTATCCTCTGACAGTTTAGCATGGCAAGCAAAATCATGGCTTGTTAGAGGGATGTGCTTACAAGGACTTCACAATGGAGTACAGTACGTGGATGTGTGTGCGTCGATCGGGGGCTAGGGGCTGTGGGAGGGGAAAGCCAGGCAGCTAACAAAATGTCATAGGCATAGCAGTCACTCAAACAGCACTTTTCGTGCTTGTATCTGAAAATGCCTTGCAGAGGATGGGAAGCATAATTAGCGCAGTATGCCGTAGGATAGATGTTAAAGCAATCTGTCTAGCAGACAGATACTACAGTACTGACTAATATAGATGTTAAACCAATGACCCAGAATCTAGCCAGCTAAAATCTTAATCCCCTTTAAATAGGTTCACAGACATCCTTTCATTGTAAACATTTGATCTGAGCAGACACTGTATGCTGTTGTGCTGTATTTATAGAGCACCATGACAAAAGTTTGAGATGTTTGTGCTTAAATAATGCTATTTTTGCCTGTTAATTTGTCAGCACAGTGCTGTCTTTTCACAACACACTTTTGAAAGGGAAAGAAAAAGTACATCGTCTCTGGATCCATGGGCAGATAACAAACAAAGGCTCTGTGCAAGCAAAGGCAGCCCAGCCCAGAAGACACAGCAACGGAGCAGGGGGGACCCAAACTTGGAACAAGGGCAGGCTGGGCCAGGAAGGGACTTTGTATCCAACTAACCCTGAGGCTGGAGTTTGGCATATATTTGTGGTAAATGTGTTATTTGACCAAAACTAACAACCTCAAGCCAGCAAATGGAATGGTTGAAAATATCTGTGAATTCTGTTTGCATTCAATGGTTTGGACCAAAATAAGAAAGAGGCTGAGGTGTAAAGTGTCTTGCTTTGGCGCTTCTGGAAGGAGCTGCTTCCATCTTGAAGCTAGGTTCAAGAGTGAATTTGCAAAACTGACAAGGTAAAGGTGGCTTTCGTCTGGCTGCTTGGTGTCAGCAGACCCAGCAAGGATAGAGCAGATTGTAGTTCAAACCCGTTTTCTGCCAGGAGGTAGACAGAAGCTGAACTCAGGCTTCCCAACACCTATTTATCAGGAAAGTGCCCTAGAAGCCGAGCTGTATAGAAGATTAACAAAAAGGCCTTTTCAGCATCTTCTGGTAAAAATACTTCATTTGGGTATATCAGCAAGCACTAATTGGAGCAAAGACTAGCGTCCAACTGTTCCCATCAGGCTACCAGATCAATCAAGCTTTTCTTTTTTCTAATCTGTATTTAACAATTTTGCAGAATATGGCTGCTTACAAATGAGAAACACACTCCTCTGCCTAGAGCTCAGAGAGCTCAAATGGAGTACTGGAGACTTGTGTCCAAGACTATATACTGGAGATTTGGCTCAAATACTCTTTCTGCCTAATTCTACCTTACTGCTCCACTCACTCCTGAGTGATATACCCTAGAAAGCCAGTGTTTTCTTTTTGGTTTCTTTCATTGTAGAAAATACCCAAGGTTTTCTTAAATGAAAATTGTAATTTGAATCAAACTATTCTTTCTCTTCAAATCAGTGACTATTAAAGAGAAAATAACTTGGTTTTGCTTCACTAAAAGAGAAAAGAAAGGAGTTTCTGGTGAAGAAAAAAGTATCTGTCATCCACACATCTATACCTAGGAGAAATGTTCATTTCTTAAGCAAGGCACTCTCCTCCACAGAGCAGTAATTCTCTCTCTCTCTCTCCTGGAGACTCCTCTGTCTTTCTCCTCTCTCAGGCTGCCTGCTTCATGGAGGTGCCAAGACTCTCAGGGGTACCCAGCACCCACAACCCTGAGGCAGAGTCAAGCTTCTGGAAAGTCTGCAGTAAGGACCAGGGTAAAAATGCCTGGCGGGTACCCAGACATAAATGATTGGGCAGCAACACAGAAAATCTCTCATTCCTGCAAACAACTCCAACATCTGGTGGCAAGAAATGTTAAATGACTTATCTTAAGGGGCCCTGTTGGTGTGAGATCTGAAACCATGACAGCTCTGGTCATGGTCTGCGATTGCAGAGCGTGCAACCTGGTTTATACTGCCTGTCGGGTACTGAAATGCTGTTGTGATGCAGCAAAGCTGCCTGCCCGCTATCCTCTTGTGTCTGTGGCAAAGATTGCTCTCAGCAAACAAAATGGAACAAGAAAGAAATGCATCCAAGTGAGTCAGTAACATTCTTTGCAGAGGCGTAATACCCAATAGAGGTAAATGGGTTTGAGTTTAATCTTCACCTTAGCATTCCTTCATATTTGGTTCCTTATCTATAATAATATTTTGAAAATATCCCAAGAGCACCTCTGCTTTCTGCTATGTGAGCAGAAGTTAGAACATTATATTAGAGAGAAGCTTTTTGGCTACTGACTTTCTTTTGTTGATAGGATGACCAACACTATATTCCTATTCATGGTGTCTGAAAGCTGCTAAAATTCTTTGTTCTAATTATTCCTACCAGAAGACAAATGCAGAACCTCACTCTCCTGGTGAATAGAAATCTGATTTTTGTCCCAAATTTATTCATGAGGATAATTTATACACATTTGTTCTTGTGCCAGTATTGTTCAGCTCCCAGCTCTTTTCCCTTCTGTTTACTTGCTTATGGAAAGCAATCATATCACTCACAGGCTTAATTTAACAAAGCAAACAAGAGAAGTTCCCTAGTTCTCTTTCTGTAAGATGGAACTTTCACTTCCCTGCTCATCCTAGTAACCCTTTTCTGTACTTGCTTCTGCTTGAACCTTTGGTCCCTAAACTCCAGCTTCCACAATACTGCAGATATTCCAGATAAGGCACTATCAGAATCTCACAGTGTTGAGTTCATACTTTCCTAACTCTATTAGAAAAATCTTATTTGGAGACACGTAAGATTCAATTTCACTTTTTAACCTCTTCAGTATGCAGACTTCTACTGTTATCATTCCCAAGTGATGAAACTCTGTGTCAGGATAAAAATACTTGTTCTTGTTAAATTCCAGTGCAAGTGAATTTCAGCCCCTTTTGTTATTATTATTCTGAAAGGCTTCTACATCTCTCTGTGTGATATCTAGATCCTTCATTATACTTGCAATGCTCCTAGCTTTGGGTAACTTGCAAATTTCATCAGTACTTGTTCTGTTTAGTACCAATTCATTTTGAACCAATATCATCCTGAAAAGATCAAATCAGACCAGTTCACTTCCACAAAAGAACTGCAAAGTGGGAAAGGAACCGATTATATCTGTTTTTCTACTCTTTGCACAATCATATCTAATTCCTAACACTCTTTTAAGGAACCATTAGTCCAGTTAAGTTCAGACCTCTTTCCAAATGTTTGTTTTCCATTTGCTGAGACTGCAAACTATTAAAGGTTTTGAAGTCCCAGTTTAAGGAAACTTTTACATTTAAGTCCCTGAGCTGTCCAGGCCACTTGGCTTTGCTAACTCATTCCCACACAGTTCTCAGAGTTTACACTGGAAAAATAATATCTCAACATGCTTTGATTTCTCTTCCATTTAATGAGTATGTTGTGACTAGTTGCTCCACAGTTATTTTCTAGGAGAAGCTTGTCTGTAGTATTTTCACCAGTTATCAAAAATACATATAAAATATCATCATTTTCTCGTGATTACATTTTTGGTGATGAAAGTTTTTGGCTGTCATTCTAGGAATGACTGGACATCAAATTATTAGCTCTGTGGTCTGTAGCTGGAAAGATAACGTTTCTATAATGATATTGCGCATGGTTAATAGTTCTCACTTTAATAGTGCAGAGTTTTCTATTCATATTCCAACCCAGAGCATAGAGATCTGATGTGGAAGACTAACCCACAAAGCCCATTCTGCTGTTCTTTTTCCAAATGAGTTTACCAAAGCAAGTTCATTTTATCCATGCCTTTATTTCTCATGTTTCCCTAGTTTATGATACCACAGAAACACATTACTTGCTAGCTTACCACACACACTTTTCCTTCTATCTTCTCTGGACAATGCTTTCTTGCATTCAAGTCACAATTGCTGTTTTATTGTATTAATTTATCTGGGGAAAAATAAAGCATTCTCAATGCTTAGGAGAAATACGAGCAACAATAATGTTAAAGCAACCTATAGGAAATCTTGAATTATATCGTTATGTACAAGTTCATAAGTTGAAAGTCTGTAGAAAAGGCCATTGTGATTTCAGTTCTGTTAGTGAAAGCCTCCTGTCCCTTGCTAGGGAGGCTGTCTTTGCTGTGACTGTCCCTGGCATTCCCTGCATTTGGTTCCTGGAGGAAAGAAAATCACAATACTGACTGGAAAAACTTCTAGCAAGACCAGGATAGGAAGATTTGGGACTGAAAGTGTCTATTGATGCATTGATTAGCAGGGCACTTAAGCTCAGGAATCCAATTGGTTTTGAATAAAATACTGGCCTGCCTAGTGTTAGGTATGTGTTCTTTCCTCTTACTAAACCAGAGCCCTCATGGAAATAAAATAACTATGTGTAACTCAGCTATGTGTTTTGTAAATGGAGTATAAATAGAATAATAAGAAAAAGTACTTCTAGATCAGCTACGTATTCCCTAAATGAAGTATTTAACAGTCTACAGCTCTGTTATAGGGAATGAATTAGATATACTTAGATATATTTATTGTGATGCTTGAGGCCTGAATTAGGAGTATGGGAGGAAAAAGGGAAAATATAGGCTGAGGATCAAGAATTTGTTGACTTTTGATTTTTGTAAGCTGAGAGCAAGCAGAGGCTTTGGATTCACTGTGTGTGTGACACAGGCAGAGTACTTTCAGGAGGTCTAAACTTTCAAAGGTCAGATTGGGAGGAAATTCTGTAATCAGGCTTTCTTTGAAGTGCTTCCATTTAGCACCCTGGGCTGCTTAGCCATTTTGCAAAAGCCACATTATAGCCCCATGGAGTCTTCTGCAAAGAAGACATGCTTCTGCACTTCACTTCCAGGGTCTTTAAAAAGAGTATTTTGGGGGAAAGAAAAGGAAAATCCTGAGAGAAGAAAATTCTCATATTTTTCTGAATTATACTTTTTACTCACATTAGTGAGCCAGTAAAGGTCAAATGGTATTTATCTTTGCCACAGGTTACTAGACACTTAGAAGCTTGCCTGTAAGTAATGGGTTGAATCCTGTGACTGAGTACTGAGTGAAATCTGTGAATGCTTTTCCTGTGAAAGACCTGTGGGGTGTGACCAGCACGAAACAGCTGCAGTCATGAAGAGAGTTTGTTAAATGTTTAACCAAATTAACCAGTTGCACAGCATGCTGTTTTCCAGCTCCACTGCAGTTGGTCTGAGGGAATGCAGGGCCGAGTTACCCTGGAAACATCTAGAAAAGAGAAAGTCAGCTGACTTGGGAGCTTGATGGTGTCAGGGATTGTCACTCATTGTAGGGATGTGTTTCTTGTTTTTTAAACTGTCACAAAACAGCTCGGTCTTCAAAGTGCAGCAAGTATGCTGGTGTTGGGTTGCAAATCCCCTGCCACCCCTGCTCCAGCACATGTTATCTCACTGGGATTACTGAGAAACTTGAAAGATGCGCTTCTGTCATCTTAAAACTGACAAGTGGGCTGAAAGAAAACATTTGCTCGGAGTGTGGGCTTAATGAAGTCTGATGTTATCTGTGAGACCAAAAGCCTGATCATTTCTAAATGAGCATGTGGGCTGTTTTAGTGCCTGTCACCTTTCCCTGACAGTGAGCAGGTCAAAACAAATCAGGGAGGGCATGGAGAACAGGGCAGGGAGGAGGCTCAGTGAGCCCCATTGGAGGGCTGATAAACAAAGTCCATGGCACAAAAGCAGTTTTGGGGGCTGCTTCAGCTTCAGAAGACATCAGAATAGTGTCCATACCCTACTCCTTCACAAAACTGCCCCTCTCTAGCTGATTGTGGGTTGAGATGCCTTATGCCCACCAAAAGCATAACCCTAACAGTCCCACTGGAGTGAGATTTTCATCATCTCTCTATTTCTGCTCAACACCTTCTACTATAATATCACCTTCCCATGGCCAGCCCACCTCTAGCATTAGTTGGTGGATGTGGTGAAATCCCCCCCCAAGCAGCTGAGTTGACAGGGGAAGGTGTCTTGCTCCAAGCCCTGAAGGTCTTGTTCTGGGAGCAGGATAAGAAGTGAGAGAAACATGTCACTGTCTATTAGCTAATGTTTGTACAAGGGATAGTTGAGCCCCCCTGACTTTTGTTAACCTCATGGCTTCTTTGTAAAACCTGTCTGAGTTCATGAACCTGTTTCCATCTTGTAACTTAAACCCACACATTCATTTTCCTTTGGTGTGGCGTTCATCAAAATATGTTTTGAGTTAAGGAGAATATGATGCTATGCACTGGGGTAGGACATTAGCCCTCAATTTAGGCAGGCAGATGCTCTTGACACTATAAGGGCTGTACACATACTTCCATTTGGTTTTCCCTTCCTTCTTTGCTTCACTTTCACAGTATTATTTTTCTGCTAGCTGCATTTTTTCATTTGATTCCTTTGAAGGATTTTGCCTTTCTGGCAGTCTCCTGAAGGTAACAAGGCTCTCATGACTTCCTAAATCTAACTCAGGGATCACATTCAAGAAAATTTTGAAAGTAGGCCAAATGAATTCCCTGCTTTTTTGAAAATAGCTCCCTATATGCACAGAATATTAAATACCACCTGTATCTACTGCCTCTTGCAAAACAGTGGGAAGTAGGGATCACCTTGGCCAGACAGTGAGTCCACAGATCACTGTCTTTCCATCACTGCTGCTGGTGTCCAGCGCCTGCATCCTGCAAGTACTGCTCTGGACCACAGCCCCCTTATCTACTCAAGACTTTATTTCTCTGTTGAATTACATAGTGAAATGTACCCACAGACAGGCCTAAATTAAGTACATTCAAAGGCAAGACTGTGTTTGATCCAAGTTCAAGTTATTTCCCTCACATTAATAACGTCAAGACAGTATTTCAGTATGTATCAGTTAAAAAATGTCATCATCTAAACACATTACTGCAAATTCAGTGCTCACAGGCAAGCTGACAGCTCCAGGATTGGCACCTATCCAGAACTAAAATTCGGTTTCCTGAATACAGTACATTTTTTTAAAACACATTTGGGGGATATTTCTTTTTTGTGCTGGTATTTATGATGCCTAATATTATAGCTTCAGGAATTCAACTTATGTAACACATTCATGTTTCACTGGAAAGCATTCTGAAGTTTTGAATATGATTATAGGTATAATTTGAATTGTAATGTTTAAGTGTTGAATTACAAATACATGAACTTGGATTCATGCTGTAAGTCATGCTGGCCAATGCCAATAAAATGAACGAAGCAATTCAGACTTGATCCCTCATATTTTCTAATGCAGGAAGAGTATAGAAGGAGTCATTTTTAGAGGATTTACTCCTCAGTTATCTAATCCTATCAGACAAGGTACATTTATATATACAGACACAATCTGGTAAACTTGTTTGATTTATTAATATGCTAGCTGGTTTGTATGCCAATGCTGATTCGCCATGAAAAGAGTTTGGAGAAAATGTATTCGATTACATGAAGAGATGTTTTCAGAAAACATTCAGTTTTTAGTGGCTTGCTTCACTGGATTTGGAAGCCTGGTGACATTTTATTTAGTCCTCGGGTCACAGAGCATTTCTCTGACATCACCAGCCTCCAAAAAAGAGATGTACTTTATACTTTCCAATGTCTAGAGCAGAACTCCTTCCCCTTTTTCACTCAGATTTCCCATTACATTCATATGGTCTGATTTTTTTTTTTTTACATGAAGGCTGCATTCTGTGGTGAAATGATGGCACGTATCAATGTCCAATGTAATTTTTTTCTTCCTGAATGGAATCTGGAACACAAACCTTCCCATCATTGTTTCACATTATTTCTGGCAGAGGGCAGATATCAATGGCTTTAAATGGGTCATGCTGGGCAACTGAGAAAACCCTACAGAATAAAATGTTTCTTTGGAAGGCTTGAAAAAATGTGGTGAATGTTGCCTTTTCCTGCTAAACTCTAGTGGGCTTTTCATGGAGCTACTGAGCCGGCTGCATAGAGCCAGATCTGCCCTCTCATGCCTTCAGATGACTGAATCACAAAGACACCGCAAGGGAAGTCGTGCGTCAACTGCTGCCCCTACTGTGCTCATTCTGGGCATAAAAGAAATACTGTGCTCTCATCTTCTTTCCCAAGGTTTTCCTGTAGATAACCCCACTGAATGCAAAGTGCTTGCCCAGCAGGGACTATCACACAGGGATAAAACCTGACATCCCTGTTTGGAGCCCCTTGCTCCAAAAAGGGTTGCAGCTGTTGTGCAGGAGCATATCCAGGAGCATTGGGTCTTCCCAAGGGACAGGTAGGGTAGACAAAAGCATGGCCTCCGTGAGCTGTGAATTTGGAGGTACTGGGCATACACGTGGTATGTTTGCTTATGGAGAAGCCTCTTTCCTTTTTCCTCCTCCCAATTTTCTTTCATAAATGACAGCATAGGCCTTATATTTACCCAGACTCCACAGTGCTCTGCAGTATGGAGCTTCATGAGCAAGGTGCCATCATTAGGTGTGTGCAGGCTTCATGCTTGGAAATATGGTATATTGGAGGATTTAGAGAACTACCCTGCTGGAGTAAGCAAGTCAGGAAGTCCAATTATTGGTGCTTTTACCATTGCGGCACTGAGACTGCCTGTAAAGTTATTAGTAGCTGCTTCAGGATTTGTAAAAGCCCTTAAAAATAAAAGCTAGGGCCTAAATGTCTCAGCTATAGCACTTTACTGCTTCAGTTCACAATTCTATCTGGTGAATGGCTTTCAGGAATAACGGAAGGAAAGATAATTTCAAGAAGTATAATACAACTAGTGATAACAGGTAATAAAACTGTACACTGTCCTTGCTCCTATAATTCCTCAGCTGTTTGCTGCAACACAGAGGAGGAGAAATGGAAGAAAATTAACAAAGTATAGTGTGGAGTGGTCTAATTGGTAAGTTGGATGTCTTAATGTAAGCTAAGTGCTAAACAGTGTTGAAGTCTGTAATTTCATTGGCTGCATTACCAACTTCTAGAGGCAAGAGCACCAACTAGATTGTAACAGGATGTGAGATTTTATAGATACACTTTGCCTTACAGAGTGAAAAAGCATCCTTTTACTTTACTTATCCTTCTCAAGTCATTCCTTGTAGCAACAGACCAATAACAATTGAGTTTTTAATCTGCTCCTACAATTCATTAGATTTAAAATCAGATGTTCTGATTAGTAGAGACACACAAAGGCAGGTCCATGCTGAATAGAGCCTATTTATCCCTGAACACATATTTTTGGCTTCTGCCACTACTAATGATAAATTGAAGGGGAATTTTGCCCTGATGCCTCATCCACCTCTGCATAAAACTATACCTTGAAGACCCCTGTAATACTTGGGTATTTTTGCTAAACAAAATATAATGAAGCAATAAACTCCTCAGAGGGGGTCGTATAAGGATTTGATGCAGTTTTACCACTCTTGCAGGCTGAGACATAAGAACAGCAACTTATCAAGTGTCAGCATCAGCTGAGCTATGGTAGTTGCAGAGATGTTCAAGTTTAATTGCTCTGACAACCTTTTTTAGCAGGCAAAGCACATGCAAAGAGGCCAGTGTATAGAAGTTTCTGGAACTACCACAACCTGATTGTCAGCCTGAGCACCAAGTAAAAACCCTTTCCTGGAAGGCATAAGCATTGCTTATGCAGTGCAAGACATGATTTTCTATTTTTGTAACTGGGACAGGACTAGAAAGACCTGCATGGTCCTTGACAAACACCCAAAGTGTCTGGATTTTTTCCTTACATCTGTCAGTGCCTATTAATCTTAATTAAAAAGTGAATTGAAAAGCAAACATGAACAGGTCTGTCTAATGGCTATGTCTGTGCTGCAGGCAGGAGAGCACCCTGCTTTCTATTCCAGTTCATTCTCTCTTGACTGGTCTCTTTGGGGAGAGCCTTTCTCCACACAGGTGGAGATCTGCAGGTCTAACCATGAACCTCCACTCCCTGCATTTTGGTCCTTGACAGAGAAAGGCTAAAGGAAAACTGTGCCTTCATCTTTGTACTGCACATTAAACATCTCAATGAAATAACTGACATGAATTCAAGTATTATGAGAGATGAATTCATCAGTCTTCCATTTCCTGAGGACACAGCTCCAACATAAAAAGCGAATGAGAAAGACCCCAGCATTGTACCAGAATCCATCCATCATGATCCACTGGAGTTAGTTTGGTCTTCACATCCATTCAACATTGTCCTTTCTGCTTAATTTATCAACAAAAGGTGTAAATTACAGCAGCAGATTCAAAACCAAGGATATCTATTTATCATCAGCAGGGCAAGATCCTACACACTCACATGCCACTGAGAAGCCCTCAAATGCTAGTGACTTTTACTCATGCTCACTGTGGATTGAATTCAAGCCAGTTGTCTAAAAGGAAAATAGAAAAACAGAGTCCAAACTCTGACTGTTTGACAGAAAGCCATAATGGACTGCTCTTGCAGCAGAAGCATCCTCGGAGCTCCTCTCACCCCTATGCTGGGTTTCCTTGTTGTTGGGCAATGTGACTAACTCGGAAGCTGCTGGGTCAACATTAACCGTAAATTACATAGCAACACAGACAATTGCCAAGGACTCCAAAACAATTAAGCAGAGACAGGCAAAAGGTTTTTTATAAAGCAGTCAAATACTTGGCTGCCTTACCTCCTGCTGAGAAAGTTCTCTGAAGGCTTGAGTGAAGGGCCATTTACAGCATTTCAAACAGACTGAAAAACAGCTGTACCTGCTAAAAAAATGAGAAA
>VYZX01031842.1:0-154199 GCA_013401335.1 Brachypteracias leptosomus
CCTGTGCACTGGCTGTGTGTCCCCTGGGAGAAGAGCCCCACCCCGCTTGGCTCCAACCTCCTTACAGGGAGTTGTGCAGAGCCAGGTCTCCCCTTAGCCTCCTTTGCTCCAGCCTCAACACCCCCAGCTCTCTCAGCTGCTCCTCACCACACTCCTGCTCTAGACCCTTCCCCAGTTTTGTTGCCCTTATCTAGACACACTCTATCCCCTCAATGCCCTTCTTCAAGTGAGGGGCTCAAACCCAACCCCAGCCTTCAAGGTGCTGGAGAAAATTTGTCTTGGGGAACACTTGCCACCTGCATCTTTGCCATTATAGGCTGACCCAGAGGGTGGTCTTTGCCTGTGTTACTTGGATACCATATGCCTGAAGAAATCGGAGGCCTGCTCTGCTCCATTCCTGTGTCAGAGGCAGCACTGCCCGCACCAGGGCTCTCCCAGGACGTCATGCTGAGGAAGCTCAGACCTGCTCCATGTTCTCCATCCCGGTGGAGATGCTGGAAGGAGGCCTCCAGCCCATGGAGGGGAGCTTGAAGAGATGACAATGCGCAGATGGGAGCAAATCCTCTAAAGGGGGACATGAGGACGGCCGGTGTCTGCATGAGGTGCTATCTGCCGTGCACCAGCACCAATTACCAAAATGAGCCTTCCTCCTCCTGATGCCGTTTCCACAAAACCAGCACATGCCCAGGGTGGTACCTGCTGCTGGGTGAGGGGGACTGAAGGCAGAAGCAGAAAGCGAGCTGGGCTAACAATGGAGCATTTAGAGAAAACAGAGAAAAGGCAGGCAGATGGCATGAATATTAGTGCATGAAAATGACTAACACTCTGAGAATTTCCCAGTGTACTTCTGACTGGTTTGGGCTTGCTTTTATAATTAATTTATGGAAAGCACCTAAATTGGGAATAAACACAATCTCACAAATCCCTTCTAATCTCTGCCTGTATTTTTGAAACGATACCCTGAAGGTATAGTTTCTTACAATGATTAAACTGTTTTCCTTTTAAGAATTAAAAGGGACTTTTTTCATGTGATTGTGCAGAGAATTAGTGGTCAGGACCGAATTTGGGCTGTTTTAGATGTGATCTATTGTTGGAAATGCCCGGATGGGGGCATGTCCCCACTGGGCCACTGGATGCTAAATCTGCCAATATTTTCATTTTGGATTCATGTATTTTAATGCAAACTGTGATCCGACGTATTGTCAGCCACCTAATAACTCAGAAGCATTCTGACATTACCATAAATTTGGAAACTTCCTTTAACAGAAAAAAAAAATTATTTTTCATTAAGTTGCTGCTTCTTTCTGACAATAAAACAAAACTCCCTCCCCAGGGCAGGACGAGCAGAACTTGTTTGGGGAGGTCACACAGCCCGAACAATGTAGGACCTGGAGAGCATGGAGGTTCTTGTTGTCCGGGTGTAGGCAGGAGCAAGCTGCACATGAGGAGAAGGCTGTAGAGATACGGGCCTTGCTCCACAGTCACTGCTGACTCTCCTTTGGTTCCTGCTGGTCCTCACAGAGGGTTCTGCCTGTTGCCACCACAGCCAGGGCCATGTGTCCCCTCATGGAGGGGAGAAGCAGCAAGAGACAGACAAGCATATACATGCCCTGGAATGCTTTCGGGTGGCTCTGGTGTGATAAGGGTCTTCTGGGGGAGCTGTGCGCTTGTCACCCAGCCCCTTGGCAATCATGGAATTGTCTTGGTTGGAAAAGACCTCTGAGATCATGAAGCCCAACTGTTAACCTGGCACTACCAGGTTACCACTAAACCATGTCCCTCAGCACCACATCTCCACAGCTTTGAAACCCCTCCAGAGATGGGGATTCCACCACTGCCCTGGGCAGCCTGGGACAGCCCTTCACAAACCTTTTGCTGAAAGAAGTCTGGCCCCATCCTCTTGCTCCCCACCCTTTAGCTATTGATCAGATCCCCTCTGAGGCTTCTCTTCTGCAGCTCACCAGCCCCAGGGTTCTCAGTCTTTCCTGGGCACAGAGATGCTCCAAGCCCCTCAGCATCTTTGTGAAATGAAAGACACTGCCTGTTGCAGTGGTGGCTGCTGATGACACAACTCACTGTGATCTCTCATGCTGATGGCGCATCTTGCTGTGGTCTCTCATGCTGATCTGCAGGGTGGTTCCCCAGGCCTTGCTATTCCTCTGAGTAGAGGCTTTGCTGCTCCTCTGCAGCTTGCCATGCCCTCAGTGACATGTTGGTGGCTCTGGAGTGAGCCAGGAGACCACAGCTCCTTGAGATCTGCTGCTATGGGCACAGGGACGCTGACCTGGGGAGAGTGGATGCACCACTGAAGTTCCAGTGGTATTCATGGCTGTAGGACTGGGCTCAGAGGGATCTGGTAGTGAGGACACGAGGGTGTGGGAAGGAAATGAGGTTTTTATTACATGGCTTATCATGTTTCAACATGGAAATCAAGGTAAGAATTACCCAGGGCACAACCTGTCCCTTTGATTTGGCCTTTGCAGCTCAGTCATGCATAGGAGAAGCCTTTCCTTATTCCCTCCAGCAGCATCTTCTTGTAATGGCTAATGGGAAAATATCGCGGCGGTGAAAAACCCTCTCACCCTCATAAACACAATGACAAGGCTAAGTGATCCGTCTGCAGCGTGCGCAGGGCGGCTGGGCGGCACGTCTCAGATGAATGCTTCCCATTTTGCAGGCTGTTTGCATGTGCTTTATGAGCTCCAGCAGCAATTCAGGCACTGGCCAGACAGATGACACGAGCTGGCAGAGGATGCCACGATGTTGCCAGTGCTGCCCAGGGTGCGTGGCTGGCACCGCTCATTCCTTGAGGCTGCCCAGCAGCATGGCCAGGAAAGCAGCTTGGGCAAGCAGCCCCCAAGGCCACCAGTGCCACAGAAACTCCCTGTGCCCACGCCAGTGCTGGCAGGGCCCTGGTGGTGCTGGTACCCATGGTGCTGCCCAGGGCATCTCCTGCGCTGCAGCTCCTCCTCACTGCAGTGGGGGCCAGAAGCTGGGTTGGTCTGTGCAAAGCCCACACCTGGGTATTTACTCTCCTCCTGTTGCTGCTGTTTGTTCCACAGCAGCCTTCCCAGGGGTCCCACAGTCCGTTTGGCTCAACGGTTCTCTCCTAAGCATAACATTGCTGGGTTTTAACAGAGTTTTTCTATCCTTCGGGGGAAAAGAAGAGAGACTGTGAAAGATTGAATATGATCTTTGTTTTCACAATATTACTGCAGTAATTAAAATGCTTTGGAAGGTGTTTTGTTCCCAGAAGTAATAAATAGTTTTGAGTGTTTTGCCCCATTAATTGCATATTAGTTAAATACGTATTTTTTATAACATGCGTATTCACTCACCTGCTTACTCTGATGGTTAAATGCATATTTAAATATGCATCATACCCTTTAATGCATAGTAATTATTTGGTAGAGAGCAAAGACTCTTCCTGAGCAGTCCCTTTTGAGGGAGTAGATGTTTGTGTGTGCAGTCTCGTGTTAACTCAGGGGGTTAAGCACATCAGATCTGCTGAGGTCACAGGGCATGGCCGAGCTGTGTGCACTGCCATGGCCCCATGGGTACAGACATGGTACTTGGGGGTGTGGTGGTGTGGTCAGGTCCCCCCACCCCAACCCAACCTGTATTTCCCTGCTCAGGTGATCAATGGATGCAACTGGTCATGTGGATTTGGGTGAGACAGAGAACAATGCAACAGCCCAGGGCTGATTTGAGCCATGTGCCCTCCAAACCACGGTGCTGGTCAATGCCCGACTCAAATTTGGAAGAAACCAACACCCATAGTTGGTATGTAACTATGACTATAAGTCAATTATCCTGCTCCATCAACTAGCGGACACCCCAGAACCCGTTGAGCTCTCCTGCACAGCAGCAGGCTGCATGCCAGGACCTCCCCTTGAGCAGGGACACCTCTCAGGGTTTCTCTTTGAGGCTGAGAGAGTCCTTGCTGCAACAGATTCTTGGTAAGTGATTAACAGCATGCTTAACTCTGAAATCTTAGCTAAGTGGTATAAAGGATTGATTGCACACCCATAATCCTTTAGACATAAACTGTTGACCAAGTTTGGGACTAGGATTGGATCCAGCCTCACCTAAGATCCATCAGGTGCTTAGAAAGCAAGGAAACTTATGACTAGGGTCTCCTTTACCTTTTTGCACCTCCAATCTCTGTGTAAATCCTTCTAGAATCAATTCTAATTTGATTTGCCTTTGTGTATTTCTTCCATGTAGCAAATAATCAAGTGCACCTTGCCATCGAATCTTGTGAAACTACTGTCACATTTACTGTCAAACTATCCTGCTAACCTCAGCTGGGCACCTCATGCTGTCAGGTTTTGTAGGAAATACCGATCGCACGCTTTTGACAGCCACGGTTGTTGGTGTGCTGAGTCAGGGGCTGCCCTGGCAATGCTGATTGGTGTTCAATAACAGCTGAAGCTGCCTGGGCAAGAGGAGCAGGACCACCAGTGTTTGGCACAGGACAGGTCATTCCATTGCAGGTGAGGTTGGCCAGGGCTCTGAGCAACCTGCTCTAGTTGCGGATATTCTTGCTTACCGCAGGAGGGTTGGACTAGATGGCCTTTCAAGGTCCCACCCAAAACATTCTATGATGATTCTATCATCCCCATGGTTTCTCTCGCATCCCAGGATTGCCTGGTTCTGTCTTTGGACTGTAGCACTTGACAGCAAGGTCTCAGCAGAGTCACCATCTGTTAGGAAGAGTGGAAACACTTTTTGGTAGGTCACCTGATAACTGAGGAGCTCTTTGTATGTCTGAAAGCTCACCTGCCTTTCTCAAGTACACCCAGATGTTGTCTCCTGCAACAGGACTCTGATCTCCTACCCTTGCATTGAGGAAAACCAGCCAGCAGCTTCTGGCAGCTGACCCTGTGCTCAAAGACACGCAGCACCCCTGCAGCAGAGCGGGTCATAGCCAGGAGCAAAGCCAAATCACTCCTGGCACTGACCATGCCTCACCCCCATCTCAGGCCACTGTGGCTGCCAGGAACCAACTCCACAGCATGGGCAGGCAGCCAGTGTGGCACACCAGCCTCTGCAGGTGACACAATGATCCGTCTCCACAGTGTGGATGGGCAGGACATCTTCAGTGTCACCACATCCATGTGTGCAGTGACGTGTGTGTTCCCATCCCTCCAGGGGCATCCTGGACCTTAGATCACTGCTCCTGTCACCAAGTCCTCCTTGGCAGTGCCTCCCTCCAGCCAAGGGAGGATGCACAAGCCCACCAGCCCCTGCTCCACAACCATGTCCTGCTGATGCTGCTTTCCATTCCATGGCATTTTGCATTCAAGACTGCAAGGAAGGTGACCCACATCCTTTGCCTGGTGCATCCTTGAGGCAGCTTTCATGGCCCCAAAAGGAAGGGTGTCCCAGCGCCACACATAGGGACCTTCCAGCAGGATGTCACCTAGATCTGGCCATGTCCTTGCTGTGCAGGGCTGTTGGTCTCAGGTGTGACCATGCTGTAAGCAGGAGGGCACAGTGTGACACCAGACCTGTTCCTGTGCCCCCTCCCTGGGAGCTGCGGCCACCCCGGCGTCACCACAGTTCCAACATGGCTGTGTTCCCAGCGATGGGTCTGGCGGCAGTCTTCTTGGGAACAATGCACTCCTACTGTATGGAACCAGATTGTACATCAAAACTATTATTTCCAACATCTCTGGCTTAATTGTAAAACTATAATACAAATGACATTGGGGGTTTGCTGGAGTTAAATTTTAATAGCAAGCCAGTGCCCTTTTAATGACATTTTATACATTTAAATTGGGCATGATCCCTTTGGGAACAGTAATTTTATTCATGGAGATTATGTCTAATTTGAATATAAAAACACCACTAAAAAGATATTGGATTTGCTATTTTTCACTTGCAGGAGCTCTGGAGTCCAATCTCCTGAACTGGCTGGGCTTTGGTGGATTAACAAAAAACAACAAAACCGCCCAAATTCCATCCAGCAAATGTGGTCTTGGATTCTGTGTGCGTATGACAAGTGACGGGCACCGCGGCCAGCCCTCTGCTCTGGTGCTGGGCAGGGAGGGGTGAGGGGGTGGAAGCTCCGGAGAAGCCACCCCAGCCATAGCCATGGCCATGACCAGAGGGTTGGGTCTCTGGAGGCACCTCTGCTGATCTGGCTGGTCCCAGCATGGACCCTGCTGGGTGTCTGTTGTAGCTGCTGGGGATGGTGACCACCTCAGTGTTTCCCCTCACTCCTATGCTGGACATGGCCAGAGCTTCCAAATTTCAGCACTGAATTCCCATGGCTCCTGTTGAATCGGCAGATAGTTTGGCCAGGGTGGGTCCTTGCCCCACCGAGGGCAGGATGGGGCCTGGATGACTTTGGTGGCAGCAGCACTGCTTGTCTCTTCTCGTGACAGCCGAGATGAAGATGGATGTCCTACAGGCAAAGTTCCCCAGGGAATGTCACCAACCCATGCTCACCACCCGCTGTGTATGAGGGACCCTCAGTGGCTCATGGACACTTGCACACAACCAGCACCAAGGTTCACAAGAGCTCCTGGACAGCTCCTGCAGAGGCCAGATGTGCTTGGAGGGGAGGATGCTGAGCAGAAAGGTGCTGACTTCATGAAGAAGCATGCCTGAGTCCTCTCCATCAGGGTGGCCAGCTGGGGCAACTGGGATGATTTCAATGCTCACATCTGTGCAGCACACATGCCCACTCTGCACGGTGCTGCAGGAGGAGCACAGCTGGTGGGCAGGTGAGACCTGCAGAAGAAAAACAGCTCTGCTCCCACCTGGGGACTGGGATACACCCACCAGGGTTGCAAACCCTCTTGTTTTGGGGAGCAGGAAGGGAGACCTGGCATGCTGGTGGGCCTGTGCAGGAGCAGCAGGTGCTGGTGAGGACCTGGAGGGTGCAGCGGTGGCCAGGGTGGGCCACTTTAAGAGGTGTTAGGCAGACATGGGACTGTGCAGCCCTGGACACCAGCCCTGCCCTTCAGGGCCGCCGATAACGCTGACACTGATGTGAGCCGGCACAAAGCTGCTGCCTCATCTCTGAGACAGGATAAACTGTTTGGCCTTTGGACAAGATTATTTCTGTTCAGAACAGGATTTTTATCACTTAATTGAAAATAATTATCCAATGCAAATTGGCTTCAAGTTGGCAGGCTGAGTTGAGGAGACGGCGCGTTTCCAAGCTGTCCTGAGGAGAGCCGAGCGCGGGGGCAGGGTGAGAGGCTGGGACTGGCCACAGGGCTGGGGAGGATGTGGGAGGGGGCAGATGGTCCCTCTGCAACACCCACACAGACAACCATGGGGGGCCCATCCTGCCCACCTGGTGCTCTCATGTGCTGGGGTTCTCCAGTTTACCTTTCCAAAGCTCAGACAGGCTTCGAATCTCCCCCAAGAGTGAAGCATCCATTAGCAGGCAGCCAGTACCACCAGCCCCCATCTCCAGCCTTGGCCACAGCCAGCAGAGAACAAGGGTGCAAATGAGATGAGCTTCAACGCTGACCACAGACTGCTGAGGGTGGCACATCACCATCAACCTGCTGGGCACCGTGGGAGTCTGACACCTCATGTGGTGAGAGAGTGCTGGAGAAGACCATGGTACCTACACAGGCCCCATGAGGGTGGTCTGAGCATTGGTGCTGGGACCAGCTGCTTGAGAGACCTCTGCTCAAGTGTGATGGGGAAAGTGTTAATGAGCCTGTACCCTGTCCTGGGGGGTCTGCACCTGGGATTTCTTCACATGAAAGATGTGATTGTATAATCATAGAATTGTTTAGGTTGGAAGAGACCTTTAAGATCATCGAGCCCAACCATTAACCCAGCAGTGCCAGGGCACCACTAACCCATGTCCCTTAGCACCACATCTAAGTGCCTTTTAAATCCTGTCAGTCAGGACAGCTGCAGTCATGTCCAAGCAATGGAGGCAGCTGGTGCCGTAGAAAGGCATGATATGGACACATTTGGAGAACCAGGCAGAAACAGACTCTCTGCTGCTCTGACCCAAGGGGACACCCAAGCCTCAGCCGGGCTTGGGCCTCTTCTACTGAACCTGTTCTTGCTGCACAGAAGAAACTCACTATTTAAAATATCTCCTGCATTAGCATGTTCTCACTGGTAAACTTTAAGGAGAACCAGAGACCCCTACATGTCTCTGTGAGATTTCCCCTCCTCCCAAGCCTCTCAACACCTGCCGGACCTTTGGAGTCCCTGTGGCCACCCTTGTCTGTAGGGTCTACAGGCCATGGTCAGCCTGAGGAGGGGGATCTGCCAGGGAACAACCTGACTGGTGGAGATCACCTGGCTCAGGGACTACAGTTGAGCAGACCCTGGAGCAGAGCCCTGTTCTTTGGCTTCACCTTCAAGGGGAAAATGCAGAATCACCATCAGCTCCTAAATCCCATTCCCTGTCCTGCTTTGCACAGAAGGACATCTTCACCTGCACAGGGAGGGCAGCTGAGGAGGCACCAGCAGATGCTGGCTCAGGCGCGGCACTGGCCAAATCCAGCTGGTGTTGGCATGTCCATGTGTGTGTCCCATCAGCAAGGAGCCACACGTGTGGTCCAGGGGGTCTCCATGGACGTTCTGCCCTTGGTGTTTTCTCCTCTTCCTTTTCTTTTTCCTGCCTGGACAGGTTTGGATTAGACAAGACATTCCTGAATGCTCATGAGCTTCTGCCAGTGCAGAAATGCACAGAGAAGACAGAGGTTCCAGAAAAGGTTTTGTCTGATTTGACCAGGCTGGTACAAGGTTAATTAAAACCCCCCATGTTTAAATGCAGTTTCATCAGGAGAAGTGTAAAGTGCTTCTTCAGGAATCTCTGTCAGGAGTCCTCAAAGATAGTGTACTTTACCTGGCAAAGCACAATTAGACACAGTCAAATATTGTCCTGGTTAAAGACTATTAATTTTCCTTACATTTGTCATGAATTAATTTTTTCTGGCTATATCAACAGTGTCTCCTTTATAAATACAACTGTCTCCTTTACATTGAAAAATTAAATTTGCTTTGATAATGAACCGAGGTGCTAATAATCATTTTGCAATGCAAAAAACTGCAATTACTGGCTGCCATGCCAGGCAGTGCCACAGCCCCTGGAACTGTCTGAAGGCTGCATGGGTACTGGTGGACACGGTGAGGACAGTCACAGAATCAAAGAGCCATAGAATTACGTTGGTTGGAAGAGACTTTTAAGATAATCAAGTCCAACCATTCCCCCATCCCTGCCAGGGCACCACTAACCCATGTCCCTCAGCACCACATCTCCACAGCTTTGAAACCCCTCCAGGGATGGGGACTCCACCACTGCCTTGCCCAGCCTTGCCCAGCCCTTCACAGCCTTGACCAACAAGAAATTGTTCCTCGGGTCCAACCTAAAATTCCCCTGGGGCAACTTGAGGCCATTTCCTCGTCTTGTTGCTTGTTCCTTGGGAGAAGAGCCCAACCTCACCTTGATTCCTTAGCAACAACTGCAAACACCAATGTATTAGCATCGTAGGATAGTTTGGGTTGGAAGGAAACTTCCAAGGTCACACAGTCAATCCCCCCTGCACTGAACAGGGACATCTGCAACTAGAGCAGGTTGCTCAGAGCCCCGGCCAACCTCACCTGCAATGGTTCCAGGGATGGGGCATCAACCACCTCTCTGGCCAACCTGGCACAGGCTCTCACCACCCTCATAGTAAAGAACTTCCTCCTACTGTTTAATCTAGATCTCCCCTTTAGTTTAAAACCATTGCCCGTTTTCCTATTGCTACATGTCCTTGTAAACTGTCCCTCTCCAGCCTTCTTGTAGGCCCCCTTCAGGTACTGAAAGGCCACAAGAAGGTCTCCTTGCAGCCTTCTCTTCTCCAGGCTGAACAAGTCCAACTCTCTCATCTTGTCTTCGTAGGAGAATTATCAGCATTCTTCTCACAGAGAATCCAAAACACAGCCCTGCTCTAGCAGAAGAAAAATCAGCCTGATCCCAGCCAAAATCAGGACACGAGCCTTCTTAGGTGTTCTCCAGGAGGGGATCTATTGCTCTTGCAGGAGTTATTAAACAAGGAAAAAAATACATCAGGCTAACGAAGCATAAGGGAAGCTGTCCACATGGACGAGGCCTCTGTGGATCAGGGCTGCTGGAACATCAGTGGGTGTCCTTCCTAAAGCAATACTGGAGCAGGAGGACCAACATCACCATGAAAGACAGACTGCAGCGTTCTGATTTAGGACAAGAGGAAATGGCCTAGTTACACCAGAGGAGGGTTAGGTTGGACATTAGGAAAAACTTCTATACTGAAAGGGTTGTCAAGTACTGGAACAGGCTGCCCAGGTTGAATCACCATCCTTGGATGTATTTAAAAGCCATCTAGATAGGGTGCTCAAGGATATGGTGTAGAAGTGGGCCTGGGAGAGATAGATAATGTTGGACTCGATTATCTGGTTCTGCCCCTCTACTCTGCCCTGGTGAGACCTCACCTGGAGTAGTACTGTGTCCAGCTTTGGAGCCCCCAGCACAAGAAGGATATGGACCTGCTGGAACGTGTCCAGAGGAGAGCTACAAAGATGATTAGAGGACTGGAACACCTCTGCTATGAAGACAGGATGAGAGAATTGGGCCTGTTCAGCCTGTAGAAGAAAAGGCTCCGGGGCGACCTTATTGTGACCTTCCAATATCTGAAAGGGACCTATAGGAAAGGCAAAAATTAGGCACACTTGGAGAGACCATGAGCAACATGGTGGTGGAATGAGATCTGTTGGTATGTGAAACCATCTTGAGGCTTGTAGGTCTGCAAGGTCACCATGGACAGGACATGACTTACCAGGGCTGGGTCTTGTCTGGAGATACTGCAAAAGCAACATGACCTCTGAGATGTGGTTAAGGAAGAAGGCCAAAGCCAGTGAGCTCCATTGCAAAGCGCAGCAGATCAAATCCCAGCCATGCTCTGCAAATAACTCACAGCAGGAGACTACTTGGCAAAGACCAAGGGCTGTAGGCTCCAAGTGCTCTGCCAAGCTGGTGGCGCAGCTGCAGCTCTTTGCCTGAGAGAGAAGGATGTTCTAGGGGCGATGGGGGTCACGTCTGTGCTCAGCTCCTGGCTCTGCAGCAGGTCTTACATGTTCAGGCTTTGGGTCCACCCCCAACACAAGGTGATAATCAGTCCCTCCTCACTCCATGAGCCTGTACATCCTCAGTGCCAAGACACTCCACCTGCTCCCAGTGCAGGCTCTGTCTGGCCAGGACTGGGACACAGCTCTGTGCTGTGGAGCCCTGATGCCACGGGGAGCTCAGGAACCAACATTTTGCTGCAGGGACCCCCTGGAGCAGATATCTTCACCAGCTTGCTGACAAACTGGGTGCCAGCCTGGAGCAAGGAGCACACTCCAGTCAGATCAGGAGAGGACCCCACACCTTGGTAGCAGCTTTGTCTGATGGGGTAAGCCCTGAATTTTCGCATTCCTTTAGCAGGATGATGCTTATGCCTGGTGCTCCCATGATCATGGAATCATAGTCTGGTTTGGGTGGGAAGGAACCTTTCAAGCTCATCGTATCCAACCCCCCTGCAGGCAGCAGGGACATCTGCAACTAGAGCAGGTTGCTCAGAGACCCGGCCAACCTCACCTGCAATGGTGCCAGGGATGGGACATCGACCACCTCTCTCAGTGTAAAACATTTCTTCCTTCTCTATAGTCTAAATCTCCCTCTTTTAGTTTCAAACCATCAGCCCTTGTCCTGTCCCAACAGGCCCTGCGCAAAAGTCCATCCCCGTCTTTCTGACAGGCCCCTTGAAGTCCTGCAAGGCTCCAGAAGGTCTCCCCAGAGCCTTCTCTTCTCCAGGCTGACCAAGCCCAACTCTCCCAGCCTGGCCTCCCAGCAGAGGCTTCCAGCCCTCCCAACATTGCTGGGGCCTCCTTTGGCCCCACTCCACCAGCTCCATGTCTCTGCTGTGCTGAGGACTCCAGAGCTGGTCCCAGCACTGCAGAGGGGTCTCCCCAGGTTGGAGCAGAGGAGCAGGATCACTGGCCATCTGGCTGGAGACCTGCATGGCGCTGATCACCCTTCTCTCTGGGTTCCAGACCCCTCTGCTGGGGCTCCAGCCATGGTGCCCTGGGTGTCACCAGCTGTGTGGTGGCAGCTCTGTGTCTGGAACATTGGTCACTGCTCCCAGTAGCAGATACAGTGTGGCTGCATGGCTGAGATATGCATGGTTAAATGGCTTTCCCAGCAGATCCTGCAATAGCTCGTGCCTTGAGAGATACTGACATTTTTAGGCAGACTCTAGGCAGAAGAAAGCTCCAAGGAGGAGCTGTCCCTCTGTGCCACAGAGACACGTTCAAGCCCCTCTCAGAGCACGCTGGTGTGCTGCGGAGATGTACACCTCAAATCACAGTACTCCTTCCTTCCTCAACCTTGCTGTGCAGTGGCTGCAACAAATGATAGACCAAATACTCTCTTCTCCCCTCTTCACTCCTGGGACAACTGCCCCCATTATCAGACAAGACTCTGACCTTTTGATCCATCTATCTTGTCTCCTCCACAGAGCCCAGGCTGAGCTACGGCCCCTTATTTATTCACACAATGTAGGTTTCCTCATGCTGCTTCGCCAGTGCACATCAACTGTGACCTCGAGACACTGTCCTCTCCTGGGATAAGCATGTTTTTCAGTCCCAGGCATCCCTGGAGTAAAAACTGACAGTTCTTTAAAGGCAGGGGAAAGAGCAGGTGGGAGGAATGACAGGCTGAGGTACATTTTGGCTTAATAGGATAAAACCAAGCTCGATGAAAGGAACTCAGCCTGCCAGCGACCTGGTCCAGGGATTTTCATGCAGCACTTTCCACTAACGAGGACCTCACCTGGTGGCATCTCTGCTGGCAGAAAACGCATCACCCCTGTTGCCATTTCCTTATCCTGTGCTTCTCACCTAATGCAAAACCACCTCCAAATGTATTATTTTTGCACTAGGCTTGGTGAAGTTCACCAGCTGCTAGAGAGAAGCCTTACTGGTAGTGCTGGGAGGCACTGGTTACCAGTGACAGCCTGCTGGTGCTGGGCACAACCTGCAGCACAGGAGAGATCTGGGAGTGGAGCTCACCGCATAGTTACACAGACCAGACACTTGGTTGTGCTTCTCCAGCAGGTAAGTGAAGATGATTTCCTGACTGGTTCATGTGGAGCTTAACGATCTAGGGGAGAAGGTTCACTGACTGGGTGTACGCTGTGGGACTCCATCTCCAGGGCTGGAAACACGTCTAGAAATGAGGGTCTTGCTCTAGTCCTGCTGGCTGGCAAGAGACAAATCCTTGTTGTCACGCCGCACCTTGTCGATCCCAGGTGCAAGAAGGCTCCAGCACCTGATCTGAGGGAAGGTTTTAAAGGTGGAGTATGTTGGCTGTGAGATGTGGGACATCAAGGCTCAGACACTTGAGCACTACCCCAAGCTAGGGTGCAATTGCTGAAGACAGGGCAGTTCCATGCAGCTGGGGAGATATAAAAGTCTGGGTTCTCTTGCTCTCCATGCCAGCAGTGCCTGCCCATGGACATTGTCCCATCCAGCCTCACCTTGAATGTTCCTGGGGGAGTGAGGCAGAAAACCACCCACTCTTGGCATTCTTCAGTAAACGAGAGGCATAGGGGATCTCAAAACTCTCCAGTATGGACCAGTCCTTACCACACTACTGTGCAGTGAAGTGACTGGTCTGGCCACAATTTCACCAAGTCATTTTTACCTTAAAAAAACCCCAAACTTATTGAATGTTAGGTTGAAAGACAGTGGAGAAAACAGTTCTGGGAGTCAAGATTCCCTAAAATCTGCCTAATCAGAGGTCAGGGGTGCTGTCCATTCCCTACTTTTGTACTTAACATGCTTTCTAGTTATCCCTGGAGGTAGAACAGCCACATGGACACAATCCTCTGAGAGCAGTCACCCTTTGTGATGGCAGAGATGCTCCATCATAACCCCAGATAGTGGTGGCTCCTGATGTCTGAGCCATCTGTGTCTTGCAGATGGAGAATCTGGTTCCTTTGGGAATCCCCCTTCATCGTAACACTTCTGTTGGAGGAAGTTTTAGGGGACACAAGAGCAAGAATGTGGTCCCCTGAGCTCTTTAAAGAAGGGTGCAGCTCGAGGAGATTTCCTTACCTCGTGACAACTTAGCTGGCCAGGTCACCAAACTGATGCATCAAGAAAGCTTGAGTTGATGTCAATAGTTAATGTAAAACAACCCCCTTCCCTGTCCATGAGCCCACACACTGGCTCAGCCAAAGGCTACCAGAGACTTTTGTTCAATCAGAAGCAGGTGCTGATACACAATAAGGGATGTAAAACAGCACAGGGGAAAAGATGAGTCTCAATGTGCCAGACAAGTCTTCTCAGGAGTGGACTTGATCTATTGGGGTTTTTTATTAGACCTAAACCCAATTTACCTTCTCAGTATCATCAGGAACTTTTCAATCAAGGAACCAGTGAAGTTAAGCAAAATTAAATTCCAGTTGCCAACAAGGACACACTTAAGCAAAACTGGGCGTGAGGCTCCCAAGTGTTGTGCAGGTGCAGCTCTACTCCCACCACCTCTGAGGTGATACAGTCACCGCAGACCCAGTGTTCTCTTTGGTGACGTGGCCAGACAAAGAGATGATGAGTTTAGGGGAGCACCAGCACAGAATACAACCAGCAGAACGACTGTCCTGGGTTTGCTGGTGTGCCCATCTCCCCTTCTGAGGCACCTGGCACTAGCACAGGTCATAAATACTTCCTAATTGCAAAACACCCCTGTAGCCAAGGGCCTGTTTCTTACTAAGAATTAAGAGAGGACACGGAATTGTGCTGCTAGTTACTATCAGCTGCTTAGCCAAAGGAGTGGTGCAGAAGAGAGTAGGTCATGAGTCAGTAGAGTACAGATAATTTCCTTTTCAAAACCATGAAATCTCTTGCCAGAGGTGATGTCGTTTCAGCTCAGGAAAGAGAAGACAACGCTGTTTTAAATTATGCTTGGTAATGCAAGAAAATGTGGAACAAAGCTGCATTTTTTAATATCCCCCATGTAAAGTTTTATTTGCATTGTTCCTTTGACGAAGCATTTATTCTTACAAAGCTTTTAACAACACACTTACTTAATTCCAGTGTACAAAAATAACTGTCTTTAAAAAAACTATGAAATTTTAGCACAGTATGTCTGGAATCAAATACATTTTTCATACTCTGTTATCTTTTCTCCAGAAACAACTTGAACATCCAAGTGAAGAAGAACACATTTAATTAGAGATGCAAACTCTGTCCATTTTTCAGCTGCTCTCTCCTGCCTTGCTGACCAGCCGGCCAAGGCAGAGCAGGGGCTGGCGCAGAGCTCGTCTGCGCTCGGCCCCGAGGATCCCCATCACCACAGTGGAGCGTGAGGCTGGAGACTGTCACGTCCCAAAGTACAAGGCAACAACTCTGTGCCCCCACAAAGGAGGGACAGCAGTGGAAAAGTGCCCAGCTGTGCTCTGGAGAGGATGGCAAGGCCACAGGGATGTGTTTCACATCCACGTCCCTGGGCTCTATCCCCAACGCAAGAGTCTCTCCAGTGCCAGCTCCATAGCAGCGGATTCTGCTCCGACAAGCAGAGCAACATCTCAACAGTGAAGATACAAACCCCAACAAACCCAGTGTGGCCCCTTCCCCCCCGCACCCCCCGACAAGCAAAGAAAATAAACTTACAACCTATTCTGGGGCTGCTGAGGAGGCAGCCATGGCAGGCATGAGCACCGAGTCCTGCCCACCCAGGGGACAGTCCATGGCAGATGGGAGTTGTCCCTTCCAGGAGCAGAGGTGGGACCAGTGCCTGGGCATGCCTGCCTGGGGTCAGGGACGGACTCAGATTCAGGGACAAAAACAAACACAAGGTAGAGCTGGAGCCAGTAAATGCTGGTGCCACCAATCTACTTCCTCATCAGCAGGCTTTCTGCTTGGACTTCCTCCTCCTCTGCTTTATGAGGAATAAATTATCATTGGCAGCAGGATGAGCCTCCTTCTGCTTTTTCCGTCTCTTCTTCCTTTTAGCACCTTCCAGAGGCTCCTGCACGTGGGCACTGGTGCTGGAGAACGCCTGGAAAATGGACTTGTGATGGATCCTGCTGCCCTTCCACATTGGCTTTTTACACCCTCTAGGGAAGTCCTCCTCCAGGTTGTGCCTGAATTCAGGATCACTTCTGTGCCTCTCTTCCCTGGGTTTCTCTGTCCAGGACATCTTCATCCTTTTGGAGCACTCCCCATATTTGTTGTGTTTCCCATGCTCTTTCCATGGCTTGCTTTTTTTCTTGTGCCTGTGTCCCCCATGTTTTTCCTCCTGCCACGGTGCTGGTGGCTGCTCTGGCAGCAGCCCAGCTTCCTGTAGTTCTGTAAAACAGAGCAGTTTATGTCAATATCCACGCAGAAAACCTAAAACCTACTGCCCAAGCCACCACAGTCCTCCTTATGTCTCTAGGAAGTTAGTTAGAAAAAAATCTATCTCTGATAGATTTTTTCATAGTGGTTTTTTTTTTCTGTCAATAGACTAGAATATTAACAAATTACAGCTTAATCCTCTGCTAGTTTATAGCATTTTTAATGTCAGGGGATGCTTTAGAATTAAAACATCTGGGAACACCCACCTAGTAGTGGCAGTGACACAATAAATTTCCACAATAGACATAGATGAATAAAGTCACAAATCTTTTACTGCCGCCAGACTACCTGTCTAAATCCCTTCAGCTTTTCCCAACACATGAAAATAATCCCACAATATTTCCAACAGCAGCAAGCACAGAAGAAAGTACTTCCAAGAGCTGAACGTCAGGAGGGTTCTCCCAAAATATACTGTACCTGAAACCTTTCTTTTTAATCTGGTTGCTCTTCTCCTGATCTCATGCTCATCGTCATAGTAGAAGACGAATGGACAAGTAGGGAACACGCTCCCATGCATCCGCTTTTCTGAGCACTCCTGAAAAACACATTTTAGGTCAATAGATGTGGCCGAGTTGGGATTTCCCTGGAAGGGAGATGGGTTCTGCAGGTGCTGGTCTGTACCTGTGGAGAATGTGGCCAGCAAGACTTTAAGGGCTGGTAATTTTATTACCGTCCAATAGTCCTTCCTGTGCACACAGCAGAGCACTCATCACAGGAGCCACGCCAAGTCCTCTGGCAGCACATGGAAAGACTCTCATGTCTTCCTACAACTGCAGCACTGGCAGAAGCAGGGGACTAGAAGCAGGTGAGCACAAAGTGACCTACAAACGGAGCTGTTGGCTCTGGGGAATGGGGCTGTCCTGCCAGCAGCCTGGCCAGGTCCACTTGCCACCAGCTTTTGACGCTTNTGGCCTCCCTGGTGCCCAGTTCAGGGGAATGATCCCTGCCCTGGTCCTGCTGGCCACACTAGTGCTGACACAAGCCAGGATGCTGGTGGCCTTCTCAGCCACCTGGGCACACGCTGGCTCATCTTCAGCTGGCTGTTGACCCAACACCCCCAGGTCCTTTTCTGCTGGGCGTTTTCCAGCTCTTTACTCTCCCTGGATCATTTCAGGTGAAAGTACATGGAGAAGTGCGGCAGCCTGCAAGGGTGAGGTGGGCTGAGGGAAGGAGTGAGCAGCGGTGGAGAGCCAGTGTCCTCCCCACACAGCCAGGATGATGTGCCTTACTGTGTGCAGCTTTCTGAGACACAAACCACCAGCAGATCCTGCAGCAGGCTGCTGTGCGAGCACATGGGACCGCAGGGAATCATAGAGTCATAGAATGTTTTAGGCTGGAAGGGACCTCTAGAGATCATCTTGTCCAACCTCCCTACACAAGTAGGGACATCTCTAACTAGGTCGGGCTGCTCAAAGCCCCATCAAGCCTGACCTTGAATGACTCCAGGGATGGGGCCTCCACCACCTCTCTGGGCAGCCCATTCCACTGATCTATCACCCTCATATTAAAGAACTTTTTTTCTAATATCCAGCCTAAATCTACCCTTTCCTAGCTTAAAACCATCACTCCTTGTCCTGTCATTACAAACCCTTTTGAATAAACCTTCTCCTGCCTTCCTGTAGCCCCTTCAGACACTGGAAGGTCACTATAAGTTCCCCCCGGAGCCTTCNAAGGAGAAGCCCCAGCTGAGGAAGGGGTTGGCTCTTGCCCCGTGTGCTCCTCAGCCTGTTTCCCAAATCCCTGATTGAGAATGTCAATTGTTTCACTGCTGTACACAAGGGCTTAGCAACATCTTGTGAGCCAGGCTAACTGGGACCCTTCCTATGAGTCTGCCTTTTATTCAGGATTCCATGTGGTATTAACTGATGCTTTCTTCTCCTTGTTTGTTGTAGTTCTCCTTGTTTCCTCTAATAATTACTTGTTACCTGTTGTGCTTTGCAATATCATCTCTCTAATTTTTGGATACTGCCCAAATCTAGTGAACCCTAGGCCTTGCTGTTGTTGAGAAACTGTCAGAAGCCTTCACTCACCCTGATGTCTCCACCACAAGCTAAGCAGCTTTCCGTCTGCTATTTCCACCACTTAGTGGCACCTCTAGCACACCCTTTCCCTGCGTGTCCTCCTGCCTTCTGCCCTCTCTTTTGCATCAAAGACGCATTTCAGATTTAGTTTGTATTTCACAGCTCAGATCTGCCTCTGCTTGGCTGAAATTAAATGAAGAATCAAGTTATTCTCTGTGGTGTCCTCCAAAAGGGTGTTGTTGGGTTGTGTGACAACTGGCTTGTCTCCATGTGCATGGAGAAGCATTCATGAGAGATGTCAGCTCACAGCTGGAGCAAGTCTGGGGGGTCAGTTCTACCCCACTGTGAAATCGGGCTGGAAGGGACCTAGGACGGGGCACGCAGGTCCATCCATAGCCTGACGATGTTCTGCTATTCATCTGATACAGGCTATCCTGGAGGAGGACCAGATTTCACATGGAACACCTGGATCAGATGGCTATTGCCCCACAAAAACCCCTTCTCCCTCACCCTTCCCAGGTCCTCCATCTCAGATTTAAGATGAAGAAAAGCATAACAGCGAAATGGCACTTCAAATACCTGTGTCTCACAGGAGCAAAACCCCAGCATGGCCTTTGGGCAGGGCATAAAGCTGCCTGCCCCTCTGGAATAAATGACAGCAAACATCACCCCTAAATACTTCCAAAGGGATTCTGAGAACAACACAGAGGAGCTCTACAGAGGGGCTGACACAGGAACAAAGACACATTCCCCTGTCTATGAGACCTGTGCAGGGTACTGCTCAGGACCCCGCATCACCCCCAGGCTTGCTCTGCAGCCACACGGCTCCTTTGTTGTTTTTGTTAATGTGCTGGCAGAGAAGCC
Source organism: Brachypteracias leptosomus (assembly GCA_013401335.1). Lineage (NCBI taxonomy): Eukaryota > Metazoa > Chordata > Aves > Coraciiformes > Brachypteraciidae > Brachypteracias > Brachypteracias leptosomus. The sequence continues at coordinate 19,278 of VYZX01031842.1, forward strand.
TCAGTGAATGAAACACCCATGGCACCCAAATCGGCCCCGTTTTACCCGGAAGTGTCTCCACGGCAGGATAAGTCACCTCAGCAGTGCCCAGCTGCATGGGGCCATATCCTGCCCTCCTCAGCTGCTGCCTGGGCTGTGTGGTGCTGAACACTCTGGGGATGGTCTCCATCGCGGGAGGAGCTGCAGAGCCCACTCCCCACCCGCAGCAGGAGCTGTCTGTGTGATTGGCACGCTGGGATGTGCATGCAAGGCACATCTGCAGACACTGAACAGTTCCCTGCCCTGCTGCCTTGAGAACCTGCTGCAGCCTGGCTGCCCCTCGTTAACTCACCCTCCCTCATTAACACCCTCCCTCTGAACTTTCCTACAGAGATGCCCCTTAAAATGACCATGTTTTTGTTATGGACGCTAAGAGACAATGTTTTGGATGTGTGGACTGCTATGAAATGAGCTATGATGTGAAGTCTACTAAAGAAAGTAAGATTTCTTGTCATTATAAATAGTTTATATAAAACCACAACTGTCTTAATAAACAATAGAGGAAATTCAGGAAACTTAATGGCCGGGTGTTGGAACCTCTGGCATTTTATGTCATAGCTATTTACATTTCTACAAAATAATGACCCTCACTGACCCTTACTAGAACTGCAGCTAAGTCAGGAATTTAGCAAGGGTTTAGCTCTTGTTTTTGGGAAAGGTCTCCCCTGACCTCTAGCAAAGAAAAGGATTACTTCAGGTGTTTCTGCACTAGATTAAATGGTTACCATGAAAGGAAAGGACAGTGGTGAGAAGCACTGATTAGAGTGCATCCATACAAAACCAACCCCAGCCTGGTTAGTTTGTTATTCCTGCTCAGAAAAAGCAATAGAGCAGGGCTCCTGAGGTATAGAAATGGGAAAAATGCTATGAGTTGCTCATCATTACAAGTAATTTTTACCTGCTTAAAGTGCATAGAGGAAGATCTGGTATCTCTGCCCTTCTGTGTTATCGACTTCTCCGTTTCTGTTCAGTCACTGCCCAGGCTGCCTCTGCTCCTCCTATGCTAGTGAAAGTACCATCTTATCTTCTTTAACTTTAGTAGCCATAAAATATTGTCCTTGAGTTGCTTTACTCCCTTACTGATTTTACACATTTTCTACCATTTTCTATCCAAGTAATTACTATAAGCTCCTCTCACACATTTACTAATAATTTTTACAGCAGCTGTATTTGTATCCAGGCATGGCTGTTCTCCTCAAATGCCATTTTTTGACAGTTTAGTCAAATATTCGTTATCCATAGCCAGCAGCCAGCCCCACCTCTTCAATCCTGTCACTTCAGGTTGTGTTGCATGTGCTCATTTCAGTGCTATTACTGGGAGAGGCTTTATTCTGGTTGTGTTGAGCAGGATGGGTTTCAGTGCAGCTTTCCCAGGTTTTATCCATTCTAGCCCCAAATTGCAGGCAGACAAGTTTGCAGGACTGCAGGGCTGAGGTCGCAGGGTTGAAGCAGAGCTCGGGCTCCTGCATCAGAACAGAGGCAGTGCCAATTCCACTGGTACAGGGGTGGCACCAGGCTGCTGGCACACGCTCCTCTCTTACCAAGCTTGGGTGGCAATGGCTGCTTCTTTCCTGTCCCTTCCCACTGGTCTGCAGCATGTCCTGGGTGCATGTGATAGTCCCAACCACTGCTCAAAGGGGAACATCTTCACCAATCTCCAAAGATTGCTTGGCATCAAAAAAAATCTTCTATTTGTCTTTCAGCTTTGCTATGAGATGATCCCAGCAAACCTGCTCTACCTGTCCCACTATTCCCGCAGGGATTCACTATTGAGCTGAAAACAGCAGCAAGCTTTTAACGATGCATCTTCAGTGGTTGTAGGAGTCGACACACAGAGCACACCGGAGAGGAGGAAGGACTTTGCTGGAATTAGCTATCTCTAAGCTCTAGGAAACTATAAACTTAACCCATCAAGCACTGGAACAGGCTGCCCCGGCCAGTGGTGGGGTCCCCATCCCTGGATGTGTTTAAAAGCCATGGAGATGTGGTGCTGAGGGACAGGATTTAGCAGGGGACTTGGTTGGGGTTATAGTTGGACTCAAAGATCTTAAAAGTCTTTTGCAACCTAAATGAGTCTATGATTCTATGAGTAATATTCATTTTCTAGAACACTTGTGGCTCTCGGACTTATTCCATCACAGAAAAGAATGAACATTTGTCTGGTGTTGATATGTGCAGGTAGAGAGCTGCAGCTGTCATGACATGGGGCTGAAAAAGGTGATAAACGTCAGCAATCCCAGAAGGTGCAGCACACCTCTGGTTTCTGCTGAGCCACTTCAGGCTCATGATGTCCTTCTTCACCAGGCTGTGTAGCCCTTATCTTGGACACAATGATATTAAAGGCTTTTTCCAACCTAAATGATTCTATGTGTACATTACAGATAGGATGATGTCAAACTTAATTCAGATGTCGAATTAAACTAAGAAACTACAAATAAGGATCACCAAAAGCAGACAGAAACAGAAAATTCCTAAAATGGGGATTCATATGGTTGGGCTGATTGTGGTGAAAAACCTTACATGATGTTGAACATGGCAGTAAGACACTAATACTTCATCCCAAGAGTCACAGAAAAAAAAGAAATAAATAAAGAAGAAGCTCTGTTCAGCAGCTGTCTGCTTTCCGATGAAGATTCGCTCTCCCAGGCAGCCTCATTTTGATTTAAGACTTAAAAAACAAATCAATAAACCTGCCAAGGAGAGATAGTAACTTTTCCTCCGTATCTTTAAATTAGATGGGTGAGATCCCTTTACAGATGGGCCTCCTCTGACCGCAGCAGTGCTGCAGAGTCACACACATTTCATTAGAGTGGCCCTTCCAGCAGCATCAGCTTGGCTCTTCCAGCTCTTTTCTCCAACCACACACCATGCCAGAGAAGAATTTGTATCCCAAGGTCGTGCTCAGCACGGGACTTACATATCCAAAATGTCCTTTCTGGGAGCAGTTGTAGCAGTAGACCATGGCAGAGCGCCTGGAGCGAGGACTGGCCACCTTGATTGGTCCTGGCTTTGTCTGAAAGACGGAAACGGGAGAGAATTACATCTGGCAGTGTTCCAAATGCTGAATTAAAAATAAATTAAAATTACATAAATATAATTTTATTATGCTTAAATCAATACGTTCCTGCTTGCAGTCGGAATATTAAGTCTGAAAAAGCAGCGTTACTGTAATTCTGCAGAGCAAGGCTCAGCCCGAGCATCACAAATGAGGCAGGAAGAGGCATCCCCAGTATCTGCTCCACCTGGCCATGTTATTCCAGCTCTGAATACAAAAACAGGCTGCTGATTTATCTCTCTCCCCTCCTCTGTGTCCCCTAGCCCGCTCCCCCTGACACAGATGCCCCACCATCCCTGGGGATCGACGAGGCCATCAGATACTGCATCCACCAGCTGGAAAGGCACATTTGTGTATCTGAACTAGTCTTGCTTAAAGCAAAAGGGCAAAGATTCGACAGAGATACGGGGCCTTCACCTGCTGCAGTGTCAGCCTGTGCCCAGCAGCCGTGCCTAGAGGCGGGTGCTGCTGCAGACCCTGCCAGCCCTTCCAGGAGAGCAGGGACTGGCTCTGTTCCCAGCAGAGGGGACACGATGCTGCAGTCCAGAGCTGCTTGAGGGGCTTGCGTAGGGCCAGGGAAGATTTAGCACAAACCATTGAACTGGGGGAACAGGCAGTTCTTTTCATTTTCTCCATTTAGCACCACTAAGTGGAAAACAAGAACATTTTGTCTATCCCTTTCCACACTTCTCACAAGCACAAGCACATCCATCCCCTGGAGATGGAACCGCCACGGAGCCCGTGCCTGGCAAGAGCAGGCACGGATAAGGGGTGCACAAATTCTGGCTAAAAACCAGCAAGGCAAAAGTGCAGCCTTATTACTCCTGGTATTGCAATCACTTCCCTCTCTCTGATGCCAAAGAGCACAGAAGGGTGGCCTGGAATTCAAAGAAATTATTAGTACAGATAAACCTTATTACAAGAATTGTTTTTTCCTTTAAACCTGCACCACCACACTCCTCTACCACCAGAGCCACCGCGCTCTTCTGCACAGCCTCCACAAGAGTGACAGCACTGCTTGTAAAATAGGCAGAAACAACAGATATCTCCCAATGCTGTTTTTTATGAATCTGATCACACTTGCAGGGTCGCCTTAGTTTGAACCTCTTCAGCCTTGGGGTTAAACGTGTGTTTCAGATTCATGTTCCTCAGCTCACATTCACTCACCAGAAGGATGCTAACGGAAGACTAAGAAGAGTGACACATCCAACAGTGATTTGTGACAAAAGGCGGGGAAACGGGGAAAGAAAAAAACCCTATAAAGCCATTTGTGCATTTCTTATCCATATCTTACAGCCAGGTCTCTCCAGCTAACAGCAGTGTCTGAGTGACTTACTAAGCCGGCTTAGTTTTTCAGGTATTCTTTTATCATAAATACATAGAACAGGCAAGGAAAAGAAAACCCCAAATGCAAACACTTGTATAATCTCCTTTAGGAGAAATCTGTGGGTTTAACTTATTGGATCAATCACCTGCATTCTAGTCAGTTCTTGGCATTAAGAGTGGCCCCAGAAATCACCTCCACTTTGGAAAGGACTCCTGAAAAGCAGAAATAAATCCTACGAGTGATACTTTCCCTCCTCTGCCTTCCCACCATGTAGGATTTCACCCTGTTTGAAAATCAGTTTTCGAAGCTGATGTCCACTGAAGCCCACACTGGGATGCTGCCACAAAACCCCAACAGGTTCCTTCAGTCAGTCCCTGTCTGCTAGAGCTCTGCGACTGGAATACTAGTGCAACACAGCTGTCAAAAGCAAACCCAACACCATTATGCCCTATTCTGCTTTCTGCCAGCCAGGCCTTAAAACAAACCATGACATCAGTCTGAAAACAACCCGATTTACACCATCTAGGTGCTGGAATGTGCAGTGTAACTATAACATGTAGTTATTCCAGAGACCTGATGCTTTGCGTCCCAAGATGATGTCTGCTAAAATGCCTGCTGAAGAGTCTGGCACCCTCACCTGCTGAATGGGCATCCTCCAATGTAAATAATTCAGATTTTGGCCACCATTAGTGTCCTTATATTGAAACACTAGTAAAATTCACACCGAGTCCAAAATGTTTTTCACAGGTGTTTGGAATGGGGCTTTTGCAAACACCTTTGTCGAGGAGCGGGGCAGGCTTGGCAGCGCGGTGCAGGAACTGATGCACCTGAACTGGTTCATAAGGAGCCTCCTTGTGCTCCTTCAGGAGGTCTCTTGGTGTAATCCCGAGGTCAAACACACTGAACTCACTTGGGTCATGGCTGGTGCCCGGTGGTGCCACAGTCCCTCCATGCCCACCTGGTGGTCAGGCTTGCGAGGGACAACTGCACTGTGACCCGGCACACCAGGGCTGTCCCCAAGTCCCCCAGACCCCCTCTGATGAGGACACACACCCTGTGACCCCTCCTGTTCCTCCCCCACAAGGCCTTTTGTCCCATTAAAGAAAAGGTCACATTTAAGGGAAGAAATTACATGGAATACTGGCAGGTCAGGTTACAACTCTACGTAACTTCACTCCTTTCCAAGGCCAAACAAAACGGAAACCTGTGTGTTACAACCCCTCTGTTTCCCTATTATTTAAGGCTTAAAAGAGCATCTAAAGACTCCAGCCATATGGGTACAAAATAAACTATTCATGAATGTAGCTTCTTTATGTTATAGTTTTTTTTGTTACAAACATTTAAATAATCTATATTTGTAGGGTGATATCTTGGAGATTACTTCACTATCAATATATAGAAGTAATAACCTGGTAGATAGCATTACCTATGGAAGGTCCATCCCATCTGCTATTCTTGCTGAAAGCTTTTCATGCACCAGTAAACTCAGTAAATATCAGAAGATAAAGCATAAGCCTACCACGCCATGGATTTACTCCTAATGTCTCCTCAAAGTGCAGCCTGATGCAACGATTACAAATGATTTTTCTTCTAATGTCATTTTACATAACCCTTTTTTCTGCATGAGTAGTTAGTGCGGAATGAATGAATGAATGCCATTAAAACAGTTAATCATTATCTGGGACACTGGCCTTCCTCCCTTCTCAACTAGGAATCTCCATGACAAAGGCCAAGAGATCAAAATGCCAGGGCTGCCTCTCTGGCCTATTTCTGACAGTAATTTTTTATGCAAATAGATCTGCTGGGCAGCTCCCTCTGTGACCTTGAGCTCCCCTTATCTCCACCGACTTTGATCCAATTGAGGGCTCCCTTTTATGAAGCTCATTACTACTTAGGATCTGCAATCTGGCTAAATCTCACTAATTAAGGAAAATCTGCTGAACTCCGTTTTTGTTTATTTCTCCACTCCTGTGTATTACATGAGGCACAGACCTCGCCGGGGCAGAGAGGCAGAGGCGAGACCCTTTTGTGCCACTCAAGCTGCCCGGGTTGGACAAATGTGTCTCCCAGCTGATGTCCAGCACAGTGTGACGTGGAGCAGCATGTCTGTGATCACATTGGTACAATGACGCAGACCCAGCTCCACCGGCCACCACGAGCATCTCCAGCCCAACTTGTGCACAGTCACCTCTTCTCACTCACACACCAGACCCAAACCGATAAAGGACCTGCCCAAAGAAAAGCTTCCACCCTACCTCATGTGCCAGTGACAAATAAATAACACTCAGAAAAGTTCCACATGCTGACCAGGGTCTTGTAATCATAGAATCATAGACTGGTTTGGATTGGAAGGGACATTTAAAGATCTAGTGAAACCTCCTGCATGGAGCAGGGACATCTGCAATGAGAGCAGGTTGCTCAGAGCCCCGGCCAACCTCACCTGCAATGGTGACAGGGATGGGGCAGCCACCACCTCTCTGGACAACCTGGGACAGGCTTTCACCACCTTCAGCATGAAAAATTTCCTCCTTCTCTCTAGTCTAGTCTTCTTTTAGTTTCAAACCATGACCCTTTGTTCTGTCCCAACAGGCTCTGCTTGAAAGTCCCTCCCCATCTTTCTGACAGGCACCTTAAAGTCCTGAAACGCCCCAAGAAGGTCTCTCCAGAGCCTTTTCTTCTCCAGGCTGAACAAGCCCAACTCTCCCAGCCTGGCCTCCCAGCAGAGGCTTCCAGCCCTCCCACCATTGCTGGGGCCTCCTCTGGCCCTGCTCCAACAGTTCAAACAGGTAATCAGATGAAGCAATGGTCGTGGCCTTCATCAATCCACCAGTGTCCATCAGCTATCTCGCTGTCTCTGACTAAGGCTTGCACTTAGGGTTTTTTTCTGGTTACATCCAAAGCCAGATTGGGCAACTCTCTTTGGCAGGTGAGGGAATAATTTTGTAAACCCTTCACCAAGGACACCCCAGGGCCGTTGAGTTGCAGCTGCTCCAACACCCCCAAATGACCCAGCACTGCTCTCACATGCCCAGAACAGTTATTTCTCCTGATCTGTTACATCAGTTGCTGTGCTTGTGCTATCTGTCAGATAATTGCTGTTAATTCTTGTTACACTCTAAAGATAAGTAACAAAATGGTGGATTAAGGAAAGAAGCATGGGTGAAGGACATCGAGACAACCCAAACAGGTCTGTGGTGCTCCTCCCAACCACGTGCCCACCACAACTGATGCCCAAGGTCTGGGTGGTGCATGGTCTGTTTTTCGTGACTCACTGAGGAAGGCAAGACGTGAGGCTGGCAGGAGAACTCATTAGCACCCATGTTTCACCAGTGTCTTAGGCCACTGAAAGATGATCATCAAGTGAATCATTACACACTGAGGGTTGTAGACTGGAGCTGGACAGGGGAATGGTCAGAACAGCTCTATCACCAAAAAATATACATTTATTTTCCCTTTACAAATTACCATAATCTACTCGTACACCAGCTGAGACAATGGCAGGTTCACGTCACTCCCTTATATTCAAAATTGCCAATATAAGATATCATGTAATATCATAATTATACTAAGGGTTTTTGTTGTTGTTATTTTCTTTAACCATGTCATGCACCCAGTAGACTTGCATTCCATTGGGTAATTCCTTAATTAGGCAGATTTTCGAAACAAGTATTATGTACACAACAGACCGGAACGTCTCCTTTGGAGTCTTCCTAGTCTATCAGGTGATTGCATCATTAAGCCACACATGCTACGTAGTAAAAAAACTTATGAAAATTCATGACAGAAACATACCGAGCTTGATGCGTGCTAATAAATTAGAAACATACAGATTCAGTACTTTGACTTTTAAACCCCCTCCCCATAAACAGAATAATTTCTTTACTAAAATTTATTTCTTCATTTTTTCAGCCATCTAAAAAACTTATTCTTGCAGAGGTCACACCTGAGTTTCTTTCCACAAATTACATCGTATAATTTGGTTTACTAAATGTGCTTGTAACATCATTTACACCCTTTTGGGTATCAGCAAAATCCAGGGAAATAACCAAGAAAACAGTGATCTAACTAAACTTTTACGTTTGGGTTGTTTTGTTTGTTTGGTTTTTTATCATTAAATTAGAAATCAAAGGACAAAATTCTATTTTTTTATTGCAAAGCCTGGGAAGCCAAAGTGTTCGTTTTCTACAGAAATTTTCTACAGAAATAAGACATTTCTATAATGCATTTTAAATAGATGCAAATAGCATTTACAATTGACTGTGTGAAAATGTTAACGGAAGAGACAAAAAGTACAATATTCTATATTTGAAAGAAATGAATGTAATCTTTTGATACTCTTACCAGCAGAGGAAAAAAAAAACCTAAAATAATAATTCAAAAAGTCTTTTCTGAAAAATGGACAAAAAAATCTCAAGTTCTTAGAGAAAATGAATATATGCAAGATAGTAAGGATAACAACAATGCAATCCCTGAATGCCTCAAAATCTTCATGGTTTAAAAGGCATCCCAATTTTCTCCAAAGGTGGTGGCATCTATCCAGTCGTCCATGGCTAATTTTACACAGAATGCAAAACGTTATTTAAATAGGACGGTGCATTAAACTCCAACTATTTCTGATGTAGCTCTCAAACTACAAACCTATCTTTCTTCCATTTTAATTTTAAAGTAAGTTAGCAAACACTTCCTTCTTAATCCCCAGAGACTATCTATACAGTGACACAAATGCACAAATTTATGACAGTAACTTAAACGCTCCTCCGAAGTAATGTGCAACATTAAGTGAAATCGTTTCCTGGAAAGATATTATAGGTATCTATATTTTATTTGCCATCTTAAACATATCTGGGCCTTTATGACCTTATTTTTAAAACGTATTTCCTTTTCACATTTCCTGGTGCAAATGGACTGCATAAATAAGCAATGTGCTATGAGGCTTCAGACTAGCCGATAAACCCTTTCAATTTTCATGCCAGCTTCTTCTTTTGTAATTCAAATCTGGCTGAAAACTGGCAGCTCTGAAAACTGAAACAAGCACTGCCACAAATACCTTGTAATGCTATCGACCTTGTCTGCCCATGCAGTGAGAAAGGGGGATGCATATGTGTCTGCAGTCATCCAGATAACACAACTCATTTTTTTGGGGGGATAACAGAAGCCAGCCCCGGACTGTGCACCAAAAGCAGTCATTACCAGGCAAGCTGGAGAATAAGTCTCTTCAAAATACACAGCACATTTAAAAACCATATACAGGGCTCAGCCACTGCTTTCATTACCAATTTTAATTTAGCTCCTTCAGTTTGCCAGCCAGATAAACTCTTTAGTGCTGTTTTTTAATCTATTTGCCACATTTTATGTTTAAGATTATAGTAATATGGGACAGGAGAAGGAATCACTTTTAGAGGAAATAAATAGATCCGCTTATCAGCGCCCATCAGAAAGTTCATTAATCAGCCAGGCTTTGTGCCCCCTAAATTGAAAGGTTAAATAATCCTCTCAGGAATATTTCTCGGCACCACCGCCAATTGTCCGGAGAGAAGCTGCCATTCACCACACTCTGGATCGGTGACAGGGTATTTTACCACTGTTTGGACCCCAAACAATGATGGACAAATGGCCTGGCTTACAAAGAAACCTTTTAGTACAAGGATGGAAAAAGGACCACAAGCTTTGAAGTGGGGCTGGGGGGGTGGGGAGGCAGGGGAGGAGGAGGAGACCCGTGCAGGGGGACACGTACATTTTATTTGAATGTTTATTAGAGACCCTCCGAACGCGGCAATCTCCGCGCCCGACACGCGCACCATGCTAAGCATATGCATACTTACACATACATTTATACATTAATCTGAGCACAAACATTTGCAAAGTCTGTAAAATCAGAAGATGAACAGAACTAAAGCGTGGTTATATTTATTAGCTAATACGCTGGGGAACCCGACAAACCCCAAGGTTTTAATTTTTACTGTCATTCTAGATGATTTACAGCTTCCTCTCTCTCCCTCTCTTTAACCTTTATGTCGTCTACTAATCACCTCTCACCATCAGAGGCAAAAGGAACAAGTACCACACTTGAAATAACTTTCTTAGGGGAGCATTCTGGAGATACCTGCTTTGAGGTGATTTCTGATCACAGTTAAATTGAAGGAAACACAGGAAAATCAGAGTGCTGCTGGAGGATGCGAGATGCCCAGAGAGGGGCATCTGTTTATTAGAAGTGAGTTTTTGCTGGGGCACCTTCTAAATTGACAGTAATTCAAGGCTTTTTCTTTAAAGTTCCTGGCAGCTGCGCTTCAATCTGTAGCATCCTTTACTGATGGACAGTTTTATAAAAGCATTTTCCTCATATTATAAACATGTTAACTGCACTTGCTAATGTTTATCAATTTCCTCATAATTTCTTCATGTATTCTCCATTTAAGAGCACCATATATATTCAGTAATACTGCAATTATTTTTACCTCGCTTTGTAACAAGTGACATTCATCCAGAATATGTCCTTGAAGAAATGTCTGACAGCCTGTACACAACCATTAACACACAAAAGCTTTTCCACATCCTTCTCACACAGCTATTTTTTAAAATCAGTCTCAATTCCATGAAGTTTTTACTTTAATATGACTTGGGACTTTCAGGTTTCTGCCCTCTCACATCATATAAATGTGCCACTGATAAAAACTATTTCCTCCAAACCAACTTTTGAGTATCTCAGCGCTATTATTTTCCCTCTCCTCCCCTCCTCACACCATCATCAGAAAAGCAGAATTAATTTAACCAGGGTCTCATCTGCCATCAAAATAAGTCAGACAGAAACTGGGTATCACGTGCAAATTCAGTGCAATTAATTTTAAAGCAGAAGATATTTGAGGGTTATCACACAGACCACAGAAATCCTCCAGTGTTTGTGTATGCTCATGAGCTCACCACTCCATCTTTAAGTGCTGAAGGAAGTTACAAATATACTTGAGAAACAGAATTAACTGCACAGCCCAGAAAAAACATGAAATTACTTTCTGTTAGCTACAAGATGAGTAGTTACTACAGGCAGAAAAACTGTAAGTTTGACAGGAGAGAAAAAAAAAACCCACAAGTGGCTTTTGGACTTGATGCTGCCCCTGAGAAATGCTGAACCCAGGCAGTCGCTGCTTCTTGCAGAAGTGTCACCTGGGCTACCGTAAAAACAGTGCCCATTGTACCTGTTCCTCTGAGTGTGCCCTCCTCCTGCCTCTGGAAAGCCAAAGCATCAGCCATAGCCCTGCCTATGGCATCGCTGTGCCACGCTGTCTGCTGCAGCATCGCTGCTGTGCCACACTGGGCAGCATCACTGGCACACCACACAGCATTGCTGCCATGCCAGGCTGGGCATCATTGCTGCTGCGTCATGCCAGGATCAGCATCGCTGCCGTGTGGTGCCAGGCAGGGCATGTGCACTGCAGAGGCAGCAAGGAGGGATTCATGAACGGGGCCTCATCAGGCCAGACATGGGCTGGTCTGCAGAGCACGGCACCTACCAAAGCAGTGAGCTCACCAGCGCCTGGCCGAGAGGAGCAGACCAGCCCAGGCAGCAGTGCCACAGTTGGTCCCAACTCAGGTGCTGCCAGCACCAGTGGGGCACAGGGGTGGCTATGCACATCTCAGAGTCACACTTGCGGCCGTTGAGGTACATTTGTCAACATTGATGCAATCCAAGCTACAACTGAAGGCCCACCACCCCCAGAAGCCAAGAATTCTAAGGGATGCTGCCTTCTTTTGCCATAGGTGGGTCCTATAGCACATTTCAGGCAAATCTCCTGCTCTGAGACTTCTCCCGCACCGCAGTCGAGCAGTGCCCGCTGCCAGCACACAGCTCTGCACGGCTCATCACTTGATATGGGGCTCTGCTGCCTTTTAATTCCCTTTATGCTTGATTTTTCAAAATTTGAAATCAAAATCAGGATAATTCTGTCACGGGGATAGTAACTTTTCTATTCACATGACAGAACCTAACAAGATGTATTAATATTATTGACATGATAGACCCTCTCAGAATTAAATCAGTGAATACTTTTAGGGAATCCTAATCCATAGATTATTAACATGATTGAGCATAACTTGAGAAAGTTACTGTCTGACTGCAGCGAGCTCCTGGCTGCTCCCAGCACGTGGATCACTGACAGGATGAACCAGTAGGTCTGGCAGCGACACGGACGATCTGCCAGCGCAGAGCTCCGCGGGCTGCCGCTGATAAATACCTGTGACGTTTTAACATGCAGAGCATTTGTAGGATAAAACCCAACAGTTCCCAACTACTCCAAGCACAGAATTTACAAGCAGCCACTGAGCGGACATTTGTCAAGCACGGAGACATTCCTAGTTGGGATACACGTGCAAATAGTTCACAGAGATTTACACCCTACAGACACTTCACATTTTTTCCACTTTGCAATTAAAAGAATCACCAAAATACATTTAACATCACTTACGTGAAAGTGTAACTTTTTACGTGTTTTAAAATGTCTGATAGATGGCAGATAATTTTTGATTTCCTATGGAATCTTGAAGCCAACTCTTAAGTTCTAACAAAACGGAGAAAAACCACCTTCATATCAAGTTCAGAGGAATAATTTTCAGGAATATAGGAACTTAAATATGAATATTCAGACATAGAGTTTACGGCAGAAAAAGGACAAGAAATATTTAATTTTCCTTTCCTAAAATAAAAGCCTGTTTTTAAAAGGCATTGGAGATCTCATTCTAGCTTGAAAAATTCTATTTTCCTTATTTAGACTGCTAATACTTGAAATAGCAAAAATTATTTAGGCGATCGTATAGGTTCATCTTTTCAAACTAAAGGAAAGAAAGGTGAAAACTTTCACCAAATCTGCAGGCATTAAAGAAAAATCACCTTAATGCTTTCCCTTAACAGAACCACGGTTACATGTATGATGGGTTCAGCAACGGACCTCACCACGATTACCCTGTTTTCTGTTAGATTAACCACTCATCCAGCAGTTCTGGTGCCCCTCACGGACATGTCTCCCGCAGCCTGGGTGTGAGCGGGCACAGGGGGAACACACGTGGTGGTTTCTGTCTGGAGCACGGAGCGATTCCTGCCCCGTGTGCCAGAAGGAGCAGCTCTTCCAGCCGCTCGCAGCCACCAGGATCGCGGGTACGGCGCCTGGAAAATGCCACATTCCACACAAACAGAGTCCTGGGCACGCAGGGGTCAGCTCACCATAGATTCAAACATTCAAAAAATTAAAATGTATTAATTTCCATCTTTGTTTAATTTCCACCCCTGGCTCATCTCCTTTTACCATGTAGAGGCAGGCCCAAAAGGTACCGCTTTGGCAGAAAACACAGAGTTCTTTAAATGACACCATGTACACAGTGAAGCCAGGGATTCTTTGAAGGACACCACTTCTTAAACACATTGAGGAGGTTACTGGGAACCCCAAAATCGGGGAAATGGAAATTTCTTGGTTCAGTCAGACAGGCTTTTCAATTTTCCCCCAGCCCCAGGCTGCTTCCAGAAATACATCAAAATGCAATTTCTGCTCAAGATGTCATTGGTCTTTAATCCTCAATTTAAAAGCACCTTTTATTTTATTTTGTGGGGAGACAGATGGGGAAAAGCATGAGACAGATAAATGTCATAAAAATCTGGGATGCTTTCTACCATGTCTGCATGATTGAGGTGAGCGGCAGTGGGTGACTGAGCTGCTGGAAGGTTAGATGGTACCACCAGTACCAACGGTACCACCCAGAACTGCTGCCAAGGTCTGTGCAGGAGTCTCTGGAATTCTGGTCCAGCCTGGCAAGGGCCAGACACGGACCCGGGGTGTAAAAGCAGCATCAGCAGGGACCTTCTCCACAGCAAAGAGCTGCCCAGACATCGTCACTGCTTCCCAGCAAAGACAGGGGAGCGCCAAGACACGTTGGCACTGCACAGACAGTCTGAACCACCTATTTCAACTGAACCAACACATGAAAATCCCCCAATTACCTGGTACTCTTAACTGGCCAGGGGTATTAGTCAAACCCCAACATTTTTACAAAAAGACAAACACTGAACAGTATTTTTTTCAGATGTTACATATTTAAGTTATTGAAGCTACTTTTCTTGCTGTAGTGTTTTAAATACAGTTTTCAAGTAAAAATTGGGAAAGACCCCTGTCTAGCACACTGTTGTACTGAAAGCTGCAGCATCTGTTTTGTTCTCACAAACTTATACTTATTTCAGGAACTGAAATTCTCTTTGTTTTCTGTAAAAAAAGCTATCAGGAAGAATACTGCCTTCTGTGAAATACAATTTCTTTGCGATAGAAAAAAGATTTTGGGTTTAGGTTTCTGATAGCCTCAAAAATATCTGAAACTTAAGAGAATGATAACACATGACAAATTTTAATTTGTAGGGGAAAATAAACGCAATGTAAAATAAAATCCATGAGATCCTCTAGACAGCACACCAAACCACCTCTGACTACGTATTTTCATCAGGGCGGGCAGACATTTCAGAAGCATCCTGGTCGCAGAATGGCACTTGCAAAAGCTCAGGCTTGAGCAACACACGTAGGCAATTTAAACCTAAAATATCTGCCGAGTGTTATCCCAGACCTGCCCTACCTCCTCCCCTGGCTGGAGGGGCTACCACGCATTTTCAGAGAACATGAAATCATGGACCCGAGCACCACAACAACATCCTTCTCTCAAGGGCGAGTGCAGGGACACAGCCACGGTCCAGGTGGTTTTTGTTTCCCCACAGTTCAGACTCATCCTCTCCGCAAACCAGGAATTTTGGGCTGCCTTCCCTGCGAAACACCTTGCTGAATGGTACTGAGGTGTTGACACACAAGGGCCTGTTCTGCGATTCCAAAATATGAAAAAAGTACACTGTCTGTGGCATAAACAAAGCGGGATTTTTACTGGAGTTAATAGAAATAACCGTAAAACACCTGGATAGAAACCGTTTGGGCACTGAAATACCCATCATGAGCGCGAGGCTCTCACAAGCCATGTTCACAGCCCCATTCCTGCCCACCTCCTCCTGAAAATACCCCAAACCCATCATCTCCCTCACTGCACAAACCCCACAGAGCTCCTCTGGAAACCAAGGCCTCTTTCTCTGAAGCTTAAATATTTTTTGCCAGAGTCGTATTTTAAATTTTCTCTTCCTGAAAGTCATGTTTTAAAGGCTACAAACCGACTTTAAGCAACACTGCTTACATTTTCATCTCAGGGAAAAAAGTGGCAAGCCACGAGGAATTTTAATAATGCACACAAAGAAATCCGAGCGCAAAATTTAAACACAAAAGATGCATTGTCCCTTCATGTCTTTTACGCACAGAGGCCAAACCAGCCAATTCCTGGTTCACCTTCTTTTATGTAAGTGGATTAAAAGTAAGATTAACAAACTGTCAAAAAGCATGTTAAATGATAGCTTCTGCTAGTTAAAAATTCTGATGGTTCTAAAACTCTGTTGGTGGCCATCTTGGCCTGGGAGCTTTAATATAAAAGAGACCGGTGAAGGCAGGGGATGGGGGAAGGAGCATCCTGATGGCCCGGGCAGTGCAGGGGGAGGATGGGGTTACTAAAAATGAGCAACCCCACTGAAAGAAAACACCTCATCTGAGCAGGATTTGTGTTTTAACACATGCATCTACACCAAGAAACACATTGGAAAAATAGAACTTGTGCTCTGCCCATTTTAGGGACGGGATTTCATTACTCTGTAGATATTTACTGAAGAAGGTGCTAATACTTGCAACGCTAATTCTATCTGATTATTGCATCCACACCTTGTTCCCGAGCCGGACTGGGGATGTTGGTTTTTTACAACATGAGTGCCTCTGAACAATGCAGCACGTAGGGAGATCTATGCAGCCAGAGTAGATTCCCTTTCACATCGAAACGTGTGGTGGCCATTTGCACATCCCCAGATCCCCTGGCACAGGAAGGTTTGTGTTACACCTCGGGGACTCACTCGGAAGAACTGCATCTTCACGCCTGAAGTAAAACATGGGTCACTGTGTGCTGAAAATAAATTTCCTCTTTATTCTCTAGTGATGTCATCTGTTGGGTGGAAACGTGACTGCAGCACAACATCTATCCTCAGTTTCACCGGGTCACTCTGGCAGCAAAGCCACAGGATGACCTATGGGATGGGAGCAGGTCTGGACCCGAGGTCCCATCCACCGATTCAAGCAGACTGAAGGTTCCACGGCGTGGAGCCCCACGAAGGGCAGCTCTAACCCTGCAGCCCACCCGCAGCCCCAGGCTGTGAGCATTTACAGCAGTTCCATGTGTGGGGAGAGGGCTTGTCTGCCACAGAACGTGCTACCATGGGCCCCACACCAAATCTCCAAGCCTGGGGAGCATTGGGATCATTCTTCTCCAGCAACCAGACTTACTTGGAGTCGGAGCTGCCATGGGACATGATCAAACTCAGAGGGATCCTATCGTATTTTTTTAAGAATAAACTGCAAAACCGAACCAAACAAATGAAAATCGCAGGGTGCCTTGATCTCAAGTTTTTCCACCGACAGCGCTTCTTTTTTTGGTAATAATGGCCATTAACTGGCCTCTACTTGGGTACAAAATATTTAACAAACGTCTCTACCTTTATAGCTGAAATCCGAAACAACAAGAGAACGAGAATGACACAGAGTCAAGCACTGCCATGAGCACTCCCAGCATTGGCACCCCCAAAATCCTCAAGATGAAAAGGGTCCTTTGGAGGACACACCGTATTTCTCTGGGTTTTTTGAGCATCTGGCATTTAGAAAGGCAAAGTTTTAAGCTAAGCTTCCTACTAATCTAGAACAAAGAGCTTCACAAGACTTTCAAATGCCTTTTCTGTGAAAAAAATCACACGTGTTGTTATTTACACTGCAGGAGGCTATCACCAAAAATGTTTGTCCTGCATCTGCCAACAAAGTCCTTGTGTTATTATTCAAATTGATAATAAACCTTTTGATACGTATAAGCAGGTATCAAAACTGACCTATTTATTGCAAACAGATACCTACGCATGAAGAAGAACTTAAAATATGTTTTGACAAATGTAATTTCCCTTTTCTGATACAGGAAAAATACATAGAGAGCAGGCACAATGAAAATGATTTGTAGAAGTTTTAAATCACCATCTTAAAGAGGTTATTAAATATTATTTTAAACCATGGTGGGAATTGAATTGTTCTGCTGACTTTGATTGGTTTTTTTGCAGAATAATTTTAGTTAACAGAGTTGAAAGAACAACTCTTAAAGAAACTAACTTCATCCACTTATAGAGCTTTGATTATCATAGAGCCTTTAAATTTAAGCTTCATTGAATACAATATGATAATCTTTTTTCTATCAAAAGGCAAATTAAAATATTCTGCTTATAATCCTTTTTGCCATTTCATCCGCTCGTAAGATTTCTTGCACTGGCGAAGTCTATTTTGGTGGGAATAAGACATTCCTGCCCATACAACAAATTATTTGTAAAGTGCCAAAATTTGTCACCACAGCTAATGTAAACAAAAACCGACCACCATCCATAACAGCAGAATGGATTTATTATTTAGTCATTGTTCTAGTCAATCCACGTTTCTGTGCAGGGGCTCCAAGGAGTCAATAGATGGCAGTCCATCTCTTAGGAAAGAGCCAGATAATGAATAAAATCACCAAAAGCCTCACAAAAGAGAAAGGTGGAAGGCTGTGTGGTTTTTCACAAGCATTCACAGTAATTAACTAAGAATACTTTATATAAGGCAAAACATTTAGGCAAACTTCGTAGTGGCTCTCTGTAAGCAGCATTATAAAAACAGCCTTTATTACCAACCTGGACACCTTGGTTTACTTGCACTTGGATGTACCTGCATGTGTGACACTGATGATCAATTTACCAAAATCAAATTAAATCTCGTGGTTGTAGCACAGAAAAACTCTCCGCAGCCTCAGCCCCTTCGCTAACAATCTGTCAAGCTCTGCCACGTCCACAACAGCACTTTTTGTAAACTTCTACTATTTTTCTCTAAGCTGTTTTCCTTTTTGTACAGAAATGTTTATTCTAAACTAGGAAAATTATAAAAAAATTTCTATAGTGAAATATTGCTATGCTGATAGGAGAGTAAAAGATGTCAACCTTTTAGTTATAATTCTATAAATATATATAATATGCACCACTAACATAGAAGTTTTGATTCTTACGAGAACGCCATTCTGTTCTGCTTTGGGTGCAAAAGATATTATTATTTAAATGCAATAATAAAAGCTAGGACTCAAACATTTAAACAATTCAGATCAAGCAGTTGCTCGATGTATAACTTCTTTTAAATATCAAGCACGGCCTCTACCACCCAAATTTTTAAATTCCTGGCTTAACCTGACTACTAACATAACTTTGAGTCAAAGTGAGTCTTCCCCTGCAAAAACTGGAGATGTGCAAAGCATTTCCCATGTATCAGAAACGGGGATTATTTGCAGATATTTTGCAGTTCACTGCAAAGTAAAAAAATATTTATCAGCAGCTAGAGTCTGACTCAACGCCAATTTATCTTTACATGCCCAAACTTGACCACATTTCAAAATGTCCCTAAAATGCACTAAGAATTTCCAAATGGGTACTTTTAATAATACACTCATTTTTTAACTACTACAATTTTCTAACAAGAGCCTGTTTTGGCAAATGTTGTTAGCTTAATACTAAGTATAGTGTAAACTCTGAATACTTTCTACAAAATTCCCAGATAAAATTTTCTACTTCAGATGCCTCAAATCCTGCCCTAGTTACCTCTTTTACTTTAAGCTCCCACACATTTTTTTAGGAAAATAAGTATTTTCTAAGTGTTAATAGCAACTCACTTTTTGAGGAATTTTCAATGGCAAGAAAGCCTAAAATTAAATTAAATCTTATACCTTTGTAAAAGAACCCAACACACTATTGCATCTAGTTTGCTTATCTGGTTATTAGATTTCAAATATCATAAACATTTCAGAAATTGTTTTTACATGTACCCTTAGGGATTATAATGAAAGACAGTATTTACCTTTTTCCTTCATGCAATTTTAAAAATGCAAACAAAAATACTCAGTGAACGCATCCTTTGCTCATAATGTGGTTTGGGTTTTTTTTAAGTCTGTTATCAATTCTGTTTAAAATAAAAGTAAATGCTCAGAAAAGGTGGAGGATTTCCAAAGCGCATCTTTGGTTTAAAATCATCATGCAGAAAACACAACTGAGTGTTTTAAGCATAGATTTCTCCTATTCACTGAATTTAGAAGCAAAAATAGAAAAAAAAGAGCATTTCACTACCGTGAAGAGGTCAAGGGAAAAATTATAAAGCACATCTCATTTATTGATCAAAGGAAAAAGCTCCCACCAAAGACCCATAAAGAAAAGTAGAGGACAAACTTTTGTACTGTTCTGAACTCAGAGCAGTGATTAATTATCTGAAATGCAGCTAAATGCACGTGAGGTTGAACTGGGTAGCAATGACAGCAAAGATTCAGAACAGCAAAAATCTTAATCTTTAAAGGGTTTTTATGTATAGTAATTCTATAAATGAATATATTCAAGATTTGTGATACCAATCCACTGAGTATTGCCCTAACCAGTTAAATATTGTTCCAGGTTTCAATATGTGCCCAATTTATTTGATTTCTAAAAAAAATTTTGTCTCTCTGTTACATATGAGGAAAAAGCTTAAGTAACACATTGGTACAGTTCACAAAGTTCTGTTTTCTTGTTTCAGTGATTAAAGATCAACTAATGCAGGCCAAAGAAGAAGTTACAGCTAAGTCCTTATCCATCAGAAATTATCTGCAAAAGTTTATAAAGTGTATTTGCTCAAATTAACCTCTCCACTCCAGCTGAGATTTATTTCACTCATTTAAAAAGAAAGCTCTGTCACACACAGTGACTTATTACCAGCATCTGGGATATCTGAGATGGGATTATTTCTTCTGCTGTGCATCTCAATTTAAAATTTAACCTTCTTTATATGTGTAAATGTAGTCACTGAGAGGAGAGAGTGCTGCAAGGCACTCACTTAACGATTACAGTATTAAAACAAAATTGTAAGTTCTAAAGATGTTTAAAAAATAGTGACAGTGTTTCATTGCATTCTTCAGTTCAAAAACTCTTCAGATGTTTATTATCTTCTCACAGAAGATGCTTGTCTATATTTTATGGTCAGCAGTTCACAGAAGAGTAAATAGGTTGGGTGTAGAAGAAAATAAAAAAGGTGTTTCTACTTACTGTTAGGTGATACTGCCTCCATATTTCTGGGCAAGCCTGGAAAATAAAAATATTGATCAGCTAGGAGCATGAAACAAGGTGCTTTACAGCCTGTTGGTTTTGGCATAACACAGTATCCACCGGTGTCGGTCACAGGAAAATAAGAAGCTTAACTGAAAGGGTCTGCATTTCAGCTTCAAAAACCTGGCTAGACAGTTTAATTGAATTTTACACTGGTTTAACACACTCCCTGCCATTGTCAGAAAGCCAGTAACAGTTTTCTCTCTCCCCTTCTTCTCTGAAGGTTAGAAGTTTGGGAGAGTAACGTGCTCTTAACTGTAGTAACTATTAATACTGCAAAACAAACAGAAATGAATTTAAATTCTACATTTTCTGTCTTTTTAAATTTACATAATGTTTTGGAAATTAAACCACAAGGTACCTTCCTTTCATGTAGGAACAGAAATATTTTGGTATTTTTGTACATATTTCTATCCTAATCAAAATATAATTGTTACATGTAATAATCCTCAGTAGCCTAATGTCAGATGAGTTGTAAACAAGAAGCATAACAGATTGCTTTAATGTTTCTATTTTTACAATGGCTTGCCTGGTTTCTTTTTTTTTTTTTTTTTTTAAACTTGCCAGACTCCTACACAAACTTGTAAGTACAGCCCTTTCTGAAAATTTTGCAGAGCAGATTTTTGAATCACAGCAAAAACACAATAGATCTGAGGAACATAAGAGACAGGAAAAAGGAAAATGTGGATCTTCTTCTCTAAATAAAATCATAATGTGTTAATGATCAGAGGTTACTTTCTCGAGGGTTCTTAATATTTTTAGAAAATTTACAGTATTTCTGTCTTCTGGTATGACCCCCAAGCCACAGACTGACCCAGAAATAGTTGCACTTTGTCTGTTAGGCACTTTAGTGTTTAAAAGAGTTACTTCAATGGAGGTCTTACACTTTTGTTTAAAACATTTACTCTTCTATTAAAATAGCTCCTTAATCATTTGAACAATTACCAATTTGGCTTGCCAATCTCAATTTTCAGTATTTTAAGAAGAAATATTAGTTATTCTGTGGCTTCCACATAATATGCTGTAGCTCCAACTTCAAACATTGAAGCCTCATGACTACTTGCAAATGAGTACTATTAACATTTCTTTAGATTTTGAATAAATTTTTCACCCATGCCTAAATTCTTGCCTTCTTTTATTCTGGCAGAGCATGTTAATTAAAAAAAAAAACCCACCCAACCACCAATATTAGCAACTGAATCTCTCAAAAAATAATCCAAGTTTTTGACAGTCACCCTATGGCATATACAGTATGTTTTTCCCGGATGTGATGGAAATGATATTATTTATTATTCATTCTGTCAGTAACACAATTTTCCAGAGAAAAATCTACAATCTGTTCTGTGTAATGGTTCGACATTTCCCCTCTTACTCAAATACTGCATGTAAATATTTGAGTTTTATATTAATATTTCTATAAAGAAAATACGTGAGGCACACCACATTTCTCACAGGAGCAGACCACAACATTGGGCAGTTTGAACACACTCGAGCTGTCCCCAACTGCAAACAAAAGGATTTTCCTCCTTCACTAAATTACACAGGGTTCAGAGCCGCAATATATGAACACTCCATAGCATATAAAAATATTGTACCAAAGACTTTCCCTTCCCTCTCAAACCTGCAAAGGTCTTCCTCTGCAGACCAGACTTCTGCTGGTTTAGCACACGGTAGCAGGCAGTTATTTATACATTAGTTCTGGGTAGTTTTCGATTACCACAGTGTCCCCAGACTAATATGGTTGAAAAATCGCAATCAGTGAGTTGTCATATACTGGCAAAATGCCACTCTGTGAGATGACCTTTACTCACACAGCAGCTATTTAATAATAATAATACTACTAATAAAAAAATTATTTTTGAATAATAGTTTTGTTGGGTTTTGGTTTTTTTTTCTGCTGTGGACACAAAGACAACATTTTTTTTAGAGTGAAAATCTGCAGGAGGCAGAGTCCCAGCCCCTCCACAGAGCTATCAGGAGGTAGTTTCCACCATCACTGGTGTGTTTTAAGGCTGTGGGAAAACTTAGGGGAGGTAGGAAGAAGGTGGTAAGGGAAAATTGGCCAAACATATTTCTTCATTCAGATGGTGATTCGGTGTAATACTTTTCATCGTCACAATGATCACTTACGAACTTCAGAAGTTGAATACAATAGTCGAAAACAGATGCCTGGTTAAACAACAGCTTTTTAGAAATGATGCTTTTAACTAGGAGCCTTATTACCTCACATCAGCCCAGAGTTATTGTCTGTATCTTCTATCACAGGATGACAAAAAGTATAATTAACAATTACTGCTGAATACCGGCTTCTCAAATGAAGCAAAGAGGTTTTCTATGGAAGAAAGCATAACCAAATACAACAACCACCCAACCTGTGATTTTCCTTATTTATTTAAAAGTACTTAACCATGAATGGCCCTCATTTAAAGAAAAGCCCTTGTGGTATACAAGCACGATGGCAGTGTGATGAACTACATTAAAATAAAATTGCATTTATTTGCTGCCCCAGTGGTCTGACCTTACTCGCATTTAGATGTACCAGCACAAAAGGTGCCTGCTTGCAGGAGCGGTGGCACATCGGCAGCCCCGGCGAGGTGAGCCGAGCTTCCCCACGCCCTCGCCACAGCCCCGCACGAGTGCCAGGCAATTAATTCCCCCAGATCTGTGCCGTTTTGGCAGCATAATTTGGAAGAGTGGCCATTTGTAGAGGAGCCTGCTCCAGCAAAGGCCACCGCACCTGCTGAACCAAGGCCGGGCATCGCGCGTTTGGACCCGCGTTGAATTTTATCAGGTGCTAATTATTGTTTTACCAGAACAACGGCTTAATGCATCTGTTGTTTAATTCCCACTTCCCTATTCTCAAACGTGAACATCAAAGAAAATAAAACACTCAATCTCAAACAGCCCCTGACAGCAGACCAGGACTCGAGTGCTCAATAGACAAGGCCCTTGCCACCAGTTCTCATATTTCCACAACAATGAGCAAACACAAAACCAGCACTAAGCGGCCTTCCCTCCTTTCCGCTCCCCTTGGCCGGTCGTCTGCCCTGCGCCGAGAGGGCCCTCGACGGCGGCCCTGCTGGGAGCGCGGCGCGGGGGAGAGGATTAGCCCCGCTAACACACCAGCGTCCGCAAGAGGGAAGGAAAAACCCCGCCACTGGATTTGGCGTGTGAATAACCAAAATGCACGCGCTGACAGGAGACCGGGACGGGCCTTCGGCTCCCCGGGAGAAAATGTAGCTGTGATGAGTGACAGGGCTTTCAGGAAATATGTTCACAATCACAGACAGTGAAGGCCATGACCTAGATCGTTTAAGAGCTTGTCTTGTCAAATTATCAAAAGCTTCTTCCTCTCTGAATAAAGAGTGACATAAGTGAGTGTCAGAAAGCTGCAGGCTGACAAGCCAAGCATACAATAACAGCATGCACGTCACATACTTGCCGAACACCGCCACGGCTAGCGGCAAATCTTAATGAGAGCGCGGCTGGCCCAGGAGACTTGGGTCCCTGCTGGCACAGCTACTCATCTCGCGAAAATCCTTCAGCTCCAAGTCAGTTATGGTCTGACACGACGACTACAATTACTAAACACAACTTTTTAACAGAATCCTCTGGTGCTTTGTCAAAGCGGCGGCTGCTTGGAGCTGCCCTGCCGCAAGCCACCACAATAAAACAAAAGATTTGCCAAAACACACACTTTTCATCACCTCCGCATGGGAACTGCCGCAGAAAACACACAATGCTTCCCTTCAAAACCACTCCTGCACGAGCAGATGTCGAGACCTCTCCCCGCGCCGCCAGCGCAGACGGCGGCCACCGCCGGTGCAGAGTGGGCCAGGGTGGTTAACCGCCGGGGCCGGGCTGGTAACATCTACGTACACTTAACGCTGCCATTAACTCTTGTGACTGCCACTGCACCCTGCTCTGGATGACCTGCTGGAGCAGGGGGGGTGGACCAGATGATCCCCAGAGGTCCCCTCCAACCCCGCCATGCTGGGGTTCTGGGATTAGGTGGACATTGACTTGACACAGGCATGAAAATTGGAGGAATGAGGAAGAAGGACAAAATCCTTGCTTTCTGCCCAGGGAAGGGCTGAGGGCCCATGGCATCACTGGTGGGAATGGGCCCATCGGCTGCAATGCCACCAGCCAGCGTTCCGGGACTTGCCCTGATGCCTCCAGCCACATCCTTGTCTGCTCAAGTGGCCATGTCCCCATGGCAAGCACCGGCATGGGCTCTGAAAATGACAAAGGCATAAGGAAATCTGGGAGAGAAGAGGCTTATGGTGGTTTACGTGGCCAGAAAAGGTGTCAGGACACATGAAGGAGATGCTAGCTGAGGTACTCCACTGGTTCCTGGGAAGAAACCTGGGATACATAGACATGCAGAGGTCTCTACATGATCAGGGCCAGCAGGCACAGCATGGCTGAAGAGCACTGGGGACCTGGGCACTGCTGGCTGCCAGCTCCTGGAGAAGCTCAGGCAGCTCACCAAGCACCTGCACGCTGTTCTTTCCTGTACAAGGAGACTCTCCCTGCCTGTCATGTCTGCTTCCTCCCTGCCACAGCACCTGATTTGTAAGTTCTTCTGCTACCCTTGAAACTGGCAGGTGACACTGTGGACTGCAAGCCTCATGACACCCACCTAACTGGCACCAAACCTGCAAAACACAGGATGTTCACAGCATGGGGTTTTCAGTGTATATATATATAAATAAGTGTATATATATATATATATATGTACACACACATATGTCTGCAGAGTGTCCAATGTGCTCTTTCCTACAGGAGCAGCCTGTGGTCAAGCAGAGCCACACCTGGAACTTCTGAACAACTCTGCTACCTGCTCCTCTGATGATCTTCCTGAGGAAAGCATACAAGGTTGAGCTGCTTCCAACATGACTCCATTTAAGGTGACTCCACACATCCTCAGGGCTGTCTCAGGGAAAGAGACTGACCTAACAGATAATAAATGCATTATCCTGAAAAAGTTTTAAATAACTTTGAACATTTTCAAATCAAACTATGCAAAGCACCTTGAGCTGCCTCGTGTTCACTTCTTCCGGACAGAAATGCGACTGTGGAGAGTCACTTGGAAACAGACTGTGCACAGGAGCTTGTTCTGCATCCTGTGTGCCACAGTAAAAGAGAATGAACTTTCTGGGAAAGACAAATTAAAATTTTTTGGAGCATCTAGAGTATTTGATAACATCTCAAAAAAAAAAAAAGGAAATATATGAACCTGTTTCACAACACTATATTAAGATGTTCCCTCTGAAGGCTGCAGTAGTATTTTCAGAGTATTTTGGAGAACATTGCACCCATTTGACCCCAGGCTCAGAGCAAAACCTGTGGTCTGCCTCCAGCTCCTCTGGGCAGCAGAAACATCCCAAGAGGCAGACTCATATAGAACAGTCACAGAAGCTGGGCTTGGTGAAACACTTTCAAGTTTCTCATAAAATGCATTATGAAGGATTCATAGTTCCTTACTAAAAGTAATTAGCAGAGGCACAGACATATGGACCTGTTTTATGGTCAGTTTACACATCCTGAAAACAGAGACTACACTGTGTCAGACCACTTGCCCATTGCCCCCAGCCGTGGCCATGAGCTGGTGCCTCGTGGAGTTCCAACACAGGAATCCTTCCTCTAACACTCTTCCACACCCAACTGCTTTAAGCTCAATGGCTGCTCAAACTGGATGAAGTTTCTATGTGTTCAGTAACCTTCCATGGACTGCTCTTCCATGAACTGCTCCTGCCTCCTCTGGATCCAGAGCACCCTCTGGACCTACTGCATCCCTCAGGGAGGATAACCACAGGTCTGTTGCTGAGTGCACAATGAGCCACTTCCTTCTGTGTCCTCTGAACCTTGCTCCTGCTGCCTTTCCCAGATGTCCTCTAATTCTTGTACTGGAATAAATGATGAACAATTGATCCCTATCCACTGTTTCCCATCATGGATGATTTTGAAGGTCCTTACAGATCCCTCCCTGTCATCTCTCTTCCAGGAGGAAGAGTTGCAGCTGTGCTGAAAGATGCAGAATAGAGGGGCCAAACTTGCTCACTTTCCTGGTGATTCCTAATGTTTTCACCATTTTTTTTTCACCTTGTGAACACTGAACTAATTTTTGCAGGGATCATCTCTCCTAACTCTAAAATTTGAGTGCTGAAGAGTAATGCTCAACATTCCTTATGCAAAGATGTGACTGTTTTTTTCCTGGCCATTTTGCTCTACATTTATTGCCACCCAAGTTCATCTGCCATTTTATTGTCCTCTCCCCTGTTTCTTACAGTCCTTGGGCAGTTCTTCACAGCTGGCTCACAGCACTGACACTCTAAATAATTCAGTCTTCTTAGCAAATCTTGTTGCCCTATTGTTCACCCTTTTCCATGTCACACTAGCATATCCTACCTTTATCCTCTTATTCCATGCCTGTTTAGTTTCCTTAAAAGCTTTTGGTCAGGAACTTTGTCAAACGCCTTTTGGAAACTGTAGGCTATGTCAACTGGATCATGTTTACACACATGCTTGTCGACCTTCTCCTTTGAAGAGCCCAGGGATTTCTGAGAAGTGGGATTTCCTTTACAAAAGCCATCTTGAATCCCCCCACGTATATCACATTTTACATCCATCCCAACACACCACTGTTTCTGTTGACTGGCTTGGTGGACACATCAGGCTGGTGGGCCTGGTTGCACAGCTCTCCCTGAGACCCGTTTTTAAAATTGTCATTGTATTTTTCACTCAGTTGCCAATCAGGCACAAAGCCAAAGGTTACCCATCATCACTAATCTGGCTATTCCACCTTCCAGCTCCTCTACAGCTTTTGGGTAATTGTCACCCACTTTTGGTAAAGGGTCAATACCCATAGGTTGGTAGCACTCTTAACATTCTCTCCAATTTCAGAGAGATTCTCTCATGATTCCCTCCACAAAGTTAAGATTTTGGTGTGAAAATGTCCCTGGTTTCTTCCACTGTGAAAATTAGGTACCAAAAGAGCATTTTTAGGCTGTTAGCAACAGCTTTGTCTTGGCTGAGCATTCCTACCATTTCTAGGTCTTCTGTGGGCCTCAGAGGTGTCTTGCCCTGATGTGAAGAAAGATCTCATGGTCATTTAGATTCCTTTCCAAAGTGCCCCTTAAACTCTTTTTTAGCCCCAGTTCTGCACTTTCACATTTAACCTGCTAGAGTTTACAATCCTTTCTGCTTTCTTCACTTGCATACAGCCACCAGGTCTTCAGAGAACACCTCCTGCTCTGACCCTGCCATGTAGCCTCACACCCTTCCCTCTGCACTCTGCAATCCTGCTGTGCCACCTTCCCTTCCATGGAGGGGGCAGGTGGGATTCTGCCCCTGCCCTCCACCACTCACTGCAAAGGCAGGCTCATGTCTGTCATGCACAAGTGCAAAAGAACCGCCTGAAAGTTTCAAAGACAAACATTTCTGATTTAAGGAGGATCTAAATGAGTAGAAAAAATAGATTCTGTGATGTTCCTGATGACCTACACAACTTACGAAGGACTTCAATTTTGGGGTGATAGAGGACTCATAATTCTTTACAGAAAAGAAAATGACTTCACAAGAATTGGCTTCCTAAATATGTAAAATAGAAAAGGTGGCAAGAGATGCAAATAAAGTATACTTAAGATTATGGTTCTAACTGCTCACTATAAAGGGGTGCAGAAATCTGTTCTTGTTCCCTGCAATAGTGGTATCACGCACACATGGGCTACAAGCAAAAGTACTGCTCAAAGAAAAAGACCAAACCTAAATTTCCTACACCCAAATACCAACAGAGAGAGTAAACTCCCAAATGTGCTGGGCATCATTTGCATATCTCAAGTATCATTGTCTATGGTGAGCCCATCAAGAACTCTGGGGTTTCCTGACTCCTCACATTGATGTGGCACCAAACCATGTTCAGCAGGAGCAGGATGGACATACAAACAGTTCATTGCCAGCCCCTCTCCCCCACCTGGAAAAGAGACCCAGAAAGCCTATGAAGGGAAGTCTCTCGTGTCTGACTGCAAAGCTATCAGGTCAAACCGAACCACAGAATCACAGCATGGTGGAGGTTGGAAGGGACCTCTGGAGATCAACTGGTCCAACCCCCCTGCTCCAGCAGGTCACTCCAAGCAGGGGGCCCAGCATCGTGTCCAGGCCCCTTTGGAATCTCTCCAGAGAAGGAGACTCCACAATCTCTCTGGGCAGACTGTGTCTTCTCCGGCTCAACAGCCCCAGGGCTCTCAGCCTTTCCTGGGCACAGAGATGCTCCAGGCCCCTCAGCAACTCTGGAGCCTCCGCTGGACTCTCTCCAGTCTCTCTTGAAATGAGGAGCCCAGAACTGGACTGCAGAGGCGGCCTCACTGGGGCAGAGTAGAGGGGGAGGAGAAACTCCCTTGACCTGCTGGCCATACTCTTCCTCATGCACTGCAGGATACCACTGGCCTTCTTGGACATGAGGGTCCCATTGCTGATTCATGGGCAACTTGCTGTCCCCCAGCACTGCCAGGTCCTTCTCTGCAGAGCTATTTCCCAGCAGGTCACCCCTTCCCTGTACTGGTTCAGGGGGTTATTCCTCCTCAGGGTCAGGACCCTGCACTTGTCCTTGTTGAAGTTCATGAGGTTCCTCTCTGCCCAACTCTCCAGCTTGTCCAGGACAAACCTCCCACTGGAACTCAATTACTCCCTGACTCTGTGATATGAGGATTTGATATAATGACAGAGGTCATGGAACATAAGCTTTACCAGGTATAAAAGTCATTCAGCTAAACTTCTGTATTCAGTGAAAGGGAGGAAAAGGCTTTCCTGGGACCTTTGCCACTCTTTGCCAAATAGAAGAAATAAAGGTAGGGAGCAGACATTTAGAAAGAGATTAAAATATTTCTGAATTTCATAAAAACACCAGAGTTTAGGAGAATTGAACAGAAGTATTTGGAAGAGAAACATTTAAGCCATATCCTGAGACAGAAAATGAAGCAGGAATGCATGCTGATGTTTTCACAGCTTGCTTTTTATCCTGACCTTTTTGTGTTTAATTTGAGGAAAAAAAATAGCATAAAAGGTTAATTGCTACATATGGGATGGAAATTCTGGGACATGTAAAACCATAATGGTATCATACACGGTTAAAAAAAAGATAAAAATATGTTTAATGACACTTTAAATTTCATCTGTGTTTCATTTCAGTAGATCATATCAAACTCAAAGGCCTTCAAACAACTTCTACCTTCCTCCTCAGCCCATGTGGTGCAACCACTGCTGCTGAAAAGCCATGGGGAGATGAAAGGACACAGCAAGTCTTCTGCTTGTGTCTATGAACTGTGAGGACAGATCATCCTGCCCTGAAACTTTACATGAAATTAGCCATCTAGGAAGCAAAAATTTAAAAACCAGTGGTGTGCAGCTCTCAGGTACACCATATTTAGAAAATAAAACAAAAGTTGCTGGCTCATGAATTCTCTGAGCTGTTACAAAACCCCTTCTCTTTATATATATATCTCTATGTATTTTGTAATACTGATAGAAGCTTTTACTTAGGCTACATGATGGTTGCAATAGTTTAAAATGCTCCTGTTCAGAATCTTTAGATTTCTTTCAGAGCATGCAGTGGTGGTGACATTATGTTCCTCATTTCCAAGACTCCTGGCAGTTAGTATAGAACTGACACAGACTACCATGTGAAGTCATAAAGTCACAGAATGATTTGGGTGGGAAAGGACCTTCAAGCTCATCTGGTCCAACCCCCCTGCAGGGAGCAGGGACATCTGCAATTAGAGCAGGTTGCTCAGAGCCCCAGCCAACCTCACCTGCAATGGTTCCAGGGATGGGGCAGCCACCACCTCTCTGGCCAACCTGGCACAGGCTCTCACCACCCTCAGTGTAAAACATTTCTTCCTTCTCTCTAATCTAAATCTCCTCTCTTCTACCTTAAAACTGTTGCCCTTGCTCTGTCACTACTGACCCTGGTATAAAACTTCTCTCCATCTTTGTATCTGCTGACTTTCACCAGCAGCAATAACAGCTCTGAGCAGACTGTCAAGAGTGAAACAGCTTCTACTTCTTTCAAAATGCATTTGGAAGAACTAAAGAAATATCTTTAAGTAAGGAGATCATGCACTGAAGAGTGTTTCCATAATGGAACATTTAAATTATAAAAGTTTTGAGAAAAAAGTCTCAGCCAAATGAAGTCCCATGACCTTACCTCCCACCTGGTCTCCAGTGCAGAGCATACACTGTATCTGTGTGACCTTTAACATCCTTCAGTATCCTCACAGTACTAGAACATTTCCATGCCTGGTTTTGTGCCAGAATTACTCTTCACTTATCCAAGACAACTTTGAACGCTCAGTAAAATCTAGCAGCAGAATGTACGTGTTTTATGGGACTCCATCTCCCTGAGAAATAAATGGAAACCCTTCTCCCGGCTCCACCTGAAGCAAGCCGCTGAGCATCTGGTGGGAAACACACTGAACATCTCATCTTCCCTATCCCCACTGAAGAAAACCCCGTGTAGGATGAACAGATGCAGGGCAGCACCTCTGAAAAGCTGCCGTGTCAGGTACTGGATGGAGATTATTATTTGCACTAAGTTCACTTTTCACTCCAGTGCTTGTGACATCGTAACATAACATGAACGAGGAACCAGAGTGGCAACAGGACCACAGCATCCACCCAAGCTGTGGGAGCTGGTCTGAGTAGAAAAAGTTGGGTTTTGAATGAAGATGGGAAACATTAGTGTGGTTCCCCTGGGATTAAGACAAAACATCCACAGGTTCCAGGTATTAAATGTTTCTATCAGTATTTTTCTCTTAATGATGGAGTATACAATTTTGCAACTGTTCCACTATTTTACTATATATGTGATGGGCCTGTCCATAGGGATGTGGAAGAAGAGAGATGATTAATTTCATCATTATCTTTCTTCTTCCATGTACATAAATAGTAGAGGACTCTACTGAAAGCATGCAGGAACTAAGCATGGTTGTGGACCTGCTTCCTTATGAGCTGATGTCAGGTACAATTTTTATTCGCTTATACTTGCCTAAAAAATAAGGTGTCCCATTTCCATTTTGCTCATCAAAGACATTTTCAATGCAAAATACAGCACAGCTATAAATGCCTTCCAAACCCATTAGACATTAATTTAACCTTTTACTATTAGTAAGGTAAGGTCAGGCGTGATGGGGCTCTGAGCAACCTGACCCAGTTAGAGATGTCCCTGCTTATTGTAGTGGGTTGGACTAGATGACCTTTGGAGGTCCCTTCCAACCCAAACCGTTCTATGATTCTATGATTTACCTCTTGCTGGCACACCGTGTCTCCTGGCTTCAACCTCCCTCCACCTTCCACTCACTGAAATGAGGATATTTCTCTCCACTCTAACGAAACTGCACAAAACTAAGGACTGAGTGTTTACAACACTCCAATTTGTTTTCTTTCGATGAAAACTGTGATACTGTTAGGCAATGACTAACTAAAATATTTTCACATGCTTATATAAATATGTGCTACATGAAACTAAAGAAAATGTAAGAACATGTGGCTGTGGTGAATGCAGTTTTTGACAGAGATGAAGCCAGCAGCGAGGGAGCGCGTTGCCGCGGGTGGTACTCACGTCGGCATAGTGCCCCTGCATCTCACAGCGGTTGCACTGCTTGTTCCAGTAGGGTCTCTCCAGACACTCCCTGAAGCAGTGCCCTGGCAAACAGCAGTTCTGACAAAAACGTGCTGGGCAACTGTTCTGCAGGTGACCTCTTTCTGCACACAGGCAACAGGGGGGAACTTTCTATGGAGAAAGAAAAAAAGAATTACGTTAAGTAAGAATGTTTCAGAAAAGACAAAAAAAAACAAAAGAGGAAACTCAAGAAACCACCCCAATAAATGTCTTCTGATTACTAGGAATTGCAGAGATGTTTCATCATGGAACTGAAGGAAGACCATGAAAAGAGCAGAACTCAGAGCTGTTACTCCACAGAGTCCCTTCTGACTTCACATCAGAAGCACTTGTTCAATGCCCAGTGCCTGCATTATCTGCTCAGCGAATACTGCAAAAATCACCACCAAACTGGAAAGCATGTTTCACTCAGAGCAGAAGTGCTGGGCAGCATCTGTGAGCGCTTATTTTTTTAATGGCACTTCTTAAAAGCTGAAGAACTGAACTGTACCCACAGGAACCTGATACAGAGCAGCAGCTCTGGCTCAGGAACCAGCTGGGCATCGGTTTGCTGTGGGGAGTGAGTGATTTAGCAGCACTGGGGTTTTATTCTTGGCTTACTGCACTCTTTGTCTTGACATGTGAGTTTTTCTCACTTTAGCCCTTCTGATTCTCTCCCCAACCCCAAAAGGGGTGTGTTGGTGGGCAGCTGGGTGAGGGCTTGGCTGCCAGGCAGGCTCAGCCCACCACAGACACTCGACTCACACGAGTAACGCACAGCAAGCGACAAACATAAAATGCTGAAAACCATCCTGAGGCCACATCTGTGTCTCTTTAAAGCCAGTTGTCCAAGAGAGTATCTTCACTCCAAGGGCTTATGTCTCAGCTGGGTGGGATGTAGTCACCCCAGGTCCCGGCGTGGGCAACAGCCGCAGGGACCGAGGGCTTCACAGACTGTGCTAGGGACTGGTACATCCATACTCACACCAACTGCTCCCACTCCTGCATAGGACAGTGACTGGTTTTTAAACCTCCAGCCACTGGACAAACTTTCTGAGTATCTGGCATCTATCTGAGCTGCTTAAAGTTATTTCCAATTTCGTTTTGGCTGTAATTTTAAACATTGTTCATATCATGGTTCATTATATAGACATCTAATTTCAGTCATTTACTGAGAATGATTTTTGGCTTCCTTAGGTTATCCTTGTTGAAAATACATTTGAAAAACATTTTACACCTTAAAACTGGTTTTATAACATGAAAAAAAATTGTTTCTATATTGTAACTGATGCTTTTTTTTTCCTCTCAGTTTATACTTACAGATAAAACCAATAAAAGCAATGACATCCACAAAACAGACATCTAATTTTATATAGTGAACTGATCCTGTGCACGCTATGCTTCAACCTGGAGCAACCTTTCAATGCAATAATAAACCACTGAAGCAATGCTTCTAATGGCAAGCACAAAAGAGCATTAGAAAAAACAGCTCCATCTACACGTAATTAAGTGTCACATTTACCTTTGGGGTAGGACAGTTCTTGGAGAGATGACCTCGCCTGCTGCAGTTTCTGCAGGTAACGTTTTTATCGGCTGTGTAGTAGCGCAGGGTGCTGTGCCTCACGCCTGCATAGTTGGAGATCTGAGCCTGGTGGGACAACGAGAGAGAAATGTATCTACTGCTGGAGATTCTGTGGTGTAGTGTTTGCTGGAACTGCAAATCTGGTAGCGTTCAGCTAGAAATATAACTTTTTACAAGTACAATTTACACACCAAGGTTTAGAATCATAGAATCATTTAGGCTGGAAAAGACTTCTAGGATCATCAAGTCCAACCTTTGTCCAACATCTCCCTGACCCCTAGACCATGTCCCGAAGTGCCACATCTACTCGTTTTTTGAACCCCTCCAGGGATGGGGACTCCACCACCACCTATCCAGTTTGAACTGGATAATTATGTCATAGAGAAACCTGCATCATCCAGAAGAAAAATATTGTCTTATTCAAAACTCCACTAGAGAACAGGTTCTTTCTGCTGTTTGAAGTTGCAGTTACTAAGTTTTGCTTTCCCTTGATTAGGTAAGACGCTTTTACCCATTGTGCTATTTCATCAGGAACTGGAATTTTTACCAGAATACAAACATAACCAGCATTAATTGCAAATGCAAGTTACATGAACCCTTGCACACACTGAGGGAAACTTCTTGGACGAGGTACAATGCTATACAAGCCTAGAGCAAATCTGCAATTTGCAATTGTAAAGAAAGATTTAAAAAGGGAAAAGAAGAAAAAAAGAGAAGCTGGAAACAACTCTCTCTCTCCATGACCTCACACATGCTTTCTGCGTTGGCAGGCAGAGCTGAAAATCCTGTCTTGAACCTTTATTGCTCAGTAAAAATCACGATTTCTAAAACCCGCTCTGCATCCCAGCATGCTACTCCTGCTCCTGCCCCAGCACATGGACCCTCCTCCCACTGCCTGGAGCTCAGGCTTCTCCTGCCTTTGGGAGGACACTGCTTGGGATTCCACACAGAAACCTCAAGCCTATTTATTTGGCTTTGCTTGTTAATAAATGCAAAAATAAAGAATTATGGAACAATTTGGTTGTCTGTTTTACCTCCAAGTCTTTATTACAGACGGACCATTCTGCATCAGTGTCACCTGAAAAACAGAAATACAATTAATTATATTTAATTTATATGAACATTTTTCTATAATATAGTCAACATTATGACTACTGCACTTACTGAAACTGACGGTAGACTTTGAATGTGCCAATCAGAGGAACTAGTTCTATCTTCAGTAAGCAAAAGCTATCGACCTGCTTGGCACAAAACATGAGTCACCTTAAAACCAGCAAGTGTCCAGCCATGGTGTGGACTTCATTTGACACCACCCTCTTGTCCTGTCCCCTCCAGGCTATAAATTCAGGCACGGATTTAATTCCTTCAGGGTCAGGGACTCCAAAACTTCAATTCCCATCATCTGAATCACCTCTGCCTGCATGCATGGGGATGCCCAGCTCAAGCCCGGAGGTTGCCAGAGTGGGAGCACATGGAATAAGAAGTTAAAGCACAGTATAAAATACATTTCTCCTGGTGAATCTGTGTTTTCAGCAGTGCACTGACTGCTGTGTGCCAAAGGGACCTCATGCACAGCCGCAGCAACAGAGCCTGTAAGCCCAGTAACTCCATTTCCAAACAGCGTTTGGTAATGTGCAGTAAACCAGGACGACACACTGAATTATCAGCTCCACACTCACCTCCCCACACACAGCCTGTGGGCTGGCAGAAACAACAAAAAAAATAAACAAGGAAATAAAAGGCCACAGGCTAAAAGAACAGGGATGCAGCTACAGCTGTTTAAAAACTCTGCACGTCAACAGCGTTTGCCTCCCTCGCTCTGCAAAGACCATGGCATCTTCTCCACCGCTAAGGAGGAGTCGTGTCCATGGAGGTGTCCACCTCACCTACACTTTTACAGTAATTGGTACAACTTGTGTGCAAATTAACCTGTGTGTTTGCCAACTTTTTAATGCAAATTGTCCCATCCTGCTCTCACGGCCTAAATCATGTGTTATTAACACAAATCACAACACTGAGATTTACAAACAGAAAAAAAAATCCCAGTAAAAATGTATCCAGCTGATTTTGATTGTACTATTCATTTCTGATAAAAGGCAGATGACTAGAAATTAAAATTATAGCATCTATAATGTCATGTCTAAGCCTTCATTTAATGAAAAAATAAATAATTTCAGCTGAAGGGTGTAATGCAGTATCTGGATACACATTACATCACACAAACACACAACGGGTGCGTTAGAGCATGGTACCTGCTCGCTGCTGTTCTCTATCCAAAAGTCGAGACCAACACTAATTGCTCTGACCTAAACACCACCCTGAAATGTTTTTATTTTCCACACTGACTATTGCCAACCAAGCCAATGACAATCACAGGGACATTAAAAATGAACTGACTGTATCTGTAAAGCAATCTGAGTGATGTGTTGTACCCAGGTCGTGGTACGCATGGCAGCTGGCACAGCCAGAGCTTCAATACAAGCACCCAACGGACCCTTCACCCCAATGTCATTTAGGCTTCAGAAGCCATCACCAGAAGGAGAGGTGGCACCTCGTCCCCAGCCCTGTCCCAGGCTCTCGGGTCGTGGTGGAGTGGGTGGAAGGGATGGCATCTTGTCGGCTCTTGCCAGTGGGAGCAAGTCGTGGCTTGGCCAAGGGAAAATGAGCCCTTTTGGTGTCTTCTCATTAAAAGTAAACACACTGACATATTTGGGTGCATTATTTATTACTGGAAAGCCTGTTAAGGAAATTAATTAATAAAGAAAAAGATATTTGTAATTCAAAGCTGTGCCCTGGCAATCGGTACCGCAAGCGCCGTGTCTCGCAGAACTGCACAGGCAGGATGGCTGATGGGTCACAGAGCAGAATTACCAGCAAATTAACTCCCGTTAATCATCAGGCATGTCCTTCCTGAGGACACACCAACCCAGGTTCTCTTCTTTGCTGTCAAAATCCCCAGCTGCACTGAGGAAAACCATGACACAATGATTCAAATATTCCTACTGCTAGAAACTGAAAATGCTCAGATCAGAAAATAAATATAAAGGCTTAAATGCTGAAGGAAATATTACAGCAAAATGTCTCTTTACTAAATCTGTTTGGAGACCTGAAGGCTAAGTCTAATTCACAACAGATCGCATAAAGCTTTGCTTCTACTCACAATAAATTCTTCAGACTGGAATATGTAGGAAGAATTTGCACTTCTGCAACCAGCTCGAAATCTTCCTTTAGAGACACACAGAAAAGTCTACAACAATTTTTCTTGTTGACCACAGCATTTTGTCTGGCACTAGATCATGAAATAAATCACAGAACTCAGCTCAAGTTGAAAAATACACCGGTCGCCCCTGACTTGGTTATTTGGAAGAATTAACTTGTCTGACAGGCATGTCCTATCTCCGAGCTGGCTTTCTGGCCACCCCAGGCCCCTCCAGCAGTGATACCCATCGCATGCTGAAGGCTCTTTTGCTCCGCACTGTCCCTGGTCTGCAGCACCCATTGCCTTTGTTTTCACAACACTCCGAGTCTCGCAGGCTCTGGGACCACAGCCTTGGAGCAGCTCTTCCCCCAGGACATGGCGGTGGCAGTCGGCACCCTCACCACCTCAGGGTGCCCAGGGATGATGCTCACCCACCCCACAACCCTCAGATCCCCATCCCGGGGCAGAGAGGGCAGTTTTGGTCAAAGCACAGACACAAAACATGTCTGATAATCACTGAAAGTTTCCGTATTTAGCAAGGGCTGGTGCAATGAAAGCTGCCACCTGATGTTTTCCAAGGCCAGGCCAGCACAACCTTACAGCATCTCATCCTTTTTCAGACAGACACACACACTTAGGGTGAGTTTCTGCCTTAAGGAACGGGGCTGTGAGTACTTTAGTTTTTCTCTTAGGAACACAGCAGTTTATAGGCTATTCAGATAATCTCTGTCAAGATTTCCTGTTTCTGTGGAGAAGTTGCACACACCAGTCTTACACCACTGTAAGGGCCCTGTGAGTTTTCACGGCGTGTTAACAAAATCCTTCCAGAACATCTTCAACCAATTTGTGCTTTTACTCCTTCTCGTCTTCATTTGTTAAAAGCAATCTCCTTTTTAAGATTATATTAATTTCTATACTTCAAGAAAAAAGGTACAACTGGCTTTGTCATATAAACTTCTCATATATATATTTTTCAAGTATGAATATTTTGAAAAAATGGTTTTGTCAAACTGCAGAACAGGGGAGAAGAGAGGGGAAAGAAGAAGATGCAAAATATACATTCAGATGAAAACAGAAGCTCTGTGAAAGGCTCTTCCTTTATAAAGTGCTACATTTGGCCATGCCCATACACAATAGGATGAATGGTAAAGCAACAGCTTTGCTTTTATTTAAAGAAAAATTTTGAAAGATCATTGAGATTCACATGTATTCCTCCACCAGCATGAAAATGTAAATTTCTGAGTAGCGCTCAGGGTGAAGCCAGATTTAGGAGCACTGTTCAATGTGCATTCAAGCCTTTCCCTCTTTCATCCCAGAAAGGGAGAGGAGGGGAGGAGGGCAAGCGAGGAGGAACAGCAGTCACAACCCGAAATTGCCCGGAGGAACAATCCGTTTCCACGGAACAAAAAAGTGACTTAGAATAAAAAATAAACTGTTCAGAAGATCTCCTTATCTATCCCAGTGGCTGGGCAGGCTGGGCACCGTCGGGCACAGATTCTGACCCCAACAAAAGTCAGGCTTTTATTTCACTCACTGGAGCTGGGGAAATCCATCCCTGTTTCCCGTGTGAGTTCAGCCTGCCCTGGAAAGGTTTATTTTAATACATTACTGACAGCACAGAAGAACTGCAGAGCATGGACATTTGAAAATAAAACACTGTATTTCCTAACGGGGAAGGCAAGGGCTGCCCCCCCTGCCTGCTAATTGGAAAACACACGTGGACGGGTATTTTATTTAGTTTACTCTGTGATCAGCTCAGTGAAACTGGCTGCTCCAAGCTGTGACAGTACGATATGTGGCCTGAAGGGCAAATATGTTTCAGAGCTGGGCTTTAAAAATTGGATTTTGACTGCTAATTAATATAGCACATTACAGAATAGAGAGCCCTAATTACATTCTACTGTAAGACCTCTATGACGAGGACTGTTTCAGACATATCTCTGAACAATATTTAGCTTGTCAGGACACAGCTTCTGCTGCTGCTGGAGTAACAAATAACATGTTAAATTATAAGCCTTAAACCCCTAAAAGTTGTCTAGATCTGTAAGAATTTCACATTGTGACATTCTACATACATTTGAAAATTCCTGTTTGTGTCTGAGCTGAAGTGATTCAAGTCGTATTGCAACGTAATTTGCTACAACAAGTTTCACATTTTTTGTGTTCAAGTGGCCCTTCTTCCAAAAAAACAAGGAGTGGAGGGTACGAAGTTTCCCAAATCAGAAACTGAGATTGCCTCCCTGCATCAGCTTTTGCAAACCTCAGGAACACAGGTTTCTGAGCTAGGTTTAGATTGGACATTAGGAAGAAGTTCTTTACTGGAAGAGTGGTCAGGCACTGGAACAGGCTGCCCAGGGAGGTGGTGGAGTCACCATCTCTGGAGGTGGGTGATGGGTAGGTGTTGTGCTTCAAGACATGGTCTAGGGGTCAGGGAGATGTTGGACAAAGGTTGGACTTGATGATCCTAGAGGTCCTTTCCAACCTAAACAATTCTATGATTCTATGATGTAATATTCACCCCCCTGGTCTAGGAAGATGTGTTCCGAGTACCCATATGTACATATCTATCTGTATGTGGATATACACACACCACCATAAGTTTCTGAAGTAACCAGTGTCTGCTCTATGGCCACCAAAGACTGTGAGATGAAAAGAGAGCTGGTCTTCCCCATGCTGCCTGGAGCTCCTACTGTAGCTGCACCCAGACATAGCCCAGCTCAGGTGCTCCAGAACATCACCCTTTGGAGGGAGTGAGCCGCAGGTCTGCTTGGCTCCTTGTGCAGCTAGTGGGTCTCAGAGATCTCACTGCCCTAAGAGACCAACCACAGACCCACATCACAGGTTTATGGTCTCACAGTTCCACCTCCATCCCCGTGAGGACAAGGCCTGCAGGGGACCAGGGCCAGGAGATAGCCACAGCAGATGAAGCCCTCTCAGTATCACCCAGTTACTCGAAGTAACCCCTGTGCAGAAAGAATGGAATTAAAAATCAGGTTTTTTTCTCAGTCACTTCCAGGGATTTCTCCAGTTTGCTTTGATGAGAAAAAGGTGATTTACTTAAAAACGAGACACCTGCTGTTATAATAGATTATGTGTCAATATCTCTTTAGCACAACTGTAAAGGAGATCCATAGACTCCCACAGAGAAACCATCGACAGAAGCTCAACCTCAGAAATTTTCTCATGGCAAGGACAGACTCTCCTGCCTCTCCCCTGGATACCTAATATATGAACATAAGCAGTAATATGCAAATTTTTTGTCAGTGAGAAAATACCTGCAACACTTTATTTTCAGCAGCCTTCATCTGATCCAGCACAATGCTTTTGAAAAGCATTACAAAACCAGAATGACAATGGCGAGCAAACAGAACTCAACCATTTTGAAATGAATTAAAATGTAAGAAGTTGGGAGGAAGCAAAGGTGGCAATGGCTGTTAAAAAGGAAAAAACCCACGGCTCTGAACAGTCTGGCAGAAGTAAAAAAAACAAACAACCCAGCTCAAGACCTAGTATGGCAACGTTAAAGCAAACTCTAGCAGCCATGGCCCATGGGAGAAGACTTAATGTCACTGCCAGAGAAGCAAGGTCTGATGGCTGGGGCTAGGACGTGGTTCTCCAAACTCCTGGCAGCACCTTCAGCTGGGGCTGGAGGCGATGCTCCCAAGACAGATAGTGAAGTTTAGTACACTAAATTAAGAGTATTTCAACAAGCAGAGCTGCACAACTTCAATATTTAAAGCAGACATTAGGAAACAGAAAAATTATGCAAGTGTTGTGACATCCTGCCTCTATTTTGTGGGATGTCAGACATTTCAGCCATTTCTCTCTTTTCTGAGTGGCTGAACTGCTCAACAACTTCTCCAGCCATAAACCCTGCACCTTGTCCACATACCCAACTCCATGTATTCCGGTGGCTGTGCATGAGTAAGATGTTTCACACACCAAGAGGGAATAAAAATGTGCAGTGGAAAAAGCAAAGTACAATACTGTACATCATATTCTTGAGGAACGTGCGTGGTAGCCAAGAGCTAAAACGCACAAACCCAGGTTAAATCACAAGCACACAGCCAGCCTCCCCGTTATGTGAGCACGCATAATTTTCTGTCTGTTTTCTGTCTGTGAGCACTGCTCCCCTCAGCCCTGACCACTGCGGGTAATGTTAATTCACAAAACTCAGCGGCTCATGATTTTCAAAGCTTAGCGCAACATTTGCAGAACAAAGTAGGTTTTTCTCTCTTTTTGGTGGGTACAAGTATGGGGACCACAGGAACAGTTAAATTCATGGCATGGTTGGTCTACCACACAGTCGGGGGAATTCTTTAAATAGAGCCTGTCACTCTCTTTGCCCATCAATGGGATTTCCTTCTCAAACTGCTGATTCGTTCAGGTACACAACAGAGGAAATTTCAGTTAACCTTTGTTTCACCCCGGGGAAAAATCTGTCTGAAAAGTATAAAATGAATAGATTCGGAAAAAAAAAAAAAAGAAAAAAAAAAAGAAAAGCTGCAGGGTTATTCTTCCTAGTGTTCACAGCAGTCAAAGTTAAACAGAGAAAAGGAGGCAAACATGAACATTTTATTCCCACCAGAGAATAAGGTATATGATTTAGAAATTCCATTGTCTATACTGTGATTTCTAATTTAGAGAAAGGAAAGACTGAACACAAATCTATTGTTCTCATTGGGTGCATCAAGAATTCACTTTTTGACGATTCCCTATATGACTGAAAAAGGAATAATGGGCT
This sequence comes from Brachypteracias leptosomus, assembly GCA_013401335.1. Lineage (NCBI taxonomy): Eukaryota > Metazoa > Chordata > Aves > Coraciiformes > Brachypteraciidae > Brachypteracias > Brachypteracias leptosomus. The sequence continues at coordinate 61,159 of VYZX01031842.1, forward strand.
ACTTTGAAGAGAAAGCCTTTTTAGCTATTTGATTAAGTTGTCTTATTACCTTCTAGATTCCAGCAATCCTTGCTGAAGAGAAAAATAATAAACGCTAACTCAGAATTACATGTGAAAAAACATAAACAGAGATAAAATCAAAAATACAGTCATAAAAAAAATGGCGAGTTTCAGAATCAATTATCGCCCAAAATGGCCTGTTCTACATTACTCATAAAAAAACCTGTTTTGAGATGCAATTATAATTTCAAAATAGGAATAATAATTTTCATTTTCCAGTGTCACTCATCTGACAACATGTCCATGGTGTTGACTCCAGCATCAAATTGCAGGTTACTGTAAACCCCCCCACAGGACCCACCCCAGCAGAGCCTGCTCCAGTCCTGGTCTGGAGGATGGGAAGGTCTGCATGGGTCCAGCTGCATGGAGTTCCTTACAGGAATAACAGGACGCTGAGAATCGACCCTGCAGCACCAACAACATCGCCAACAATATTTCTGTATTTAAATGACCATTGTGCAGCAGATTTTGTCAGTGGCAACACAACACTTCATGGAAGATCAGGAGGGAAACCAGAGGCTTTGGCAGCTTCAACCACGCAGAATCTTCATCTCTGAATCAAGAGTGGTGTGTACTGCAGCTACCAACGTTATCCATCAGAGTCCAGAGCCCCAGCGCAGGCGTTGTTTGGATTTCTATGGATTCCACCACGCAGTTGGCTAAAATGTACTCAACTGATGGCTGAGACCAGAGCCTGAGGAGTTGCTTCACTTCTCAAGCATAATTTAATAGCAAATCTACAGTTGTGTCTTGGGAATCTATTTTGGCAACACATTGCATCTTTTTCCACCACTACGGAATGAAGGAGATAAAAATATAAAAAAGGGAACAAAGTCCTTAGAACCTCTACTGAGGCTCACAAAGTCACTGTGCCTACACGAAGTCCTGCAAGAGATGTCAGCAATGTTATGCTCTCCCCACAATGGAGAGGAATCCAGATTTAAAGCATGGAAATGATTCAGTAATACTTCAGTTGAATCACAAACCTAAAACCACAAACCATCAACTGTACCTTGGACAAACAGCACGGCTCTTAGGATGAAATATGGAGCTAAATTCCTATGTTTGAAGAATACTGATGTAGATGAATATCTGCAACTTGTAAAGCTTAACTGGGGCTCTTACTTGTCTCTACCTTTGCCCTGAAATTCCAAAAATCTTTAACCCAGGTAAAAAAACAAAACCCATATTTGCATACAGGCTAACCGCCAATCTTTGTATACGGGCTAGAATTTTAGTTCAACCTTCTTTCATGCTGATAAACTGGCCTACTGGGCAAAGGCAGGCTAAGTCATCCAAGTTCTGACCACGCTCCCACACAGTGACATGTGGTGACAGGTCACAGGACAAGGGGAAATGGCCTCAACTTGCGCCAGGGGAGGTTTAGGTTGGATATCAGGAAAAACTTCTTTAGGGAAAGGGTTGTTAAGCACTGGAATGGGCTCCCCAGGGAGGTGGTTGAGTCATCATCCCTGAACGTGTATAAAAATCGTCTGGATGTGGAGCTGGGGACATGGTTCAGCAGTGGGTTGTTAAGAGTTAGGGTAGCAAGGTCAGGTTGAGGTTGGACTCGATGATCTTAAAGGTCTTTCCAGCCTTAGCAATTCTATGAGAAGAATAGCTCTTGGGACACGGGAAGAACCACCAGTGTCCAGGATGAGGCAGATACAGGTGGTCAGGCCAGAAGAGCTCCAAAGGTGACAGTTCTCAGTGCTTTCACACGCTTTTCCCTCGAGCATTCACACCAACTCTGCAGTGACTACCCTCTCTCTGGAGAACAAACTCTAACAACGGTTGGTCTTCCAACCAGAACAATTCTATGAACAACTAGACACAGTGCTTGATTCTGACTTGGCACTTAAGAGGAGCAAATTATAAATTGTTAACAGAATCAGACTTAGATCATGGCTGCAGCTTTTCAAGGTTTCAAAATATTACACATCATGTGGTAGCTTCACAGGTGCAAAGGAGGGAAACTCTCAACACTTCTGAAGATAGAGTTGGAAACACGAACACTCTTGTGCTAAGGTGTAACTACCAACAAGGTTTACAGGTTTCAAGGTTAGTACCAAGCTCCAATGTGATGCAGAGCAGTCTAAAATGACAGCAGAATAGAACATGAGAGTTCTGTTCACATGGTCTTTACCTCCAGATGAAAGGAGGCCCAAAAAGCTTGATCAAAGCCAGGACACAGGAGATTGCATTACTCTGAGAGCAGAACTGAAGTTTGAGCTAAAGCTTATAAGGAGACCAGGAATGGGTAAAATCCTTTTGGATATATCTCTAGCTCATCTTTTTGATCCTCCTGAGGGTTATAGCAAAGGTGGAATGGGAAACACATGCAGGAGGCTCCTGAAAAAATATTCTTACTGAAAGGGCTCCTTCTACAATTCAGGCCAGAAATTAACATCACTTCACAATTTCTCACAGATCAAAAAGTCAATCAGAGGACACCTCCTTGTTTGCCACACGAGAGGAAAGTAAACAGCACCCTGGGCACCACAGTGCCCCTCCACGTTAAATCCTCTTCAAACTGGCACCTTCCAGGAGAAAGAAGATGTGAGAAGTGACTGGGTAAGAGAGCACTTCCAACAGTTCATGGTAACTGATGCAGCTGAGGATGTGTGACATCATGTAGCTATTTTATGAGAAGAAAACTCCAGTGTTAACACTCTGCCCTAATTTTGGTCTTCCTGAGCTTTTATGACCTCACTACCACACAGGCAGATTCTTTACTCCCTATCTGCAGGCACACAGCATAAACATCTCTCACAGCAGGAAGATCTTCTCAACACCTTCTTCGTGGTTGGTATGCATGCATCAAGATGGCGTCATGGCTCTTCTGAGAGTCACAGTTATAGAAGATTCTAGTTTGTCCTGACAAAGAGGATTCACTGCTCTCAACCTGCTTCTGTGAAGCTCTGTAGACATTTCAAAAGCACCACACAGCACTAACAATGTGTGGAGGCCCTGAGAGATACTTCTTGAGAATGATCTGACATTGAGCTCTCAGGGGCAGAGACCGAAATGCAGCAAAGAACTCAAAAGAATAGTGTCCTTTTCCATTTCAGTCCCCATTTTATGGTGGACTTTGTTCCACAGGACAAGGACACCCTTTTCTTGGGAGAAGAAAACAAGTAGGATGGTCTTCTTCTCACTATCAAGTCTCCTGCTTGCAATAGAAAACCTAAGAGCTTTGCAGAAACACACAATTTCCATAGTAAGAGGCACAATTGAAAGGTGATGAAAAACGAAGCAGTCTTGCCAAAGAACTGCTGATTCTCACTGGATAGAACAATTCTGTCCTTGCAACAAGGACCACAGCAGGAAAGAAGTCACACTCTGTCCTTCTCTTTCCAAATAAAAGAGAAAGTGGGGATAAGGAAATTTGGACTCTATTCATAACCAGCAAGTAACAATTCTCAAGGAAAGAATTCAGTTTTTGCTTATTTAAAAATGTTTCAGTGGTGCAAGGAAAAAAAAAATTGAGATCCCTGATCTCAAATCCCCTCAGTGGGGCCCCTGCAGTGGCCTTGACAGCAGGGTGCTGGCACCCCAGGGCTGTGGAAGACATCCCACTGCAGCATTTCTTTTACCACTAATAAGTAAAATGAAATAATAAAAAAAATATTTTTACGTAGTGTTTACTTCATCTTTTTCTCATCCTTTTTTACTTTCTGTTTCGTGTATGCTTTAAAATGCACATAATACATTAGTAGAGTACTATGTGCATAATATTTATAAAGAAATAAGTATGTATATGTTGGGGAGAGGGGGGAGGTGTCAAAAATGTTTTTCCTGACAAGGGAGTGTGATTAAAAATGTCTGGAGACCACAGCACCAGAGCATGGCTCTTACTGCTGGCCAAGGAGTTACAGATGGAACAGTGTCAAGCACCTTTTCCCTACAAAAGCCTGTAACAGATCAAAAACCTGGATGTCCTCACATGTTTAAAAGATCATGTATATTTAGTACAAACACCATCTTTCATTCTTTCAGAAGAAAAGCTGGAGTTCTTTGACTCTGGAGGAGGATGCAGTAACCGCAATTGACACTGAAGCTGCTGGGTCAAAAGTGCCTCATACAACACTAAAGAGGTGTTTATTTACACTCTGAGAACTTGTCTCTGTGGTTTTGGTTTGGGGTTTTTTTGCTTTGTTTTATTTTGTTTTGTTTTGTTGTCTCTTTAAATAGATACCACAGCAATAGCAAAAACCTCCTCCCTTCTACCAAAACCAATGCACCTCTTAGTTACGCTACTGCAACCACCAACAGCTTTCTTCCAGGTCTACTGAATCACAGAATCATAGAATATCAGGTTGGGAGGGACCTCAAGGATCATCTACTCCAGCCTTTCAAGGTAAAAATATAGTTTAAAAATATAGTTTAAATGGGATGGTTTTAAGGTAAAAATATAGTTTAAATGAGATGGATATAGTCTAAATGAGAACTGAATTTAAGTTAACCATGAGTTTTTCAAACACTTGAGGTCCTTCACATGTGCACTGTGTCCAGGGAAGGGTCGGAAATGATGGGACCAGCACCCTCAGATCCGCAGCTCAGAGGATGTGCAGAATGACCCCCCCACCCACAGACCCGTGGCCAGGGTTTGTCTTCAGAGGAGCAGTGTTGGGGACCGGCTGGTTGGGCTCCAGTTGCTGGACTGTTATCCAGGCAATAATTCATCTCCCTCCCACAGGCCCTATGCTGCCCATGAGAACAGGAGGGATGCTCTGCATTTCTCAGCCAGGAAGGTGAGATGCACGTGTTAGAGCAGTCCAGGATCACTGCAGTCTGAAAGGTGGACACCAAATTTGTTTAAGATCCTTAGGCCTGCTTAAAGCATTTTGCTGGGATTTACTCCAAAACAGTGACACTAGAAATGAAGGCATCTGGTGCTGAGCTCAGGCATGGCTGGTATCAGTGTGGATGTGTAAGAGGGGGTAGGGGAAGAGCTGGTCCCGTCTTGATGAGACAATAGCGATACCCACGCTCCGAGCCCTCCACCAGTGACCAACAACCATGACAGCAGAACCACGGTGCTTTCAGGCACAGAGAGTGCACCCTCTGCTCTACTTTCCACCTACAGAGAAGATGGGCATAAATGCAGCTTGTGCTGGATGAATTTACTGCCCATAGCTGTGCTGCAAATTCAAGAGTCCTGCTCTGTAAAAAATTCAGTGAAAAAATGGCAAGTTGTCCATTTGGATAAAAAACTGGGAGTGAATAAACATGAGATCAGGGAAAGGTGCCCAGATGGCTCAGCACCATATGAACCCTGGTGGGTTCTGCCCAAGTGTTCTCACAGTCCGTGTTCATCTGCTCAAGACATGAAACATTTGCACGGGGGCAAGCAGAGCTCACAGGTCTCCATTCCATTTTAAGCATTTAAATTCTGAGAAGTCTTTGCTGTAAGTAAATCAGAGGTACCGAACAGTTAAGGTGCATGTAATTATTTTTGAACTGCACTTTAAGACATTCAATAGCACTTTTCCCTGTTTTCCAACAGAACTGGAAGGTGTTCTCTACACAAACTCTCCCCACCTAAATTTAAATCCTGCCGCTCTCAGCTTTTTGCTGTTCCTGTCGGAAACTGTTGCTTACTTCATCTCTAGAATTTTTTAAATATAATTTATAATGTTTCACTTGGTAAGGCATTTTTATTTTGTTTTAACATTGATTTTTGATCAGTAATATTCTTTAAAATATGCAGTTATTTAATTCAGCTCAGTAACTTCCTGTGTGGGACTGAAACGTTTGTATTAATCTGAGAAAATCAAAGCATATCTGATGTTGTGATTTCAGTCATTCTTTTCTGATAAAGACTGAATAACATAACCAGTTTAGCCTGCAAACCACAGGTGAAAGTCCCTTGTCCTGGTCACTGTGGCAGAGTTATGATTCTACTGGGCAAAGTTACTGAATGTACTTTCCATATTGCAAGTCAGGGGAATAATTTCTGAAATCTCCGATTCGGGTTTTCCCCCTGGACAGGAGTGAGGGAATTCTCAGTCAGTGACTAACAGGCTGGTTGAAAGTGGGCTCAGCTTCTGCCCAGCAACACTCAGAAGAAACTGACTGGCCCTGCTGCTGAAAGAACATCACCAATACCTCATTTAAAAAGTGCAACCAACCAAATTTCCTGAGCAGGGTGGTAGCTCGTCGCCCTTCAGAAACAAATAATACAGACACTCTCTCAGCTCCCACTGTCTCTCACCAGGCTGCAGGCACAGAGGAAGCAGACAAAAAAAGCAGCAAAACGTCACATCAGATGCCCTGAACCCTTCACCAGGGCACAGACTTTGCACCAGAAAGTGGAGCCAAACCAGATCTCGTGAAGATCAATCCCCTTCCCAACAGTCCTGAGGAGCCAGGGCAAACGTTACCAGAGATGTTCATGAAAGGAGACGGCAACATTTAACATGCAACTTTAGAAAGGACCAACTAGACTCCAGAGAAGACAGAAGGTAACTCATGTCTACCCTTCCATCTTTGGCTGGTCAGTGAGCGTGGACAGGACCAGCAAGCGCTGGTGACTGCACCACTGGTTGTCCTGGTGTTTGCAGAGGCTTTCATAGAACCACAGAATCATTTAGGTTGGAAAGAACCTCTAGGATTACCAAGTCCAACCTTTGCCCAACATCTCCCTGGCCCCTAGACCATGTCCCGAAGCGCCATATCTACTCATTTTTCAAACCCCTCCAGGGATGGTGACTCCACCACCTCCCTGGGCAGCCTGGTCTAGTGCCCGACCACTCTCTCAGTAAAGAACTTCTTCCAAAACACAAGTCCTGTCCAAAGACAAGTCCTGTCCTATTTGTCATATCATCACAGTGCACTAACATCCACAGCCAGCAGATGTGGGTCTCTCAGACATTTTACCACCAGAAGGCCCTGGGGCACAGAAGGGGTTTGCTGGCAGCACTGTTGGTTTTGATGTGTCTCCACCTGAGCCTAAAAGAAACCATGGCTGCAGAAGGTGGAACAACTCTCCACAGCAGGGTCAACACTGGTCCATGGGTGAGGAACCACATTTCATCGCATGGCTAAAGGACACTGTGTGTCACACCATCCAACATATGATGAGCATGTCACTGGCACCGCAGCTGCTCGGCACATGCACCCAGTCCTGATGGATGTGAACTGCCCAAAGGCTTGGCTGTGATGCTGAGGGCATGTGGCTTAGGGAACACAACCCAAATCTACATCTCCAAACACCAGCCGTAGAAAGCTCCTCCCATACACCCACCTCCTAAAATGAGGGCAAGGCCTAAAACATTACCTCTTCTGGATGGCAGTTTGGACTCTGCTGAGAACAACCTCAAATCATTTTATTTCATATTAGTAATAAAGAATCATAGAATGGTTTGGGTAGGAAGGGACCTCCAAAGGTCATCTAGTCCAACCCCCCTACAGTAAGAGGGACATCTCTGACTAGGTCAGGTTGCTCAGAGCCCCATCAAGCCTGACCTTGAATGTCTCCAGTAATGGGGCCTCCACTACCTCTCTGGGCAACCTGTTCTAGTGTTCAACCACCCTCATATTAAAGAATCTTCTCCTAATGTCCAACCTAAATCTACCCTTTTCTAGCTTAAAACCATCACCCCTCATCCTGTCACTACAAGCCCTTGTGAACGATCCTCCTCTGCCTTCCCATAGGCCCCTTTCAGGTATTGGAAGGTCACTATAAGGTCCCCCCAGAGTCTTCTCTTCTGCAGGCTGAACAGCCCCAACTCTCCCATAGGACAACACCTTCACAGGAGAGGTGCTCCAGCCCCCTGATCACTTTCGTGGCACTCCTCTGGACCAGTCTGCCCCTCCTTTTACAGTAAGTCCATGATTCAGAAGGCCCAGCATGACTGAATTCAGACACATGTTTGGCACCTGCTTGATGATGCAGCAGGAAAAACCTGATCACATTATGCAGAGGGAGGTATAAGGGAAAGATAATCTGCAATTTCTTGCCCAGTAAGACCCTTCAAATTATTTAAAAAAAATGAAAATACAGTATGAGAGTAGAAAGCCACCGACTCAACATAAACTGCATTCAAGCAAACAAACTATTTAAACAAAACAGATCTCATCACTCACCAGAAACATTGAAAATCCAAGGAAATGAGTGGGCCAACCACTCACTGTGAATCTGAGCAGGGAATGTGCAACCAGCCTCCCCCTCTTGGAAACACACAGAATGATAAATTAACTGGTCACTTGAAAAGAGCATTTCTGAGGGGCTGTAGAAACACTAGTTTCCTTTTTTGCCATTGTCTCTGATGACACGCTCTGTGAATTACATACCTGCCTCCAGCCTTCATTATTTCTATGTTTCATTATAATAAAGATTATACTTGGACTTCCAAGGTTGCTCGCCATTACAGACCCTACAGAACCCTCCTTGTCCTTGCAGTCCACAGACAAGCCCCCGTGCCACCTGCCAGCAGAGACACCCTTGGCATGACAGGCAGCACAGCTGGATCTGTGTTCAATGCTGGGCAGCACAGATGGATCTGTGTTCAGTGCCGGGCAGCACAGCTGGATCTGTGCCCAGTGCCCAGTGGCATAGCTGGCTCTGTGCCCAACACTGGGTGGCACAGCTGGCTCTGTGCTGAACACCAGGCTGGCTCTGCACCCAATTCCAGGCTGTCCCTGTGCCTACCCCTTCCAGACCCATCTCAGGGCACCATGTTCTGCCCGGGCAGCACCAGGGCTGACCCCTGCACTGCACTTTCTCTGCCCCCCAGACATGGCAGTAGAGCCCAGCTCCAGCCCTGGCACCCCCTTGGCACAGGCACCCAGGGATGTGTCTGCACAGCCCCAGGCTGCTGGTGGCAGCAGCAGGTGGGCAGCTCAGGGTCATTTCCTGGTGCCCTCCTCACCCTCTGCTCAAGGTTCCCCCTCTGTGCTTTTGAACGGCGCCTCACGCCAGGCTCAAGGTGCAGTCACTGCCTGAGCATCTACAGCTCCAACCAGACAGCAGGAGGGGTCCTGTTTGAAAAGAAAAGCAGCACCAACTCCTGTCAGGAGCACATTTTACCTGCTGCGATGTGCTATTTCTTCAGACCAAAGAAGGTATTGCAGTAATCCCCCTGGGTCATTTTGGGCACAGTTTCCAAAGCTTTTGCACATGGCCGCAGGCTTTATTCATGTTGAACAATATAACCTCCCTTTTTCCTGCTTTCTTAAAAAATACGTCTGTTCTCGCACTCAGACAAATTTTTAAAAATTAAGTTTCTGTAAACACAGTGTTATCTTAATAAGTTCAAATATTATTAGAGTATTCCCCAGGGGAAGAAAAGCAATATGCTCCAAAGCAAGTGGCTGTACATCCTGCAGAAGGTGGCTATCCTGAAATTAAGAAATGCAAATGATTCCACAGTTTATGTGCCTCAAAGTAAAAATAATGATATTAAATTTTCAAAAGGCAGCACAAGCTATCGTTGCCTACGCCGGGCCGCGAGGATGCCAGGGGACCCAGAGCCATCCCTGGCCTGAGGTTTTCAATGGCACAGACTAGTGATCACAGGATGCTGGTGATACTCTCCAGTTACCCCTGGCAACCCTTCTCAACTGTAACGATGCTGCCCTACAATAGCTTTCACTGGGCAGCTTTCTCTTCACTTAGCTGAATGCTTTGGGACCATCTGCGTCGGGAAGCATAAAAGGCCAGCCTGCCTGTGGGCCCGTCACTCTGAACACCACCTCTCTGACCCCGATTAAACACAACTTTCAATCCCTTTTGTCCTCCCTGTTGACTTCTCCTATTAAGGGAGCCCTTTGACAAAGAAAGCGGAAGAGTGGACTAAGTGCCCCCAAGAAAGGTGATGTCTGATACTGCTCAACACAAGGATTAGCAAGCCAATACATAACAAAAGCAAGTTTGGGGGAGGGGGAAAGAGGAAAGAAAAAAAAAATGGTTTTAGCCAGGTCTTTGACTAATTCAGTAGGTACACAGTTCAACAAATAGCCATACAAGAGGCCTGCTCCGAGAGAAACAACTACTGGAGAACAATAATTTGAGGAGATACCTTTCAGCGTGGTGACACAAGGCCGTGACATTGACAAGAATGGTGGATATATCATTTGCTACCTATGGTTTTTTAAACTGAGTTTTGTGGAGGGGAAAGGCACCAAGAATACTGGAGAAGTTACCTGAAGGACTAGTTACCTGAAGGACAGGCTGCTTCCTACAGAACAGTCTTGTAAAATATCTTAACTTCGGTCACTCCAGTTGGCTGTAAAAGCAGTAGGCTACAAAAACGTGAGTGACAAGAAACTAGAGAAAACCTAAATTACTTGCCATGAGAGAGGTGACTGTTTCTGACAGTCAAACACTGTCTGCTTTTTGGAATGTGAAACCATCTTTGTCAAAAAGAAGAAGCAGCTCTAATTTGCCATCTTTTCAGCTCAAACAGACTTGCAGTAGTATTGGGGTATCCCAACCTAACACAGCCCCTGAGACTGAGAGCAACAATCAGCATGGAGGAGAGTTCGAGTGGCTCCCAGAGCATGGAGTGCCAACTACTCCTGCCACCCGTGCCCAGCCTTGGCAGAGGAGACCAGCTCCTGGGCAGCACTGGCAGCAACATGGATGGACAGGGGATGGATACCACCTAACGCTGCTCTGGGAGCTTCTGCCCCAGGTATGGGCAGCAACAATGACCTGGTTATCACCAGGGAAAAGTCAGGAAGAGTCTCACTGCAGAAGATGTCTCTCCACTGAAGAACCTGAAGCCAAACAGAAGGGATTTCTCCAGAGTGAAGCAGCAGAAGGGGTGATCAGGAATTTTATTTCCAGAAAAAAGAAGACACTGAAATAGCAGAAGTGACCAGAAGAGAGAAACAATTGCAGAAATCCATACACAGAAGAAATCTAACATTGACTCCAGTGATTTCTGGGAGCAGACTTTATTTCTAACACCCAAATCAGCAGTGCTTAGACTAGGGAAGCAAGCAGATCAGACTGGCCCCATGAACATACCAAAATATGGCCAATCTCCCCCCATCACGGGGGATTACAGCACAACTGCTTTGCCAGCAGACATGTTTTTCACACTGCAGCTTAACAACATTTTTCCTTTCTTTACAACAGCTCTGCCTCCCAAAGCTCTGAAGTTACATCCATGACCCTTCCAGCTGAGGACCAGAGAAGACTTCCTCCAGAGCATGTCAGGAACACTCAATCTAGTGGTGTTTGTACAAAGCATCACGGTGCAAACCCTCTTCCTCTCAATCCTCTTGGTGGGGTAAATCATTGCAAGGAGCAAATCTTCCCAGGGATTAAAAGCAAACTGGGCACATCACCAGCACTGCGCTCACTTCCCAGCCATCAGGGAATAAGGGGTGACCTCATCAATGCCTACAAATATGTAAAAGGCGAGTGTCGGGAGGACGGAGCCAGGCTCTTCTCAGTGACATCCAAAGATAGGACAAGGGGCAATGGGTGCAAGCTGGAGCAGAGGAGGTTTTGGGTAAACATAAGGAAAAACTTTTTCACAGTGAGGGTGACAGACACTGGAACAGGCTGCCCAGAGAGGTTGGGGAGTCTTCTTCTCTGAAGACATTCAAAACCCACCTGGACATGTTTCTGTGTGACCTGCTCTAGGTGATCCTGCTCTAGCAGGGGGGTTGGACTTGATGATCTTTCAAGGTCCCTTCCAACCCCTAACATTCTGTGATTCTGTGATTTTGTTATTTAGAGCAACATGAAGTATTGAAAAAGTTATTACTGATGTAAGTGCTCAAAATGTCCTTCTTCAAGATGGATCTGCAGAGGGATCAGCACTGCTGCCCCTGCTTGACCCCCCTTATCTGGCCGACTCCTGCCAATTCCAATCAGGCTGTTGCACCTTATCTGCGAATCATTTAGGTTGGAAAAGACTTCTAGGATCATCAAGTTCAACTTTTGTCACAGATTGTTAAGTAAGCAGCTGATCTCCAGGTTCCACCATGTCACCAGAACGTTCTAATGCTGCCTGGAATGCTGTCTAAATATATGGATTTTAGTGTGCAAATGACCCTTACAAACATGAGGTCCCAACCCTGAGAACCGGTTCCGCATTACAACAGGCAGAAATGGGACCAAAGCACATGGAATGAGCAAAAGTCTCTTTCTGCGAAGGAGATACAAAATCAGCAGTTTCAAAGAAGAAACTACAGGAGGAGACATGCCGCTGGGGCTGGTCCAGGCCACGGGACAACAGGGCTTCCATCAAAGGAGGCTTCTTGCCCTTTGGTGACGATCAGCGTATTCACACCCCATGGCTGGGGCTGCTCTGCGGAGAGGCTGCACAGCAGAGATGCTGCATCATCCAACATGAGGAAGGAAGAAATGGGGACACATCAGCCATGGCAGCCACCAGACGGACGGTGTTAGAACCCATGTGTTCTGCTGCTGGTGGATGGCACACGGTGGGATCTCAGGCAGATAACTGACAGGACAGGGGACAATTGTGGACACAAAGACAGAATTATTCATTCAGAATAGGCTAATTGTGCCACCACAGCGCAGCAATCCCTCTTTTACACAGAAGGCTAAAGTTGTGTTCGTGCCCATGGAAAGACCTCTGGGTGCAGCAGGGATGAAGCTCCACCAGCCACCAGTTCATGTGGGTGAGATCAGCAGTGCCCTGTTCTCCAGTGACCTTCCGCTGTCAGAACATGAGTCCAACTACACCGACCTCCTCAAAAACACTCCCTGCAGCACCTGCTTTGGTTCCCAAATCACACAGACAACTGCTGGCATGTCTGGAAACCAAGCCAGGTAGGACCCAAGGGACAGGTGACCACACTGACCATCCACCCACGGGTGAAGCTGGTGGCTCCAGACATCCTCTGGCTGCAGCCACCTCTCGGGCACAGCTCTGCAGCCAGTGGGTCTTTGCTGACAGCTTTATTAACATCAGCTGTGTGCCTTTCACATTTTCCTGTTGAAATTCAATGTTTTATTTGTCACAGCCAATTTAGGCTACAGATGTATCTCCTTCTTCCTCTTTTTGTCTTTTTTTTTGAAAGGGGGGCAAAAAACATCAGTAAAGTCCCCGAATGGGCGCCACTGGAAATTAGTATTTCTCTATGCACTCAAGAAAGTAATAGATGGGAACCGGTTTCTAATAGTTATACTTTCTGTGTTATCTGGAGAAAAACAGATTCATACATACAAAGTGGACTGTTTCAGAAGATAGTGCTGTGAAAAATGAAAGACTGTTCCAAAGTAAAAAGTGATTATTTCAGATGAAATGAGAAGCTCCAATGTCAACCCTAGTGCCTGAATCAGCAAAAAATCAAAGCTTTGCATAGAATAGGAAATTGGAGATTTTCCTTAAATTTACATTTCTTTTTGCTGAGCACATTTTTGCTTAAACGTGAAAGAACTTCTTAGAGACACTCCTAGTTTCAGACATTGCTTTTTGCTGTGGTGCTGTAAAATGCTGCTGCCGGGGACTGGAATTCCATTAGTACAATTGGAAGAATTTACGTATTAATGCCAGATATGAGCCACAACAGCCATGGAAGCCAGATGTCTTCAAGAATTATGTCTATGGATAACATCATCTGCATGAAATTTTATTTTATTTTTAAAAAATAAGATCTCCTCAACCGTACTGACAATTGTCCAACAGAAAACACAAAGTCATATAACCTAAAAATACAAGTTGTAGTTTCTGGGGTCAGAATGCATCAGAAATAGAGGGAAAATATCGACTGATATTCTGTGCACTACAATAAAATCAGGAAACACAAACTCTTGGAATCTCATCTCAAAGCATTGTATTGTTTATTAAAACCTGAGTGATACAAACCATTTGTATTCCCTATGTGTAGTATCTTAATTACATAATTAAAAACCATACAGTTTTGATATCACAATCTACCTACAAAAGGCTCCTTCTCAAGAGTATCGTCATGATTCCATGCCTCAAAAAAAACTTAAATTGAAAAAAAGTGGAAAGAATTACCCTGAACAGTCAGAAAATAGTTTCGCTTTATTCCTGAAGTGCCGTGTGTTCCCTCATTTAAATATAGCTGGAGAAATGCCAAATGTCCCACCTCATACCAGTCCCTTCTCTAACAATGTCCAGACTTTCAGTGAAAACAGGACACTAAAAGCCACATCAGAAGCAGCAATATGATTATTCTCTGCAGGGTTAAGATGATAAAATGATGTGTAACTACGACATGAACACCAAGAATTCCCCAAGACAGACCAGACTCTGCAAGCTCTCTGGTTTACAAAAAATTTCAAAGAAAATGGAGCATCCTCAGTCAGCATTATGACCTCAGCCTTTCAAAAATAAGCCCTGTTCTTATAGCAGTTGTTTTTTCCAGTGACTGCTCCTGAAGCATTTGCTGAACTTCTGGAGGAGACACAAAAGTCACCACTTGAGCTGCACCTAAAACCACTGGGATCACACAGAGAAGCAAACTCCTCTCTTGTGAAGAAATCCCACAATCTGTGATGGGAACCAAGACCTGTGCTGACGGTACCTGCTGCTGTTGCTTCTTCCAATGCACACAACCTGAGGAGCATTACAGGAGAAGAGGCTGAGCTCTCCAGCTGCGTGTCCAGGGGTGCACACACACCCTCATCTCCTGCAAAGGTCCTGTGAACAACCCTCCTGGCAGAAGGTGAGGTCAGACCCTTCCAGGACTGAGTGTACCATGGATGAGATGGTTTCCACATGAGCTGTGTTGGTGCACGAGCCACCGCACCCGTGGAAAGCAAACCCCAGTAATCCTTCAGGGTAGGGAACGTGATCACATTAACACTTTCTTGGATAGATTAATAATTTACAGAAAACACGTGGTGTGAACTGGAGGTTCATCCACAGCAACCAGCACCCACAGCAGAATCTTAAACTACGGGCATGAAACCTCGTAAATCAAGACCTCTTAAAAAAAATAAATGATTAACTGTTTCAAAACTCAATTTAAATAAAACTACTTCATATCTGCCTTTTTACTTTGGCACTATGGATTAATTATGATTACTGCATAACATAATTACTGTACTTTATTAATAAGTGACCTAACGGGGGCTTAGAATTATAGAATCATAGAATCATTTAGGTTGGAAAAGACCTCTAGGATCATCAAGTCCAACCTTTGTCCAACATCTCCCTGACCCCTAGACCATGTCTCAAAGCGCCACATCTACTCATTTTTGGAACACCTCCAGAGATGGTGACTCCACCACCTCCCTGGGAAACTCTAATTACTCTGCTTGCCCCAATATGGGATCCAACTGGTTCCATCATGCACAGTATGGAAACAAACATCAACACAATAAATGTGTAAGCTGCCATCAAGACTTTTTTCCTTAAGACCTTACACTCGTCGTCTTCTCAGAATTCACACACAGATATTTGTGGCAATAATTTGTATCTAAAAGCAAATAATAAAACAAATTCCCTTTAGATGACTCTTTCTGAAGCACTTCACCAAACACGGCGCTTAGGTGGCATCTGTACATTTGGAGAGGCCATTTAAATACTGATTTTATACAGCAACAAACCAGAGGAGCAGACCAAGTGCAGGACAGCCCTGACTGTGTTTTCCCCATTTCCTCTTTTTCTTTAGGAAATCTCTGTCCCTTCCAGCAGCCATGCACTGAGGTTATGGGAATGGTAACACCATCCAGTGCCTACTGGGGCAAGGTCTGATGGCAAGGAGGGTGGCATTGAGCTGTGGAGGCTCTGAAGACGCTGAAGGGACCTGGAGCATCTCTGTGCCCACGAAAGGCTGAGAGCCCTGGGGCTGGTGAGCTGCACAAGAGAAGACCCAGAGGGGATCTGATCAATGCTGATCAAGAGCTAAAGGGGTGGGGGGCAAGAGGCTGGGGCCAGACTCTTGTCAGTGGTGCCCAGGGACAGGACAAGGGGCACCAGGCACCAAGTGGAAGCCAGGAGGTTGCATGTGAGCAGGAGGAGGTGGTTGTTTGTTGTGAGGGTGTTGGAGCCTGTGCCAGGCTGCCCAGAGAAGTTGTGGAGTCTCCTTGTGTGGAGAGATTCCAAAGGGGCCTGGACACGATGCTGGGCTCCCTGCTCTGGGTGAGCTGCTGGAGCAGGGGGGTGGGACCAGATCATCTTCAGAGGTTCCTTCCAACCTCCACCATTTTCTGTAAAGGAGGAGCTCTGGGAAAACCCCACAGGGATGGTACAATGAGAAGTGCTGAGAAAGCTGCACAGGGATGGTGCAAACAGCAGCCTTCATCATGCATATTTTTCTGGCAGCACGGTTGTCCATGCAGGAGCAAGAGTCCAGCTCCTCAGGACTGGGCAGCAGCTCTACATGAAAGGTGTTGTCATGGATGCTGGCAGATCTTTAAGGACACTTTCCATAGAGCACAAGAGCTCTCGATCCCCAGGTGTAAGAAATTGGGCACAGAAGGGAAGAGACCAGCATGGCTGAGTCGAGATCTGCTGGTCAAGCTAAAAGGCAAGATGGAACTGCACAGACAGTGGAAGCAGGGACAGGGATCCTGGGAGGAGCACAGGGACACTGCCCCATTGTGTAGGGATGGGGTCAGGAAGGCCA
This sequence comes from Brachypteracias leptosomus, assembly GCA_013401335.1. Taxonomy (NCBI): domain Eukaryota; kingdom Metazoa; phylum Chordata; class Aves; order Coraciiformes; family Brachypteraciidae; genus Brachypteracias; species Brachypteracias leptosomus. The sequence goes on from VYZX01031842.1 coordinate 77,752, forward strand.
AGGCGCAGATGGAGCTGAACTTGGCAAGGGATGCAAAGAAAAACAAGAAGGGCTTCTACAGGTATGTCAACCAGAAAAGGAAGGTCAGAGAAAGGTTAACCCCCCTGATGAGTAGCAATGGAGAACTAGTAACGACAGATGAGGAGAAGGCTGAGGTCCTCAACAACTCAGTTTTCACTGGCAACTTCTCTCCTCACAAATCTCAAGTTGATGGCCCATGAGACAGGGACCAGGGAGACAAAGTTCCTCCCCTGTAAGAGAAGATCAGGTTTGTGATCATCTGAGGAAACTGAACATACATAAGCCTATGGGCTGATGAGATACATCCCAGAGTAAAAAGGTGCCTATAGGAAGATCTGGTCACAAGGGTTTGTAGTGACAGGACGAGAGTTAATGGTTTTAAGCTGGAAAAGGGTAGATTTAGGTTGGATATGAGGAAAAAGTTTTTTAGTATGAGGGTGATGGAACACTGGAACAGGCTGCCCAGAGAGGTGGTGGAGGCCCCATCCTTGGAGACATTCAAGGTCAGGTTTGACAGGGCTCTGAGCAACCTGACCTGGTTAGAGATGTCCCTGCTTATTGTAGGGGCTTGGTCTAGATGACCATTGGAGGTCCCTTCCAACCCAAAACATTCTATGACTCTGTGGATGAAAATTTCTTTTTTCAACTACATTTTCACACTCCAAAAATTTAGTTTTCTGCAGGAGAATGACATCTGGCAGGGACTGGCTTTCAGGACACACTTGAAATTTCAATGTGGAGAGGGACAGAAGAAGACTTGTCCGTGACCTACCTGGGAAGAACGACAGTGGAGTGGGGCAGCCAAAGGAGCCCAAACAAGCCCAGAGGAGCTATCCAGGCACGTGCCAACTCGCTCTCGAAAGGAACGTGTTCCTGTACCTGGTCTTTGAGGTGACACCGCGCCCATGAAGCCATCTCAGCAGTGACCTCAGCACACCACCGCTGCCATTCCTTACAGGACTCACCACCCCAGCACCCCACCCCTTACAGGACCCACCACCCCACCCCTTACAGGACCCACCACCCCAGCACCCCACTGCTGCTGTCCCTTACGGGACCCTGACCCCGTGGCTGCTGCTGCCCCACAGCAAACTCTCCCCGTGCTCTTTATTCCCACTCACGCCTCTAATGACACATGCTGGGAAGAAAAGGCGCTGGCGTAACATAATTCAGACATTTTAAACTTTTCTCTCAACTATTTCTGCAGCAGATCTGTTCCATTCAGGCTTTAGAAGGAGGCAGAGAATGGGGTTGAGTGCATCTTTTGTCAGTAACCCCTCTGCTTCCTGCGGTCTCGTAAACAAGCTGCTTTCTTTAGAAATACAGCAGACCTCCAATTTAAATTTATGGAAAGGCTGAACCAGAGGAGCCCACACTCAAATAATTTTAATAACCTATTAAGTTCCGACTTCAGATTCATTTTATAACCGTGTTCCTCGGGGACTAGCACTATCAGGATAAAGATAGAATTTTTTTTCTTTTAAAGATAAATAGCATCATTAATCTGCAACATTTCTTTTCTATTATCTTACAAAATGAGGAGTTATTTTGTTCTGATCTTGAGGTAATTAGCCTTCATTCACTAGCCAGAAAATGTCTGTGTTCTGAAAATTAAAAATGTGTCATTAAGTGGAATTTACCATAATGTCATTTATCTTTATATAGTTCATCAGTGACAGCAATGGGCCTGGGAATCCATCAGCTTTTACCAAGGAAGCATTAAAACAAATTGAAAAACAGAATAATCCCAGGCACTCTTTAACACAGTCAAAGCCATTTGGGTAATTAAATAGTGGTATTTAAAGTTTTAATTTAGATTTCCCCCTCTGTTCATCGGCAGTCAAATGAGATGTTCATATTCATAACTGTTTGTAATAAAGGGTTTCATAAAGCAAACGGAATATCAATGCCCTTAGAATTAAAGAGAACACAGAGAAACCTTTCGAGTGCAGAAGGGAAGTTCATTCCTACCACACCCTATTTTATGTGGTGACTTTGCCAATAAGCCCTCATGGCACCCGGGTCGTTCTGCACACTGATAATGCACAAATCCTACGGAGTCTGTGCTGAGCAGCTACTGCTCCCTTCACCTGCATTTCTTGTCTTCCAGCGCTTCCTTACAGGGAAAACCCAACTTTGAGAACTTGCACAGTTTGCCTCCTGTTCCCATTGTTTTCCAATTGTTTGCATATTAATCTCAAACATCTTTTATCTTGTATGTTCAGCTCTGGAGAGGTTATTGTTGTGTTGTGCTCCTGCAGCTACCGCGTGCACCCAGGAAACCCGAACATCGTATAAATAGCGCCAACAATAATTATTTGGGGACGCAAACGGAATCGCTAATGAGCAAGCCCTGTAACTGTCATCAACTTCAGGGGAACTTCTTTTTTAAAATGTATACAGGCAAAATATTCTGGAAATGCTTATTACAGCCTCAGAGCAGCCCAGTTCAACCCAGAACAGCTCATGTGAATTGGCCCAGGCGGGCATCCTGCCCGGCCCTGGGTGGTCAGTCAGCATGAGCTTCTGGAGACCACCCCAAGGACCAGCTGACATTGGCCATGGGTGACTAGCAGAAGGACTATGGCTCTCCCAGGAAGACCATCGGTACCACTACCTACTGAGATAAACCACAATCAAACCTTAACTGCAGGATACAGCTCTAAATTTGCTAATTACAGTTTAATGATGTTTAATTACAATCTCCCCAACAGGAGAACCAGCATCTGAAGCTTGCTAGCATCCCTCTAACTAAATGCTATTAAAGCCTACTGCTAGTTCTTGCCAAAATTAAACTAGACAGATAAAATTAAGTAGTTCCTCATGAAACAGTTTCAACCGAAATAAGTCTGACTAGTGAAACTTCCAGCACATGCACATCCTCACCAGTGTGCTATTGGCTGGGACACCGTTATTTAAAATACAGAAAAAAAGCATATTCACTTTGTTCTGAGTGCAGCTGGACCTAAATTAGACCAAAAGTGTCAATAGTTCAGTGAATGATTTTTGTTCTCTTCTTTTACATGGTAAAAAAAATGTTAAAAGATTTGGCTTGTTTTCAAATGAGAATTCTAAAACTTTTGTTCACTCCCTTTTAAATAAAGCTGAAAATCCCCCAATTATGACTCCAGTTGCAATGCTACAGAGACTTAGATGCGCATTTTTGCAGAACCACCTCAGATGTTCTATTTTTCAGTGGTGGGCAAGGTATTAGGCAAGAAAAGATACTCTTAGAGAGCATCATAAAAAAATGTTAGAAATCTGAGTGCCTCTGGAATTGTCCATGTATGCAGTGGAACAATATAGCACAGCATAACTTAGAGACCACGTAAAATCAGCACAAGTTTAACAAGTCGATGGATGCCACAACACTGATGATAAATCAGGATGTACCATTTTCTGCTATACCCCTATTCCTCCTTTGTTGAAAAATACTGCGATTTTTATCACACTTGCACAAAAAAGTTCAGTAATACACCCTTCAAGAAATGATGGGGGTTTAGTAGCATAAATTTTCTCTTCTGAAAATAATGAAATATTCTGTTTTGTTATCCTTCTGAAATATCTTCCCAAACTTACTTACCTCTAATGAACACCATTCCAGCAATTTTTTTTCCCTTTCTTTGTTTTTACATACATTTAACTGATGCCTTTGAGTCATTACTGTGCATTAACCCTTCCGGGGCAGGGTCACACCAGCACACTTGGACTTCAAGCTCTACAGCCCTGCTAGATTTCACTCCATTTCACTCCTTTTTACAGCCCCTTTGTCCACAGCTTCACTTCAACTCGTGAAGCAAGAGGTCTCGTGAAATTGTTCCATTTCTAATGCCTCCCATCCAGGCAGTGAATAAATGCACCTTTAAAATTGCCGTGGAGATCTGGATGAGCCGTAGAGTTGACAAGATAAAGTCATGTACAAACATCACAGAAACACCTGCAGAACCTGCTGGAATTAACTGATTAACCCCACTTGTTAAATATAAAGCCTGGTCACCTAAATCACAGCCTGTTTCTAAAGGCATTTGTGGAAGGACACAGACAAGATGGTACAAAATTATCCCTTCTATGTGGCAGCAAAGTAACTTAATAAACTTAAATATGGGAGTGACCAAAATAAAGATAAAGTTAAAGCTGAGATGTGGCAGGAGGTGTTCCAGGAGAGGAGGCAGAAACCTGCCTGCCCACCCTGGGCAGCTGGAGCATCCCCTGCAGAGCTGGAGGCTCTGTGATGGAGCAGGGACCATCCATCCCACACCTATGAGGACAGCAAGCGGGTGCACAGGGGACTGAGATAATGGAGAAAACCAAGATACACTTCTACAGGAAAATGGAGGAACCAGAACATTTCCACCACCCTGGGCAGCCCTGATGGGACTGAAAAGCAGCACCTTTACAGCTGCCCAGATGAGTGAATGGTGACCAGCAGCACAGACCAAACAAATGCAGATATGCTCCTTAAAACACCCTCTGCACCACAGCTCTGGGTGGCAAACATACTCAGTGTGATGTCTGGATGTGCCCCTTATCCCACAAACCACGGGTACCTGCCGGGGCAACAAAAATAGCCAGACTTTCGGTAATGTGAACCCTATTCTTGTAACATTTAACTCAACTTCCTGTGTCTTTGTGTTATTCAAGGAAGTGAAACTCATGCATAGCATGTTTATATTATTCCCCCTTATAGTAGACGTGCAGACAATGTCAGGTCTGGAGAGATAAGAGCTGCCTCTAGGACATGAATTCTCATGAGGATTAGACAGCCACCATCTGGGGCCTCGCGTTTATCTGCAGCAGCTGCAGCCTAAATATCAGCACTGGATAAAAACGGGTGCTGGTCCTGAAGTGTTTAACAAGTTGCTGCAACTTGGTTTCAATTACACTTTGCTGTCTTTTGAAAAAAAAACCGAAAGAATAAACAACAGAGCAACCTCCCTTCCCAGCAGCAAAGCGCCAACGGGCACTCACCGCTGCTCTGTGACCCCCATACTGCCCCCAAACCCCCAAATTACAATAAAAAAGATGAAAAGGTTTGGTATAAAGGCTTTATGAAAAACAGGACACGGCAAGAAGGACCAAGTGCTTTCAGTGCTCTTGCCTGTTGGTGTTGGCTGAAGAGCAAAGCTTCTGAATGCCCAAAGCAGGAGAGGCACCACAGAGTGTCTGGGGGCTGCAAGTGGGGGTCTCCTGAACATTCAGAGTTTTCCTGCAAGGAATCAAAGGTCACTGTCAGAGCCATTGGACTTTAAATGTCTCACAACCCGGCACCCAGAAGAAATGGGAATGGGGGTGGGGGCTGGCAAACCCCTTGTGCCTGCTCCCTGGCCTAGCCTGTGGACAAACAACTCCAGCACAGGGATTGCCCTTGTCCTGGCAGCAGAAAGAGCTCCTGCCTGGAGATATTTGGCACTTTCTTCTATAGTTACTCTTTTCTTCCTTAACTCGCTTGTTTTCTGCTGCAGCTGCATCTTGGTTTGCAATTCTGTTATGCAAATCACAGGGCACTACCTAAAAACAATCAATAAACCTCATTAAAATAATTACATTTTTGAAAGGAAGCACTGCTGATGAAAAAGCTGTTTAAAAGGGTATGGAACACAATAACCAGCAGGAGGAAGGAGAAATTTTGGCGTGATCTCTGGGCATGTCTTTCCAAGCTGATGCTTCAAAATGCAGAAGACTCGTGGGCTTCTGAGAGTTTAAAAAATTGGGGTTTTAAAGGATGCTTTAAAGACCTGTCCCATCATGCTGCTGTGGTGGTGAACTGGGGGGGGTTCCTCCCTTCACCCTGCTCCCATGCCCCTGGTTGCCTCTGCTCTGGTACACAGGTACATATCCTGTATCCAGTGCCAACACCTAACCAAGACTGAGGTGAAAGGTGCCCATTTTGGGGCAGCTGGAGAAAGCAAAGTGCCTCCTGGGCATGTTCTGCACAAGAGGGAGCAGCTCTCAGGCTGGACCTGCCAGCTGTCAGGGCTGACCTAACCCAGGAGCAAAGAAAAAACATTCTCTTCCAGCAGGAGAGAGACTCCAGCATTTTTCCATGATTCTGAGACATCCTCAAATCTGGGTCAGAAGCTCCCATTATTGAACCTGCCACCGTTCTCCTGAAGCTGGCTGGAAATGCCATAGAATCCCAGATTGGGAGGAACCTCAAGGATCACCTGGTCCAACCTTTCTTGGCAAAAGCATGGTCTAGACAAGATGGCCCAGTAATGGGTCCACTACGTCCTGTACCAAGTAGCAGGAAATGGGTTGGTGAAGCCTTTAAGATAAGTCAGCCAAAGCAAGGACATGCAAGATGAGCAGAAAGTAATTAAAATATGCCTGGACAAAGCCTGCAACCACTCTACACATCCCCGCAGTAGAAGCCAGATATTCCCTGACAAGATGTCTCAATGAGTGGCACTGAGTGACCCACCACTGTAGAAGAGGTGATGCTTCAGCACTGAGTGTTCACTGTCCAGCCAGACATGATGCTTAAGCATTTCAAGAACATATTGAAAATGTTTCTCACATTTCAATATGTATTTTTCAAAAACATTTTGAAAATGTGAAATATCTAAGTCCATACTAGAACTTTAAATAAAGCCAAGTCTAATTAGGAGATCAATTTTAGACTTTTTTTATTTATTTATTAGAACAAGCTACAGGAGCCACAGGTTGTCCAGGAGAAGTGACTGAAGCAGAGCATCTGACCAGCTCGTGCTGTCACCCTGACTGACCACAGCCCATCTCATACTAAGCCAGGACTTGTGAGGTCACTGCAAGGAACTGGCAGGTGTCCCTGTTCCTTCTGTGCAGGACCAGCATCCATCAACTCAGGGAGAAGCACGCATCAGAAATGTCATCAGACGTCTTAGGAAAGACAGAGAGAACCTGCTGTAGCCAGCAGACAACCAGGTTCTCAACAGGGCAACCAAATCCCCTTCACCCACTCATTGCCCATGCTCAAGCAGCTCTTCATGGCCTCCGGGATGTGGCTTCATGCAGCTGTGGTGCTGGGACTGGTCAACTGGCACCAGCACAAGAGCCTCTGCTCCATCTGCTCAAACATCAAAACCAGTCTGGATGTGGAGTAAGTAACCCACCTCCTGCCCTCTGGACTAAGAGGCAGAGAGGTATTTTGGGAAGATCTGCAAAGTTTATGCTTCAACACAGCCATCAGCCATGGAAAACCTCCCAGAAGCAAGAGTCCAATGTGGTGAAGGAGCTCATAGGACAAACTGGTTTGGGAAGAGCCCCCAACCTCTTCAACAGAGATGGCTTGGGACAAGGGAATCCAGGGCATACTGAAAAAAAGACCAGCTTCTGCTTCTTCCAAGGGTGACCGGGAGCCATGATCAGTTACAACACACCCAGGGCTAGCAGCAGGATGGGACCCTCCAGCCAAGACAGGACAGACTCTGAAACCAGCACCCCCAGCAGTGCCTCAGAGCTGCCCCCATGCTGTGCAGCCTTCTGGAGATGATCCTCTCCCTCCTCCAGGTGACTCTCCAACCACACCAGCTCCTGTGACCCAGCTCTGTGGATGGTGGCACCGGACTGGGCAGCTGCTGCTCAGGGGATGGACTCCATGGACCGTCTGCTCTGTGCCACTGTGAACCTGCATGCAGCTTGGGTGCCCAGAGCAGCAAGGACCACGGCCCCAGAGACACCCATTTCCAAATACACCCATCTCCCTTCACACTGCAAAGGAGACAGATCACAGAAGAACAGTAAAAAGTGAATTACAGATAACAGCCTTTGCTGTTCTGCCTACAAAGGGCTGGGGCCACCTGTTGCCTTCGAGACATTTTAGAATCATAGAATCATTTTGGTTGTAAGAGACCTTTAAGAACATCAAGTCATCAAATCATAGAATGGTTTGGGTTGGAAGGGACCTCAAAGATCATCTAGTTCCAACCCCTCTGCCATGGCAGGGACACCTCCCACTAGACCAGGTTGCTCAAGGCCCCATCCAACCTTCCTATGAACACCTCCAGGGAATGCATTTGCAAATTTTAGTTTTGTATAACATTTAAAAGCATAAATACATATGCAATTTTAAATGCCTAAAATTCAGTTTCCAACTCCAAGAAGTACTGTGTGCAGTAATCTTCATTGATGATGAAACAATAGTTGTATTTCTGTAACAAATAACCCTGTATGTCCTGCTTTCCACCTGTCCTACTCTTGCCAGACACCCTGTCCACACGCCGAGTCCATCACGCTTCTGACGTGCAAGTACAGCTAAAAAAGATGGACTAGTTTTGTGTAACTACAGTGACATTTGACAAGAAGATGCTGAAAACTGAGTTGCAATTCTCCTGTGCCAGCAATGTATGTGGTGTAGGAGAAGGGCCACCACCACAGTCCTCACATCACTTGGGTCAACAGACTCATTTTGGAGCATCTTAACTCCCCGTTCCTGGGGACTGGGATGTTGCAGGCAAACTGCTGCCTCCATCAGCTTTGCTGAATCATAGTCATGGAATCGTTTTGGTTGGAAGAGACCTTTAAGATCACCAAGTCCAACAGCTAACCCATGCTACTGGTTGGTAAACACATTCATTGCTTTAGTTTCAACCATTTCCTTCTGCACTGTTTCAGAAGTACAAAGGGAAAATGGATAGAGCTGAAAAGCACCAAACACTTCAGCACCCAAACTCTGCTGCAATTTGACCTCCTTTAAGCACTTCAGATGCTGCAATTTCTAGCATATTTTCTGTCACTTTAAACATTTTCCTAAAACCACCAAATATAAAGGTATAAGTGAAAGGCCATGAGGACAAAAAGTGGGTTCCACTCTGTATCAGTTTCATGCAAAGCAAATATGGTTGATGGCAACCCCTGGCTCTCATTTCACAGCCTGCACTAAATCAGGCCATTAAAGACAGATGGAGGAAGTGAGCAAAATGTGCACAGTTTGCTGGTAGGTACTTAACACCACCCGTTCTGCCAGGAGACACTGCTGGGACAACCTGGCCACATACCATGATGCTGCAAAGGGTGGCCAACATCTGGACCCCAACATCTGAGCCTCGGTGTTCCCTCATCTCTGCTCTGCATAGGGCAGCACTGGTCCCTCTCCTCAGCCCATGCCACTGATGTGCCCTCTGTGGAATGGCTGCTTCCAGGGCCATGCTTTGCCCAGCCAGACCCACTACTCTCCGCAGCTTTTAACGTTCTCCTTTGGATGCTCCCATGGCCAATGAAGACACGTTGAAATTTCACTGGAAGGGGTTTTAACAGCCACTGAGCAAATGGTTCCCTGCTGCGTTTCTAACAGAGACAGCAGCACCGTACAGTGAGACCCAGAGCATGCTCAGGGAGGTTAAAAAAAAACCAAAACAACAAAAAAGCCCAAGCATGACTGCCCTAACGCAGTGAAAGGCAACTACAATAGATGTGGTGATCGACACACGTTATTTTACCCGCCTAAGGCTCTGTAGAGACAATTACATGCTTAAACATTAAGATTTCCTAAGCTGGCTTACCAGGCTCCATCAAATAGTTTGAAGGATCTATTTTACAAGAAGATTGTTTAAAAGTTGATGAATAAAAGGAATGGAAGCAGGAAAATATATTTTTCAGAAGAAACATTGCTTCCTGTAAAATAAGTAAATAGCAGTATAGAAGGGGTTTGCATTTTCCCCAAATGAAAGCAAGTTTATCAATATAATTATTAAAATCAAATTTCTAAATTTAAGTTGTAATTCCTTGAAATTGCCTCTTGCACTGAAAGAACAAAAAAGGAAAAAAAAAGGCTAAGTAGTGCTTCCCATGACTAAATGGATTAATTCTTCAGTACAACACAATTACTGCTCTCCACACAGTTTCTGCAGACATCTAAATAAACATCCAAAGCTTATTTTATGCCAGGAAAAGATCCATTCCAAGGAATAACCCAAATGCTAAAAAGTGGGCTTTTTGTGTAAAAAAAAAAAAAAGAGCAGCTCCATGGGGAAACGGGAGCAGGGAACGGACATTTTGGTGGGTTCTGAGGTGGCACCTGCTGACAAACAGATATCTTTGTTGGAGCCGCGCTGCTCACACGCCTGTTCCACTCCTGGATGTCTTTCTCCAAGTCATTTTCTCCTGGTGTGGGGGGCTCAGCCTCAGCCCGCCCGACCTTTCGGAGCTGAAGAGGAGGAGGAGAAGGAGAAGCAGGAGGAGGAGGAGGAAGAGGAAGAGAAGTGAATGTGGAGGTCAGCGTGGAGCCGGTTGCGGCAGAGTCAGGAGCAGCCGAATGCGGCCGCTCCGGGTCCGGCCACCCCGGTGAGCCCCGGACAAAGGCCGTGCCAGGACCGAGCGGCATTTCTGGCAGGGGGGAGGCTGCTCGAGCCCCTGCCGTGCAAGGAAGAGGAGGCTGCCAGAACACTCTTCTCCCACCACGGCCAACACAAACGCCCTGCACCACGGTTCTGAGTGTAGAGATGGGACCGGCTGTGATTTCTGCATGGAGGGGATCTGCATTTCTAGGTGGTTACATGGTGCTTTTGATGGACACCCCACATCATACTTTCTCTAAGAAAGGGAAAGCTCAGGAGCTAGAAACCACCCTCAGTAGAATGACGGGAATACCCCAGCTTCTAAATTCCCCTAATTTCTGACACCTCACAAAAAGGCCGAGCAGACAAGGCTTGTCCTGCTCCCTCCTGCCCTCAGCAGGGGCTGAGCTCTTCACATCGGTGTCACCTGGTTCATACCAAGCTATGCTGCATTGATGTTGAATCCCTGATTTGTATTTAACAAGATACCTCGTCATCTACAGACAATTCTCATTTTCCATCCCTCTCTCAAGAGCATCCCACATTTCAGCAGTATCTCCATGACTGTTCAATGCTGACTTAAATGGGGGGAAAAACAGCATCGTGTCTCAAAATGAGTGTAAAAACACAGCGTTTGGGGGTGTACTGCCTGATGGATTGTTGTTAAAATACAGCAATGACAGAACATGAATACACGTCATATTTCTACGTCACCACTGCATTTCTAATGGTTTAACAAGGAGCTTGCTCACAGGTGAGGTTCAGCCCAGACTGTCCTCAGGTCAAGGCATGCTACCAAAAGGCTGCATTTTATGCTGAGTTCAGCACATTTGCTTAAACCCTTTCTCTCCAACATGTTTATCAAGATTTCTAACAATGAAATGACCACTGGAAGAGTTCAGAAAGTTCTCCTTTTCCCACAGAAGATGGTTCATACTCTACATGACAACCACAGATGAAACATCACCGGGGAAGAGAACGGGAGACTGGGAAGAAGGATCATAAACATGCTTGCAGCTGGGCTGTCAAAAACCACAATTATCACATTAACTGTTGTTCAAATTTGTGTGCTTGAGTAGAATCTCAGTGTTACCATAACACTGGTCTGTGAAGGACTCAGGGGCACCTTATCAAGCACCCTTCAGATTCCTGCCCTGCTGTGGGAAAGATCTAAGCACATTGCTAAGCACCTGCAAGACCCTTGATATATGGGAGAAAACAGCACGTTTTTGGCTCAAGCTTTAGCTTTCACTCACTAGCAAGGTGGAGGCTGCTGTGAAGACCCCCTAGTTCGCAAGGGAATGAAAATAAATTGACTGCATCTCAGCGATGGTTTTGTGGTTGTTCTGTGTCCTGCCTGTGCTGGCTCACACAATCACCATGTCTCTTTTTATTACTCCCGGTGACTGCAACTCGCCACAAGTAAATAAACTTAATCAGCATTTTGTTAAGGACAAGGAATACCTGGTAAGAGCATCTGGCTGTGTCAGCAACCTCTGACCAGCTGCTCAGGGCAGGAGAGAGTGCAGAGCTCTCTGCATCCAGCCAAAACCACAGGAGATGGAGTTCTCCAAAATCAGGTGCTCCAGAAAGTGTCTTTTTTTTAAATCTCTTTTTTTTTTCCTCACCAGAAACAGGCTGATGAGGTTCTGAATTCTAGGTAATATAAAATCCTGCAGAAGCTTAGCTCTGTGTGATATTTTAAGGGTTAAAAAGTGAACAGAGAAGATGCATTTTAAAAAGCACAAAAGCACAGAGGAATGCCCAGAAGTACCCTGTGCTGAGGAGGGATGGCTTCATTTCAATACTCATCAAAAGTATGCTGAACTCCAGCACCTGGCACCTGGTGCGCCCAAATTTCCTTCACCTCTTGACTGTACATGAGAAGTTACCTGTTCCCAAACACTTTAGTGCTTTAGTGCAGGATGGCACAGAACTGCTACTGCGCTGGTTCGAGAGGCTTATACTGTCTTTAATGAGGTGTTTCCTAATTTGCTTTCCAAATGCATCCTCAGGCACAGCTGATGTAAGGACACAAACACCCCCCACACCTGATAAAGCTTCCCTCAAACCAGGACCCTCTTGTCCTTGAGAGCAGGATGCTGGATTCACCAGTTTTGGGTTCTATGCTGCTTACAGAGACTTCTTTAATTCTGTTAATGTCAATAAAAGAAAGAAAAGTTCTGCAGATAAGTGTGTTGGTTGTTTCCTGGGCTGGCAGGAAGCAGAGGGCTCTGCCAGCTGTACTCAATGTGTTTGTAAAACCATAAAGATTAAACAGTATAATGTTATAAATCCTATTACACTATATAATCTCTAAATTACAGTCAAGTGGATAAAAAAATACACAGTCTGTTAATGAACTTTACATTTTCATGATGCTATTTGCCCTGCACAGAAGAATTGTGTTACTTTGGGTAAAAAGTTTCTGGAAGCCCATTTCTTGTCGCTGCCACATGCGGCGCGTCCTGGGAACCTCTCCCTGGGAAACGTTGGTGATCTCCTCACTCACATCCTCTCCACCCTCACTGTGTCTTCACCAGAGCTTTGCATGGCAGCAAGAAAGGAAAAGGTGGTGGCTTATTGAGATGGGTACTGAACAAAGACCTCAACCCCCCGCTGCCCCCTTCCCAATAACTGGGACAGGGTGTTGGGCAGCAGGGTGGCAGGACAGGGCTGGCACATGCTCACAGGCACCACCATCGCCCCGGGCACCGCCATCACCCCGGGGCACCGCAATTGTCCCCGGGCACCGCCATCGCCCCCAAGCACTGCCAATGCCCCTGGGGAATGTCATCGCCCCCGGGCACTGCCATCACCCCGGGCACCGCCCTCACTCCGGGCATTGCCATCACCCCCGGGCACCACAGAGCTGCATCGCAGCCTCTGCAGCCTTCCCGACTGGAAACCGACCCTCTCTTCGTGCCGGGGCGTCGGGAGCAGCGAGGGGAGGGCTGTGCAAAGCACCATTGTGTGGGGAGGAAAAAAGTATCTTTGTCTGTCCTGGTGGCTCGGAACGGAGGGAGCTGGTGTTTCAGAAACAGCTTTTTTGCCATGGATGAATGAGTCTTCCCGATCCCCTATAAATAACATGGAAACTAATGTAAATCTGCGAAGCCACAAAGCCCCACCAGTGCCTCCTGGGCGGGTTTTTAAGGCATCGGGTTGTAAAGCTGCAACTTTCTGACCAACAGCTGAAGCAACATGGTTTCATCTGAAGAATCATATCCACCAAAAACCCCTGAAGTTTCAGAATAGTTTCACACCAACAGCGGCAACAAACCTTAAACAGTGAAAATCAGCAATTCTGAACACAGCAAACACAGGAGGCAGCATGCTGCTCTGCGGGCACAGGGCTGTAAAATCCCAGTAGCTTTATTTTCACTGGTAACAGTTAAAAAAAAAAAAAAAGCAAAATTAGTTTCAAACAAATGTCAAGGCTACAATCACTTTTCTAACCTTCAGAATGTGCCAGGATCAGTAAGAACAGGAGCGTGTGAGGAAAACTGCAGGAGGAAAACACCTCCTTGGCAGGTCCAAACTGCAAAACAATGAGAGGGTGCGAACAACCTACTGCACAGCCTCCCCTTGGGCACCCAGGGAAGGGTGTGCAACCCAGGCATCCACACTACACAGACATTTACTGTACTGCTGCTCATGGAAGCTAAAAAAAACGACATCACAAAACCAAATCAATGGAGAACCACTTCTCCAGTGACATCTTAACAAGGCCCACCACGGCCGAGCTATGCAGAGCTCTGTGTGGGTTCCACCTCGCCCTTGGTGCTGTAATTCAGGTTATAAAATGTCTGTTGCTGTAACTTTGAGAGCAGGATTTGAAGGGTCTGGCACCCCTGAGTCTGCAGCACGATGGTCTGGATGTGGGAGTTAACAAATTCATCTCAAATTCCTTAATTCCACAGGTTGGAAGATTTTACATTTTCCCTCTGAGCGGTCACAGAACTCAGCATTTCTCAGCAGAAAGTGGGTTTGTGGAGGCAGACGTCTGCCACACCGTGTCACCAGGCAGCCACGTCTCACTGTCCATCTGCCCATGTGGGACACTGCAGGGACACAGCGAGTGCCCCTCGCAGTGACACTCGGAGCTGGGCACTGGGACGTGGAGCTGCCAACTCCAGCCTCCCCTTCCAGCAAGCAGAAAGCAGGATTCCCAGATGGGGACCCAGCACCTGGGGACCTGGAGCAGAAGGATGGGGACAGCTGCGAGGCATGGGTCAGGCAGGAGGAGCTGCATCAGCTGCACCTTCAGCTCCTGCTAGGAGGAGGCATTGCCACATGTATGAGTAGATGTGGTGCTTCAAGACATGATCAAGGGGTCAGGTAGATGGTAAAGGCTGGACTTGATGATCCTGGAGGTCTTTTCCAACCTAAATGATTCTGTGATTCTATGATCTATCTGCTCAGTGCAGCACTGAAAAACCATCCTCCCAGCAGGCTCCATCTGATCCTCTGGCTGGAATCAGAGGAAGGACCAGAAGGGGATGAGAAAGGTCATGGAAGGACACAGGTGAGGGAAAGGGCTGCCAGCAGGAACACAAATCTGAGATTTCATCTGAGGTTTGGGACAGAGACAACCCAGGTACTAGGCACAGCCACATGGATCCCTCCCTCACCTTGCCTGGGCATCCACCAGAATGAAAATGTGGATATTTCATAGTCCAACCCAATGGCTACAGGAGCTGGGGGCACAACTGACTCTGTTTATTTGGTGCCACTTACTTCAGCTTTTTACGTTTTCCAAGTCCTATTTTATGTTCTGTGACTGGCCAAATAATCGCACATCCCACACACCACTTGCTTATCAGCTACTCTATAACAATATTCTGTGGTAGTGCCTTCAAAATATTTCTGCTGGTCCTATTTGCTCTTTTCCTCTTTTGTCATTAACTCTGTCCTGGTTTGTCCAGGATAGGGTTAATTTTCACCAGGAGTTGCTATTCAATACCATGCTGTTCTGGCAGGGTTTAAACCACCACAAACTCTTTCTGGCAGTTTTATGTAGCACATGTCTAGATTCCTTGAAAAAATGAAAAGGACCTCTACTGAGCATCATCTCTTCTCTGTGCCATGGACAGGCTGAAGCTCTCAGGTAAGAGGGTGGTGAAATGATATCCTTACAGTCACCCCTGGAGAGGGACAGCATTCCTCATTGTCTACAGGTGGCTTCATGCAGAAATGTCACTGCACCTTCCATCACCTGCACATGGTTCAAAGCGCAGGGTGAAGGTGTCTCAGGTAAACACGTCTCTTCTGCTAGATGATAAAAACACAGCCTGTCCAGGAGACCCAGAGGAAAATCTGCTCAAGAGGTTTCTGGAGCTCCCTAGTGCTCAGGCCATACCCACACGTCTGCTGATCAGGGCAGGCTCTTGCTGGGGAGACCTTCCCTCAAGGAGGAGGACACCATCCTGCAACAACTCCCACACTGGAAGCACAGTGCCTTCATGAACAGACCCAGTGGTCAGCTGCTGGGGGAAGCTACAGTAAAAGAATCCACACCACAACAATCTGGTCCTACCCAGACGTGGGTCAGAAGGGTTTTAACATGAACAGGAGACCCAGGGATGTCAAGGTACTCCTGGCTGTGCTGCGAAGAGCCAACACCTGGGCGTTGTGTCCCATACTTTAAGGCCTGAAGGAAACCAGCATAGCCACTGTCTTCTCCTCCTTCTGCAACTGGGCTCTGCTTGCTTCCCAGAACCACTAATTTTCATGGAAACAAGAGAATGAGCTCAAGATCCTTCAGATTTCTCTGGTTCTGTTCACAGCACTAACGGGAAAACCCAGTTCTGGAGCTGGCAGATGTCTGCAGGGTGGTGTGTCCACCAGCACTTGTGGCCACCTGCTACCTGAGGCTTTCCAGGTGATCCACAGATGTGAATCCAGATTACAAGGTGCTGCTCAATCCCTCTGCCATGCACCTCAGCAACCACGACACTTTCCTGTGAGGGAGTCTGATCCTGTCCCAGGCTGCCCAGAGAGGTTGTGGAGTCTCCTTCTCTGGAGAGATTCCAAACCCACCCAGACACAATGCTGGGCACCCTGCTCTGGGTGAGCTGCTGGAGCAGGGGGGTTGGACCAGATGATCTCCAGAGGTCCCTTCCAGCACCCACCATGCTGGGATTCTGTGACACTGTCAGATGGTGAGAGATTCCCACAGGGTTCAGGCAGAAAAACAAGTACAGAAGGAAGAAGATACCCCCCAAAAGGAAGGTTCACTGAGTTTTTTTCCCAGCATTAACTGAAAAAGGATGTAAACAATTTCCAAAAATGATAATTGAACCACAAAGGCTAAACTGAAGTAGTAAGTTATGGCTTGTATGAGGCTGCTTTAAGTTTTAACATCACTGCACAAAATTAAAACACTATCATAAAAATTTAGTCAAACACCAGATTTTGTATTTTTTTTCTCCAGTGTAAAATACACAGAGTACAACATAGATGTACTTGTTTGACTTTATGACTTATGCAAAGCATCACCTATTATTCCAGTGCAAGTCTCCTTAAATAAACTTTTCTAAGACATTGTGGAAATGGAGGTTGTGGATTAGCAGCAGCGAAAGATGAGGTCATCTAGGCCCATTGAGAGGCGTTTTGAGACCTCGCGGGGCAACAATAGCGGAACTTCAGCAAATCCTCTGAAGTACACCCCCTTGTTTTCCACGCAGCCTGGATTAGTCTTGAGCTTCTAGATCTAAAAATACAATAACCCTTTCACTCATATATAATAAAGAGAAATAGACTATACTAAAAAAAACCCCTAATAGGTTTATTTACATGCCCAGCACATAGAACTCTTCTGTATTTACAATACAGAGGGCAAAACAATACAAAACAAATGGCAATTCAAAGGAAATGGGGTTTTTCCAAGCCCTTGGGATGCAGTTTGCCATTTTCACAGCAGCATTCATGTCTCAGACAGCCAAGAGCACAGGGCTCTCGTAATAGCACAGCCATATTTTAACAATACTATAAGAAGGAACAAATTCACACGTGCAATTGGGTCCACCAACAACTCCTGAAGGCATGCAGAAGGCACGGCTGAGCACCGTGGGCTGCTCTCCTAGTTCAGGGTTACTTTTGGCAGTTGAGGTGTGTCTGAGGGAGATCCCACAGCTGGGAAAGAAGAACTTCACTGCCAATCTTAACAACAGGAGGCCAAGGTTAAAATATGTAATTATATATAATATATATTTTTATGTAAATGCATATTTGACATTTCAAAGACACAGAAAAAGAATTGAACTTGTGACTCTTTGAGGTCTCCCAAGGTGCTCCAGCAATAGGAGAAAAGGAAAATAACTGCACTGGTAAGCTATAAATAACCCTTGGTTTGTGCTGGTGAAGAGGAAGAACAAGGGGCTCCACTCGGCACAGATGAGAGTAGGGCATTTCACAGAACTGCCAAAATTGGAAAAGACCTTTAAGATCATCCAGTCCAGTCACTAACAAAACACTGACAAGTTCCAGACTAAACCACATCCACAAGCACCACGTCTATAGGTCTTTGACACCGCTCCATGGATGGGGACTCCACCATTTCCACGCTGCACACAGACTTCTACACTAGAACTTTAGCACTTGACCTTTTCTGAGCTGCCATCACTTCATGCTGTGGGAACAATGGAAAGGGGTCTTCAAAGGCTGGGGACAACCAGACCTGCTAAGGGTAAGTGGGGAAAAACAGCGTTACTGTTTCCTACAGCAGCTACCCTGAGCCTTCAACATAGAGAGGAGGAAACACGGAGAAAGGAGTCCATGACTGCTGTTTACTTCCTCCAGCACTGAACAGTCCCCCAAGGGCTTTATAATGAAGGGACCATGGTTTTAAACCCCACCATCACAAAGTGGCTAAAACCAGGAACCACAAGCACCATCCTGTGGATGCCATGTAGACATCACAGAGGACCTGGATGTCATGTAGGCATCACAGAGGACCAGCCCCCAGTGTGGACTGTTTGGTTCCAGTTAAAGACAAGACAAAAATTTTACACTATTTTCCTCAACTACCTTAGTATGAAAGGGACTTAAGTACACCCTGACCTCTCACAAAAAGTTATTTTTTCAGTTTTAGAACAGAAGCAAGATGAAATGACTGTAGGTCTTCCCGAAATAGCTAATTTCTGCATTAAAAACCCCAAAACCTCAAGAAACTGTCTTTTTACCAGTAGAAACGAAACACCAGCTCTCATGAAGCACATGAGCTCTGCAAAGCTGGACAGCTACTTAAAATCTCTCAGGAACAGAGAGCAAAGAGGAATGAAGTTGACTGCACAGGCTCAGAGAGAAAAGCACAAATGGACTGAGAAGAACAGGCACCAACTGGAACCCAGGAGGTTCCATCTTAACGTGAGGAGACACTTGTTTGGTGTGAGGGTGTAAGAGCCTGCCCCAGGTTGCCCAGAGAGGTTGTGGAGTCTCCTTGTCTGGAGAGATTCCAAAGGGGCCTGGACATGATCCTGGGCCCCCTGCCCTGGGTAAGCTGCTGGAGCAGGGGGGTTGGACCAGATGATCTCCAGAGGAGATCAGGGGGTGTTGAGCCTGGAGAAAAGAAGGCTCAGGGGAAACCTTCTGGCTCTGCACAACTCCCTGAAAGGAGGTTGGAGCCAGGTGGGGTCGGGCTCTTCTTCCAGGGAACAAGCAACAAGACAAGGAAATGGCCTCAGGTTACAGCAGGGGAGGTTTAGGTTGGACATGAGTCAAAATGTCCTCCACAAACGGGTTGTCCAGTCCCAGCCCAGGCTGGGCAGGGCAGTGGTGGAGTCCCCATCCCTGGAGGGGTTTCCAAGCCATGGAGATGTGGTGCTGAAGGACGTTGTTTAGTGGTGCCCTGGCAGTGCTGGGTTAATGGTTGGACCTGATGATCTTAAAGGTCTTTTCCAACAAAACTGATTCTATGATTCTATTCTATGCTGAGCAGGAGCAGAGCTTGCTCGGTGTGCGGTGGTGGCAGGCCCCGGGCACCCCCATGGGCAGGGGGTCACCACAGAGGTCCAGGCAGAGCCTCGTCTGATGGATGATGGGAAGGACAAGCTCTGAAGCCACCGCTCCCTGGCACATCCCCGCACAGGCACCTCCAGGAGCCCCAGCTACCCTTGTTCAGTGCTGCTGGAGATTTCTGGCTGGAGGAGCTCCTGTGGTTTCACTGTGCACCTTGAACAAGCCGTCACTTGATGGAAACCAGCCACAGGGTTGCCCTGCTGTGTGTTGGACACCCACCTCCTGCACCTCCCAAGCCTCCCTCGGGCACCCTGGGAGGGAGCAACCCTGGCAGGGAAAAATCTCAGAAATCTGTTCTCCTCTGCAAGGCACTTATCACTTAGGAGTAAATTTCTCTTGCGCGTGCCAAGAAGGAAAAGCTTTTTCTATGTTGCTGGCAAAACTGTCAATCATCTTGATGAGCAGCAAATAAATGAATGCCCAATGATGGGATTCTATATTATCCTTAAAAAAAGAAATCCATCAAATAAACATCAACAGGTAAATGTTTATACCCGACAGCCATCAATTTCAGCTACCCATGCAAAGAGACAGGTGAGCTGGACTGGTAAACCTCGAAATTAGAGAGGTATTAATCATCTGCTCCCAGCCAATATAAACAGATGTTATTTTTAAACAGGCAAAATCATCTCTTCCTCTGAAATTTATTTGCAACAGATAATGTTCTGTTACATTTTTAATCAAGCAGATGAAGTTACATTTAAATTGAAAATCTGCTGCACTCAACTAATCAGGCAAGTGAAATTCGGAGGTGCCTGAGCAGCGGCGGCGAGTGCACCACTACAGCAGGTACATGGTGGAGTTTACCTGTCACACCACACGGCTCATTGTTCAGCCACTGTGCCTGCAATCTAGCAGCAAAGAACTAAGACAAAAAAAGGAAAGGCATGTTAAACAGATTTATAAATCCATCATATTTTAGGAAAACACCATTAACAGTGATGGGGGGGGAAAAAGCTCCACCCCTCTCCTACAAAAAAAGCCAGTGAAGATTTATGCAGGTTACTCCCGTCTGCTTCGTGCTAAGTTGCACGACTGGAAACGCTGAGATCAAGGCACAGCATTAAAATCCTCTCATATTTCTCCCACAATAAATTAAAAGGTGAGGCCAAAAAGACCCATCTAAAATATCTCACAGAAGAAACAGTGCAGTTCTTCTGTTGGTCCATTCCCTGACTGTCCTGGGGGCTCTGCCCAGCACCTCGCTTCTCCCTGCCTTACCCCACTGCTTTAAAAACGGGTATTAATGTCCTGACTTGAGGTTCACAGTGATACACTTATTTATGTAGAAGCTGCTGCTGGAAGCAGTGCTCACCCAGAGAGATGAAATACAGAGTTGAGCTATCTAATGTCTACTGAAACATTCTAAAATACTTTGTTACAAGAAAGCGCCAGAAACTAGCATCTTTCATCTTAATTTTAAAATGAGATCCATATAGTCTTGTGCATGACATTTATAAATTATGCATAGCTACGATTTTTTTTTTTTTAATGTCAGGATGAATGGAAACTGACAGCAGACATCTGGAAGACTGTCAATTACTACAGTTTTAGAGCACCCGCCCCTCGTAGCCGGCTGCCGACGCGCGGACTGAGCCCCGCCATCCCGTGCCCAAGCCCGGCAGTAAATCCAGCAACCACATTAATTTGTGAGAATTTGTGGGAATCTGTAATTCCTGTGCACATACACTCTACAGCACGTTTCCAGGTCCTCAGCCACACGACGCCAGCGCTCCCTCCAAGCGCAGCCAAAACCCCAGCTCTCCCTTAATAAACTGTTATTTTTATAAACCAGAAAATGGCACAGAGACACTCACGTGAGGGGTGAGCGCAGGATGTATGGGAAGGGCTGTAGGAAAACTCAGGTTTAAAAGCACAATACTTGCAGAACTGTTTGACTTCTGTTACTATTCATAAAACAGCAATAGAGATTCAGTCCTCCCTTTTTTCCTCTAGGAATTTAATAAACGGTGTTATTTTCATACGTTGTTTTATTTGCTAAACACTTGTTCCTACAAGAACAAGAAGTTTAGTGGCCAGTTTAGCAAGGTGTATTTGGACAGTTTAGAGTCTAGCTTAGGAAAGCAAATGTTGCTTAAAAAAAATCAAATCAATGCAGCCGTTTTACACTGGTCTATTTTAAACACTGCAATAGTTTAGACACTGCAGCAGCTTTAAAACTAAAACCTTACAGTAAGACCTTTCAGAATTTACGAGTATATACTTTAATTTGAACTGAAAATGCTGTGGTTAAAGCCTGGGTCACCACATGGCACCTTCACTGCCCGAACCTGCCAGCAAGATCTCACTGCCCGACCTGGGATGGGCTCAGGAGCTCACCCTGACGGGGTCCAGCTACAACAGCCTGGTGGGATGGGGCTGGAGGTTCTGACAAACTCTCCTTCCTCAGCGACCAGTATTTTCCACAGCTTCACCCTAAAGTCACAGGGTCCCTGAATAATTTTTCCACCTGCTTTCTGGTGAACTGGCTTATTGGTGTTAGAGGAGAACGTCCTGCAAAGGCTGCAGAGGATGTTCATCATCTCTTGTGCAGTCTTCATCGCATCTGGAAATCAGACTCACCTCACGTGATGTTCAGGCAGCAACCTAATACAGGAGCAGCCTATTTAGATCTCCCTCAACTGTTGCTGAAGTGGATAAAAATATGATTATTTCTTAAGTGAGGAAAGTAAATCTTCACACAATAGGTGAAAAAGTTCTGTCCAAATTTTGAAGAGAACTCTGCTTAGATAAGACAATATACATCTACCTGAGATGGAAGGGGCTTGGGAAAAGGGAGAAGCATCACAACACAGCTTCTGATCTCACTAACACCACTCTAGAGCAAATACCTGAGCCAGAGGAAAGAAAACAATTATTCCCTAGAGTGCACTGTGTTCTGGATTTTATTAGCACAATTTGCTGAGGTAAAAAAGGAAGCTCAGAACTGTGGTCCTGGCTGTGTGAACAGTGTCTGATGGATGCTGCTAAAATATACCAGAGCACATTGCCTTTACCTGTGCCGGGATTTTGTTTGGTTTTTAAAATAACATAGTAAATGGCAAAAAAGCCTTAAATGGTGGTTTGGTTAGAATTCAGAACAGGCCACCAAGAACACCGATCTCTCTCCAGCTCTGCCCGTGTGGACACCACTTCCCCTCGTGTGGGCACCGGGCAGCGCCGTGTCCTGCTGCACAACGGTCCCCAGCAGGACCGCGGGGGCTGCAGGGGCTGGAGCAAATATTCTCTTTCTCAAAAACCAGAGCCCTGTGACCGTGCCGCATTCTCGCCCGTGTGCGGCTGCTGCCAGCCCTGCACTGCTGCCGGCCACCCGCTCCCCTCCTGCGGCCCCGGACACCGCCTGCAGGAGGTTTGAGCCCTGCTGAGCTCCACACGGGGCTAATCCCACATCTAGAGGACATAAGCACGCATTTGAAGTTAAGAACATGTTGGAGTGTTTTGCTGAACCGAAGCCCTTCCGCGGGTTTCCGTCTCGTTCACTGCACACCGTTCAAATTATTAATTAAATGCCTGGGCAATTTTAACATTGCGCTTCATTGTTCTAAGTACTTCAGGTTTTTTCTTTAGTGCTAGTTATTCCTGATTTTTCCCGGTGTTTAAAAAACATTCTGTCATGTTAAAGCTGTATAGCATCTATAGGGAGACGTACACTAAGATGGATCATGCAAAAAGAAAAATCCCAATTTCCTCATTTCCCTTTGATAGGTCCAGTCTTTAAGCTAGATTTGATGTTGAGTTATTATGTAATAAATAAGCAGATCAAAATCAAGTGGTGTTCAAATTTTAAGCAGAGACCAAATTTTTGGTCAGCACTGTAGTACTGTATTGCAAATTGATATAAAAGCCTGCAATTGTCCAAATCTGGAAGTTCATCCAAACATTTAAATTTCATCAGCCTTATGCAGGAAACCAAAGCTCCTCCACGGTTTGGAACCAGCATTGTCTGCTCACCAAGTGTTCCTGTGGACCTGGACACAGCCAACAAGTGGCACCAGGTGCCAAGACCTTGCAGAGCCCAGCTCAGATTCCCAGTTCAGACCCATTTCCAGTCCCTGGCTTCAAATCGCAGCATCCACGTTCACCTGCATCACACCACGGGTCCCAGCCACTAAAAATCTAACACCACCAAGTCAGTTCCCTTCCCACTCAGACAGCTTCCAGAACTGCGACTTGGAAATACCCAGGTTTGAGACAAGATACATCATGCCTTAACTTTTATTTGTAACGTTTTTTAGGAGTAACCTAAATATTGTGATAAATTATTTAAAATTAAAGTAACGTATCATTAAAGATGAGCATTTAATGTCAAAATTTCATTGTTCAACTTCCAAATATTTGATCTTTCAACTTAATATCTATATGAAAGATTAATTTTGCCTATAATTAATTTTGTGTATAATTTCCCTTTTAAAGGAAACAGAAATCAGCCAGAATTACTGACAAAGCCTTTAAATATTATAAACTCTAAAATTCAGATAACATAAACCCACAAAACTAAAAATTCCTTTTAAGTGAGAAGCAATTAATTTCTAATCTTTCATACATCTGCAAGTACTGCAATATTGCACAAATTAAATTTTGCATCTATTCTAATTTCTTTAGTATTTAATGTGACTTAAAATTGGTTTCTTCCCAGAACCAGTAAATAAATTTTGAAAATGACAGTACAGCACTACAGTGATAGATCAGTGATGAAACAGAACATGACTGTGATTAACACAGGAGTTAAGCAGGAGCAACTGCGAGGAAATATTAATATTCATTTAAAAGAAGAATCTTCACAGCGATTCTCCCTCGAGCTGAGGTTCTGCTGAGAGGTTGCTGCCCCGATGGGTTTGGTTGGTATTTCCAAGCTGCTACCAAGAACCTCGCACTACCTATTAAAGCAGAAGGGGTGGGGAGAGGAGCCTGGAGATGCTGGGGCTCAGGATCCCTGCCCAAACCCACAGTGGGACAAGGTCTCAGCCACAGCTGGAGCCGCGGAGCGGACCCGACGTGTGCCCGGAGAACCGGAGCGCGCCCCGTAAACGCCTTCAGGTCTGCACCTCGCTTTGGAAACGGCTGGAAACTGCTCTGGACACAGCCTCACGCTCTCGGCCAGGGCTTCTCGTCTGTTGCTGAGCTACTCCAGACCAAGACCCCCCCAAAGAGGGGCGAGGAGAGGGTCAGAGCTGACTGCAGCTCTGGCTGTCACCTGCAAACCACGGCACTGCCCAGAACAGGGACCAGCACTCCAGCTGCTGGCACCACTGTGCCAACAACTGCTGTGGAGACACCTGACCATGCAGGACTAATTCATGCTACACTGCAGTTTATTTACTTTTTCCTTTTTTTTTTTTTTTGTAATTAAAGGAAAGCTGCCATACCAAAGATGGAAACACTGTAATTAAGACTTTTAGCTTCTAGAATCTGTGCTTGATTATCATAGTACAGCAAAAAAAGACTTTTTAAGATTTTAGAGGGCAGCTTTGTGCACTATGTGACTGTTTTGCCTTCACAGTTACATCTGAGGCTGAAGGAACATCACCCCACACAAGCGGTTCAGCCAAATCTGTACACCCTGTGCAGCTCACCAGCCCCCCTGAGCTCCTCCCACCCCTTCCCTCACTGCACCTCTATTTCTACAGGTTTCTCTTTCTGTAAAGAGCAGCATAACACTTTTACTTCTTAAGTCCAACAGTATTCACTGGGTTTAACAACATCTCTGCAAATAGAATGAAATAACAAGAACCTCACTGAATTAACTGATTTAATAGTCCCTGCCATCATTAGACTCTGCTGTTCCCAGAAGAAACTTCTATTTTTTAATGGTGTTTTTGTCGCATACCTATATTGTCACACCGTAAACACGGTGGCCAGGATTTCAGAAATGAAAGCAAATTTAAGAGAAAAAAAGACATGCACAGAAGTTTCCCTCTTGCACTGGATTTTTCTGTTGCAGTAATAACAAGAGACAAGAGGAGGCTTCAAATAAACATTGCAATGAAAACCTGAACCAAGCTGCTCCTCAGATCAGTATCTTTACCATTGCAAGGATGAGTCTGTTTTCAACATTTTTAGTAATGCAAGGGATGTATGAAGTTTTGGTATTGTTTTTCTAATTAAAAAAATTATAGAACTAGTGTGTTCATCTCTCTGTGTGATGCATCTTTGTTGGAATTAGGGAAGTCTTGTTATTAAATAAGCAAATTAACTTTCCTAAGCACCAGAAGAGCATCATGACTAGCCTGAGGAATCACTGAAAATCACTTCAACCTGCCCCACACACCAGAGAGGACACCGACCACACCTGCCAGCTCCAGCTGCTTCCAGTGAGGACCTCCCCACCCACCACGGCTGGGGCAGGAGTACAGCACAACCAGACAAACCTGGACTCCTGCAGCACTGGCACCTGGCCCAGCTCTCCTGGGGCTCTGCACCGAGACCCTCGAGCTGGACTGTATTTAAAGAAAGTCTGTAATTTACCGAAACTGTGACACTCTTACAAGTAGCCACGGCAGAACCTGAAACATGACACAAGTGAGGAAGGGCTGCTGCTGGACAAGGAACAGAAAGGTCAGGGGCTGCAGGCCCCCCAGTCCAAGGAGAATATTGAGGGGCTGAAGCGTGTCCAGAAAAGGGCAACAAAGCTGCTGAGGGGTCTAGAGCAGGAGTGTGGTGAGGAGCAGCTGAGGGACCTGGGGGTGTTGAGCCTGGAGAAAAGGAGGCTCAGGAGACACCTTCTGGCTCTGCAAAACTCCCTGAAAGGAGGTTGGAGCAAGGTGGGATTGGGCTCTTCTCCCAAGGAACAAGGGACAGGACAAGAGGAAAAGGCCTCAAATGGCACCAGGGGAGGTTTAGGTTGGAGATGAGGAACAATTTCTTCACAGCAAGGGTTGTGAAGGATGCCCAGGGCAGTGCCAGAGTCCTCATCCCTGGAGGGGCTTCAAAGGCATAGAGATGTGGTACTGATGGACATGGTTTAGTGGTGACCTGGCAGTGCTTAACAGTTGGACTCAATGTTGGTGTTTTCCACCCTAATGATTCTATGATTCTCCCGCCTGCCACTGAGCCTGTGGTGACTTTGGGAGCACGTCTGCAACCAGTGGCCACCAAACTCCACCAGTGGCCCTCCTTTGGCCACCCAATGGGGTGACCTGCACCCCACTGGACACCCTTCCAGGCACCATGCCGTCAGGAGCATACTTCAGAGGCTCTGCCTGCCCTGGGGTGGACTCATGGTGAGCCACGAGCTGGAGGTGAAAGCTTTCAGCCAGGCATGCTGCTGGTTCCTCTCCCCAGATGATGTTGTCATGCTGAAATCCTCTCGTGGCTGTCTGGCCACCAGCTCATGGTTGAAGCACAGGTCTTCCTTCTCACTCCCCGCCCTGCCATGTGCGGTGCTGCTCCCCAGGCAACAGCCACTGCCACTGCGAGGGCTCACAGAATCACAGCACGGTGGGGTCTGGAATGGACCTTTGGAGATCCCCCCTCTGCTACAGCAGGTTCACCTGGAGCAGGTGCTCCAGGCACCTTATCTCCAGGCTGTGCCCAGGGTCCTCCTTGTGTAACCCCCACAACACACTGCTCCACAAAACCATACTGTCCAAACTTCAGCATCTTGATCAGTTAGAAACCTCCTTTTCTGACCTTGGCACACACGGACCATTATCTCTACCTTCTACTCTGCTGCCCTGACAACTTGCCCAGGCCATGACTCTGCACCTTGCATGTGTGCCTTTGCAGCACCAGCTGTGGGTTCCCTGAGAAGCCTCTCTGCTCTTCTCCCTACACTTAGAATACATTCACAGACTGTGTAGAGCTGGAAGGGATCTTTCAAGGTCATCTCATTCAACCCCCCTGCACTGAGTAGGGACATCTGCAACTAGAGCAGGTTGCTCAGAGCCCCAGCCAACCTCACCTGCAATGGTTCCAGCAATGGGGCATCAACCACTTCCCTGGGCCACTTGGCCCAGTGTTTCACTACCAATGGCATCAAAAATCTCTTCCTTCTCTCTTGTCTAAATCTCCCTCTTCTAGTTTAAAACCATCCCTCCCTTGTCCTGTCCCAACAGGCTCTGCTCAAAAGTCCATCCCCATCTTTCTGACAGGCCCCTTAACGTCCTGAAAGGCCACAAGAAGGTCTCCCTGGAGCCTTCTCTTCTGCAGGCTGAACAAGCCCAACTCTCCCAGCCTGGCCTCCCAGCAGAGGGGTTCCCATCATTGCTGGGGTCTCCTCTGGCCCTGCTCCACCAGCTCCATGTCTCTGCTGTGCTGATCACAGTTCATTCTGGCAGAGAACAGATGGTGTGAGAAGAGGGAAGACAGTCACACAGAGGATGGACGAGGTGTGCACACACCACACTGGCCATTCTGGGTGATGGTGAGGACTCCATGTGCCATGGGGAGCAGGGCTGGGAGCTGCTGCCAAGCAGTGCAGCACAGGTGGGAACACCAGTGGGGGTTCTGCTGGAGCAGTGAAGAACATACGTGTCATGATGACAGGCAAGTTAGAAGTTGCCCAACTTCACCAAATGCTCTCACCCTGCTCCTTCACCACAGGACACACTAAAGCAAGGACTCCTGCAGTGCTTCTCAGCAGGGTGCACGTGAGAAATGCTGAGGCACTACCTGAAATAGAGACTGACTGTGCAGAAGAGCTGGAATATAAGGCTGCAGACTGTGGTTTCCTGAAAATTATGAAATGGTGACATGAATTTTGCCAGTGCCTGTGGCATGTAAATGTTGTGAACATGCTGACCTTACCATGCCAGCAGCACAAGACAGGCTGCTCCATAAGGAGAAAAAAATTAACACGTATGCTACCAAAGTGCCCCCAGGAATATCCCAAACTCCTACTACAAATTGTTGGCAAAATGCAATGTCTCAATGTATACTCAAAGTCCATCCTGTTAAAAAAAAAAATAAGTAAACCAACACATTCTATTTCCCTCCGAGTTGACAATAGGATTTGCCTTGTGGGTAGTGCTTGTCTTCTTTTTAAAAAAAGTCTTAAATGCCACCACAGCCTCTGCATGAGTCTCCACGCTGTTCCACTGATGCTCACCACAAATACCCTGAGAAGTTTTGCACTGTAGGATTTTAATTACTGAAGTAATATAATCCTCAAATTTCCCTGAATTACAATCCTGGAGCCTTAAAATCCCACCTGCCCTGCAGGGATTTCCTACACTGCAGGGTCATCTCCATTTAATAACAAGAGGAGGTCTCAGCCAAATGCTCTTCCTTTTTAAGACATGAGAGATTAACAATTTGGATTTCTGCTTTTCCAAACATAAATGAATGCAAGAAACTTGATACATTGAAGGTCCCTCACATTCAAAATCTGAGCCTGGTAACAGGACTTCTTCAGCTGCCTCCTTCATTTGCTTGACCAAGCGATGGAATGGGTGTTGACAGGAAATTCTTATATTTATAACTTAACAAAGGTATGAAATTTAGGTGTCTTTGTATTTATCCTGCTTTTGGTCTTAAGCACAACACATTAGAAACCTGCATATGCAATGCACCCTAAACACCAAAAAAAACAGAATAAATTTGCTAATGCTGAAGATTCTCAAGATTCGACTTCAAGTCATTGTTGATCATATCACCCAGAGGTTGGGTGTCTGTCCATCAGCCTGTCCATCAGTACATGGACACCAGCCAGCTGTCCATGCAGCAGGACCAACCACACAAGCCCACAGAAGGCTTCTGTCTGGAAGCACCCAGATGTTCCTCATCCAGCCAGAATTAACCCCATCAGAAGTGCAGGTACACAGAGCCAGCCACCAAAGCTCAGGACTGCCAGGGTTTACCCAGTTGGCCATCCTGAACCCAGGGCTTAGGGGAGCATGGTGTAGAGACACAGTGGCCCAGAGGCCATTCTGGTTCTGGGATGTCTACCAGATTTCTGACAGAGCTCATAAATGCTGCAGGGACTGAGCCATGCTTCAGAGGCAGCAGGCTGGCACTGGGTTTCCAAAACATCTGGTAGTATGTGACCATCAGGCTCTTCTGCTGCTTTGGCTACCTCATCTTTTACCTAGTGCAAAGTAGACAGGCACCATTGTGCACACCAATCTCATGCTCAGGTGGGCAAGAGAAGGTACCACTTGTGAAAAACCTTTGAACTCTATGGATTGCTATGCTTGCCATTTCCAGACAAGCCTTGCTGCAGAGCTGGAGCAGGATCTTCTTCCCGTCTGAGGTTCTTCCTTCTGCAGCCAGCCTTCAGACCGACTGATGGCAGCCAGTCAGCACAGGCTTTCCAAAGAAGATGAAGAAAAGCCTCGCTCGTGGTGCTGGTGCAGCTGCCTGTGGCACAGGCAACTGGAAGAGGCAGAGCACCAAAGCAAACCCAACTCAGTTGCCACCTCAGCCTGAGCTTCTGCCTCCAACCCCAACAGCATCTACAGCTCTGTTCCCACCTCCCACCTCCCCCTCCAGAAGGATGGTGTCAAAAAGAATCTATAGATAAGGTGTTCAGAATTCAGAATTATTGTAGCATTTTGTTGTCTGGGATCTCCTTAGACCCTGTGTAACAAAGAAGCTGCCTTCACCAAGTGACTCTGAGATGATGGGCTAGGCAGAAATGCCCTCAGCAAACATCAAGAACCAAGACCAAATGCAATGCTAGTGTCAGCACTGGGACATTCGATATCGCCTCATAATTTCGCACCATTCAGAAGATTCTCTTGCCCATGCCACGAAAAATAACCTGTGCCTGCAAAATGGAATCTAACAGTTGTTTTCCTGTCCTCTTTTTTCGTGTGATAACCAACACACACTTTAAGGGCACTAAGCAGCTGGTTCTTCCTAGCCCTCATCGTGGTTTTCAAAACGTATGAATAATTTAAGAATACGACACTGACAGTATTCCAATTAAATAACAATTTAACTGTACCTTTCAAACTATCACATATGCCATCAAAGTGTGATCTGCGTAATTCCAAAGATGAGTTCTTCATTATTTGAAATTATGTCAAGGGATTACTTGGGGGTCAGTGAGGTCTTAGGGCAGAAAGGCCAAGAAGAGTAATTTGAACTCTCAAGGACAGAAACGCCGAGCTTTTGGCAGGATGACTAGAAGCCATTTTCTGTACTTTGGATGATATTGTAACTTGCTGGTGGCATTGAGGAGATTAATCCATTTTTAATCACAAAAAGTAGATAAAAAAAAGAGCACGCTAGAGAAACTGTTGGTAATGCTTTGCCTCTTTCAGGATCAAAACTAAATATTTCACATTTGGGATGGGTCAACAAGACTGGCCAGGTCCCACTGTATCTGCCAGCCAGCAGCCCCTACACCCATTCTATTGTTTCCATCTGGCCAAGCTCTAGCACATGATGAAAGAGGCACACCTTGTTATCATCAGATGGTTCAGCTTAAGACTCATGTCTAAAAAATACAACTAAAACAGGGCAGCTGTACAAAGTACTTGTTGGAAAGTGGTGTTTGGGAAAAACGTACCCAATGTGGCAACCAAAAAACAAGCTGCTTAGAGGATCGTACGCTGGCAGAGCAGCACCCTGAGGAAAGACCCTGTTTGGACAACTCTCAGCACGCTGCGCCCATCCTTCCAGTGAAGAGCAGCTGAACTGAGCAAGCCTGTCCAGCACATTTATGTCTACTGTATGAGGAAGCTCACAGGTTAGACATCAAGGGAGATGACCACCACTTCACACAGGACAAATTTTACCTGAGTTGTCTTTAATTCAGCCTTGCCTTTTTGCAGAGAAGATGATGATCAGTGATTGAAGCGATATGAACCCGACCAACAAGCTGGTTAAAACACCACCCTTCTGAAATGCATTAAATCTCACTTCAAAGGAGGTCAAAGAGAGGACTGAGCACTGTGCAGGCGTTACATAAATCACAGACAAGAAGGTGACCCACAGCAGGACTCATCCCGAGAGGACAGCGTGCCTGCAGACCTCGTGTCCAATGGGACGGGAGTGTTGTTGTGCAGGGCTGACCCCAAAAGCCAGCCCATGTTTGTCTGGCATCTAAACCAGGTTCCTCTCCATCGCTTAAACACACCCCTGCCTTGTAATCTCCTGTCTGCAGTGACACTGGGCCTCAAACACCCAGATCTGGCTCATCCCCGAGGCACAGAAACCTTCGGGAAAAAGTAAAGCTGCTTACAGAGCCCAACAACAAGTTTTCTTACTCCTTCCTTCCCCTGGACTGGATTTATCTCCAAACGCAAGGATAGAGCACTGTGCCATCAAAATGAAGAAAACTGTCACCCTGGTACCACATGTTAACAATAAAACATCCTTCCAAAGGTAAATCTTATTACTGCACTGAAAAGACTGAAAAATTAAATTTCTACAACATAGGCTAAATATATTAGGAATTCAGTCATCTTTTATCTTACAAAGTAACTTCTGCCAAAACCTATGTGAATTATGCACTAATTTGTTACTTCTTACCACCAACAAAAAAGAGTCTTCTATTAAAGACAGAATTCACTATTACTGTATTTTTCATATCTTGCAGTCAAACAAGGATTTGCTCTGTTACCAACTTATTCATAGTTTTAAAAAGATCACTGCTTATTTTAAGGAATCTCTCTCTCTCAAAAATGGGAAGAAATAGCAAATGCTACTTTAGAAGCTGTGCTTCAGTAGTGCCCATGCAGCCACAGGGAGATTCCTGCAAAGCCTTACCAAGGTAACGACCTCGAGCAGTGTCACAATGAGCTCCAAAGGAGCAGCTTCTGACAGACAAGTGCTAAAAACCCCAAAATGTGGCTCCTCCAGCTATGACCCCTCCCAATCACAGCTGTATTCCCAGACACATTCTGTGACAATGCTTCCCACATAAACTCATCTCATCTTTCTCCCTCAGAAAATGAGAACGAAATAAAATTGGAAATCGTATTTCTCCATTTTTGCTGGTTTAAGAAGATTATTTAAATGCAAGCAGCTTATTATTTTGCAAATTCATTTCATCTGGTTTTCTGGCACATTTCAGCCATTGATCTCGGGGTCCAGGACAGGACGCAGCTGAACTTACCAGTGCTAATATTTTATTAGCTGTGTCTGGCAGTGACAGCACAGCGCAACTGTGGGGTTTGCAGGTTTTCTGTAGTTGTTATTAGTCACTGTTGGTTTAAATTTCAGAAATAACTAATGTGCATCTCTCCAAGGATGTTCCACCCAAAAATGTTTTATTTAACATTTGTGCAATTAGAGATAGTATGTATGCATAAAGGTAAGGATTTTGCTGTAAATAAAAACAGAGGGATGAGTTTTGTTAAGTAAAACGTGTGTGTACGGAGTTGAAACGCATATAGGCAACATAATTGTTTCTAGAAAGATTCTGTGGAAGTTCTATGTTTATATCACATTTTGTATAAAAATTACAGAAATTGCCCTGTTAATTATGTGTTTGGGGGGGAAGTCTTCAAAAAACCCAATGCTAAAATGCAAATCAGCCAGAGCCACGTCCTCCTGGCGGGCTGCGAGACGAGCCATCCCCCCCCTTTTTCCTGACGTCTCCTTCAGACCACTCCCCTCTGTTTTTCAAGGGGAAAATAACCTTAACTTTTAAAATAAAAACATATTCTTAAATCACTGACAGTGTCATCCTTCCCCCTGTGATGAGGGGTGCCTGGGACACGATGTTTCCTGCACCAACCACCCCACCAAGAGAGGAGCCATCACAGTCATTGTAATTGCTGGAATAACACCCAAAATACCAGTGAAAACACCGTACCGTGCTGCTGTACTGGTCACACTGCTATAAAGTGTAGCAGAAAATTGAGAACTACTCCTATTTTTACCACAAAAAGCTGCATTCCCCCGCTTAGATAAAAAAGATGAAAAAAATGTTTTTAAAATCAAGAAGCCTATGTGGAGTTAGGCTGCTCGTGCTACGCAGCTGAATATGGAGGTTCAGCGCTGTCACCTGCCACTAATTTGATTAACCAACTCATTAGCCAACTGCTTTCAACTCTAACCAATGGTAGTATTTATGCTCAGATCACTTGTCCCCATTTTTGCTCACCGAATCACACTGACATTGGTCAATAACTAAAACTTAGAATTTTAAGCGTGGGGGCAGGTGAAGAGTCTGGTGCTGATTCCTTGACGTCATTTTGATTTTTTTTCCTTTCCCCTCCTGCCCTTTTTCCTTTTCATTGATGAGAATTTTTTGAAGTGATTCTGATTTTTCATTCATTCCATACAGAACTGTGCCCTGCATGACATTTCACTTTATTAATAAACTTCAAAATCAGAATAATAAAGTTAAATTTTGGAAAACAAACGGAAAAGAGCTTGCTGGCTGTCTAATTTCCCCATTCAGACCAGAAAAGCATTTTAAATTATTTTTTTAATTCTTGAATCAGTTGACATTAAGAGTAATTTTCAAGTTTTCCTCGTTAATGGTAAGTATCCCATTTAAAAACAGAACTAACTAGCTGTGTTAAACCAGACACCCATTTCCTCTAAAACAGAGGACACTCAGATCTCAGTTATTTCCAAGTCTGATTTACCCTGGACACTTCTGTAGAGCTCACTGTGCTCAGTCTCATCAGAGGGAGAGAGCAGAAAGCAGATTCCAGTTGGGGTGGCTGTAACATTTAACACTAACACCAGAAGCCAGCGATCCTCTCCTGCTCCCCCTTTCCAACTGGGACACCCAAAGTTAAAATCAACATAATTACCTACAAATAGCGGGTTATTTACATTGGTTAAAAACACAACCCCCACCACCCTGCTGCAGGAAATGGTGAGGAATTCCTGCTGTCCGTGGTGAGGAAGCACCCACTCCATGCTCCTACAGCCCCGTGCAACCAAGGGATTGAGGGAATATCCACAATTTCCACAGCAGGAACACCCAGGGCACTGCTGGTGACAACCCACACGAAGTTCCTGTACATTTACCTCCTCAGAGAAACTGCAGGAAAAGGGAGCTGCACCAGAATTAAAAGTTGTTCCTGCACCTGCACCATTTCTCAACGACCAACAGGGATTTTTTGGATGTATTTTTCATTTATGTCTGTTTTAAGAGTAGATGTCCTCCTGGTAAGATACAGACTGGAATGACAACATAAGAACTTTGACTGAAAATGGTCTCAGTTTTACTGGTGAAAAAAATAAGATATTTGCCAAATCGAAAAGAAAGAGAAGTTTCAATGAAGTTATCTTTAACAATTTTCTGCTTCTTTTACAACATTATAAATGAAGTAAGACTACAACCATTTTCCTTTGGGGAAGAATTCAGTTCCCAAAGAGCCTGGCTTGCTCCTTCGAGATCCTACAGATTTTTAACTTCATAAAGCAACTCGAGTCAAGCTGTGAAATAAATAAAAACAAAAAATAGGAGGAAGGATGACTTTAAAGGTGCATTCTCTGTGATCATGAACTTGGGATACTAAACAAACTGAGCAGGCTTTAAATTAACTAAACATCAGACCTAAGCAACACACAGGCTTAAAACCAGTTACAAATGTAGGTACCACTGTCCCGCTAAAGGAACCCACCCAGTTCTGAAGGCAGGTCTGCCTTGCCCCCAGCCCAGGTGACTGCTGCTGGGTGCTGATTGTTGTCCACCCCGTGACAAAGTGTTGGGTGGTGAGCAGAGCTGCCAGCTCACCTCTGTGTGTTTATTTCCCTTTCCAGTGCTGAGAAGCAGCTGGAGTTGCTCTTTCCCATTTTGATGTTTCATTGCCTCACCTGGAGTACCTCCACATGCTCCTCATTACTGGAGTCCACTGGAGAATGATTTTCAAAAGTGTGTTTCCATACAAGGGAAAGTATTTTTCAGCTTCTGCCCGTCACAAATTGTGCACGTGCGTGCCATAAAAAAACTACATCACTGACATACGTCATAAAAGTGTCAGTTGTATTTAAAAACATAGAGAGGGAGGCTGAGATATGTAACCGATGTGCCAGCATCTCCCTTCAGACCTCCGGGAAAGGGGGATTCAATAGAAGGATTTTTGCGATTTTACTGTTTTCTTAAATTGATAACTTTACGATCACTTTAAAAAAAAAAAAAAAGGTAATTTTTAAGATAATCCACAAATACTTGGTTTCAGAGTGGCCCCCTTGCCACGTTGCTTCCACCCCAGGAGCTAAAAGCAAACAGGAGACAAAAGCACACGGGGTCCCAGGGACATCTCCCTACAAATATCGCCAAACAGAGAAAAAATGGTACAAGGAGAGGAAAAAAACCATCACAGGAACCTCTCCGATGAGAAAATAATTGCCCCTAAGTACACAAGGGCTTACATTTAATCCCGTTAATGGGCGGGCACAGAAGGCAGGCGGCTGGCTCTGCCCGCCAGGCCCGGGTCGGGGGAGATCCGCGGCGGCCACGGGGAAAGGAAGGAAGGGCCGGGGGGGGATGGAAGGGCTGGGGGCTGGAGAAGCAGCCGGCGGGGGGCAGGGGCCTTTCCCGGACCTGACCCCGCAGCCGCCGTCGGGCCGCGCCGGGGGGTCTCGCCGCAGAGGCCGCGGGCCCTCAGGGGCCTTCCCCCGGGGCCGCCCGAGCGAGGCGGGAGGGTCCGGCCGGAGAGGCCGGGGCTGGCGGGCCCTTCCCGGGCCTGTCCCCGCCGGAGAGGCCCCAGAGGCCCGGAGGGAGCCACAGCCCGCCAGCCCGTGCGCCGTGCTGGGCACAAACGAAACGAAAACACGGCGAATTGGGGCCCGGAGCCATCGCCGGGTCGCCCTCGTTCTCAGGGAGACTCTGGTGTCACTGCGGGTTCCCCCTGCGCAGGGTTGCTGCTCAAAACGAGCAAAATAAACCCAAAAACCACCAGTGAATGCCCGGTGCCTGCCTTCCAGGCTTCGTTTCTGGCAAAGGATGTAGCACGAGAACATTTTAAATATTTTATTTTTTCTATCTAGAGAACTAAAAGATTTTTTTAAAGGGTGCATGGAAAATAAGTAAGATAAAAATATAGAAACCAACCAAACCACTGCCACCTTACAAACAAAGGTCAGCTCAGACATATCTCAGAAAAACACAGGGAGCAGCCTGCTCAGCATCAGCTCAGACACCCCACCCAGCACCTTGCAGGAGGGGGACAACTTCAGTCATGTATTTATATATATACTACATATATATACACTATACATGTACTAAACACCAGCAGAATTGTCCCTCTGCTGGCACTGATTTCTTAAAGGGATCCTCCTTGCTGTTTTTTATGCCAAAACAAAATTGTAATAATTAAAAACCGATGAGAAAATCCCTGCAGCGCACGCCCACTCGGGTTTAGTTCCAGAATTACCAAGCACAGCGAAACGACACAGACAGAACCTGTCCTACAGAGCACGCCTGAGGGAATTGCTCTGGTTTGAGCAGAAGCCCTTCCCTCAGTTCTCTGCCATCCTGCTAACGAAGAAAGGCTGGAAATTCTCCTGCCCCTCCAATTTTGGAACATGAAAGAAATCTCTAGTCAAAGTTGGTGACTTTTTTTCTCCGAAAGCTGCGTGTGAGACACGTCCCACACGGACACAGAGCAAGTGGAAAAACTGCACTTTTGTGTACACGCCTATAAATACACATACACGACATACATGTGCCTACCCTACACATGTGTGCGTGTACATTCTTTTTTTTATATATATACTAGACACGTTCCTGCAGCAGGGAGTGAGCCCCAGGTGCCAGCGCAGGGCCGCAGCCCCCCACGGCGCTGGGGGGAGGGGGAATCCCCAGGCTGATAAAGTTTTAAACCCACAAGATGGGTTATCTGGCTTACCTTCAGGCCGTGTCCAGGCTGGGAAGCACTCACAGTCACCACCGAGGCTGGGAAACACCAAGTGGAAGGGCAGAGAAAACTCTGGTGTTTCACCATGCACAGAGAGTTTCAAAAAGAGACCGAAAAAAGCATCTGGCAGCCTCTCCCCCCCACCCCCCCGCCCCTCTCGCTCTCTGGTTGTTGGGGTTTTAAAGGAGTTGATGGAGGAAGATTTATCCAGGACTGAGGATGCCTGGCCAGGACCTGACTGATTCCAGGGCTCCAAGGAAGGACCAGGACACCACAACCTCTCACACAACACAACACAACACAACACAACAACAGCCAAGCACAGATAAATCCACCAGTTTTGGGCAAAGAATTGCTCTGTGATCAAAATCTGCTCTGCCCAACAGGCCTCCTCACTGTCCCTGAGTGTATTCCCCTCACCTACACCTCCGAAGTGGTCGGTTGGAAGTGAAACCACCACCATGTAACAAACCTGACACTGTACAAAGGAACTCACAGAATTAGCAGCAAACTGGCGACAAAAAACACCCTGGCAGCCCATTCTGTGTGTGTGGTTCTTTACAGTGCATGGGCAACAGTGTCACTGCTTTGTAAGGTGTGCCACACAGCACCACAGCCAAAGACTCACTACATAGATAGAGCTCTTATTTTCTTACTTTCTCACTTCTAATAATGTCATTATCTCCAAAGATATGCTCAAGGTACCTGGCACTTTTTGTACAATGTAAAACCAGAGACATTAGCAAGAGTATTAGAAGAAATCAGACAAACATCACCCCCACAATCATAGGAAGTGAACAGAGGCTGAGCCTGGCAGATGGGAAACCTCCCTGTGCTAGAAGTTTTCACATAAAAAACCAGTTTAAAGCTAAATTGCACAACTGCAAAAATAGCCAAGTTAATGGGAAATGCTGCTGTTGACCAGGAAATCCTCAGCAGGGGCGATGGGCAACTCACACCACCTCGTGTGAGGTTCTTGGCATCACCCTCACCTCTCCCACCTTCTGAGTGTGACAGGTGCCCGCTGGCTCAGAGCACCAGGCAACCAGATAGGTTCTAGTGACCAAAACCTCCCTAATCCAGAGCTTCTCTGGGGACGTAAGGAGTGGTTTTATTTACACGTGGAGATCAGAAACTGTCTCAGGAAATGGGGAATACAGGCAATTAATGAAGCGAGGGCTAGCACAGGTCTGTGCTCAGCCTAGAACACACCAGGGAGCACCTCCAGGCTGGGAACCATGCAAGGTGTGCATCAACACACAGCAGCTCCTCGCTGGTGGACACCACAGCTCTCACCTGGAAAAGTGAGAGATGACAACAGCCTGAGGATCGACTGCTGTATCTCCTCCAGGTTGACCAAAGAGCCCCCAAGTACCAGCTGTAATGAGTTTAATGGTTGCTGTGACAAAGTGTGAGTTTTCCACCTTTTCAGTAAGAAAAGTGCAAGTTGCCCCAGGTGCTGCCCATGTCCCCATCCTGACAATGTGGCTCTTCAGTCCACGTGCAGCTCAACCCCTGCAGTGAATCCCACCTGTAGCAGGAGGAAATTTTCTCCAGGAGCGTGCCAGTCACAGCCTAAGGGCGCACAAAATGTGCCAACCTCCCGCATTCCTCCAAACGCCACCTCTGCCCACAGCTTCGGAGCACAAAGTCACTTTCACTAGGTGTGACTACTATGAACAGGAAGGCACAGAGAAGTAACAGGCCATTTTATTCCTCCTACCACCCTCTCCAGACTTCTATTCTGCTTTAAAATTCATTAATACAAACTATTTTTTTCCTGTGCTTATTCCACACACATAATCTGCATGATTTACATCCCTTTTAGCCCTACTCAAACTTCACTTCTTCCCTTTCTAAACCCCAAAGTCCTTTGTCTTCAGTATATTCTCTACTGTATTTTTTAATTACTTAAAAATCTTAAACTTCTCCTTCAGAAGGATTAAAACAGTTTCCCATCAGTGTTCAGAAATTCCATTGCAACACCAGAGATTTTTTCCACCTGTAAGAAACTCAGAGAAACAGGGACAAGGAAGAAAGATCAAACCAATGACAGGAGTGGAAAAAAAAATCCCCTTATAACAATCAACAGAACAGAAAAAAAAAAAAAAAAAGAAAAAAGTGAAAAAGTCACCCAGAATATATGACCATGTAAGCATGGGCACTCTTGCAGAAAACCTAGTCAGCAATCCAAAGCCATGGGAAATTTAAATTAGAGCTAAGGTCCACAATAGCAGAGAAGTCTGCACAGATAAAAGGGCCTGCTCAGGCTGCAGGTATACTTAGTCTAGATCTCTTCAGATTTGCAAAGGAACTTTATTAGTTTTATTAATTTTTTTTCTTAAATAATCAAGAGATTCAAGTGTATCCACATTACACAGCAAAGAAGATTAAGTTTTTTCTCTTTAATCAAAATATCCATATGCATGTGCTGCATCTTCCAAATGGTAGGTGGATTCCCAGCGCTTATTACCGCTCCGGGGCGCATTCTGCTGCAGCAACTCAGGCACAAACACTCCTACTACATTTAAGGAATGTGAAGGTTCTAGCGAGAAGAAAACACCCCAAACAGCAGGAAAAGCCCGAGCATTCAGCAGAGGAAAAAGCTGATCAAGGTTTTCAGCAATGCACACATGAATATAAAAAAAAAAAATTTAAAAATTGAATTTGGTGGCATTAGCCTCCACTTCTTACTCAGCCAGTGTGACCTGGCCCCACTCCAGAGGTTTGTCCTGATGACAAGGTGGGGACAAGAGTGTGGTCACCAGCCCCACATGCCAGGCTCTGCCTGGGAGGAGGGATGGCACCAGGAGACATGGCACGGCCACGGTGGCTCTTGGCACGGGCACAGCCTGGGCAGGAGCACCAAGGACCACATCTCCCACGCCCATCTGGAAGCCCATCCATCCCCGAGCTCTGCAGTGGTCCCATGTGTGGCTTGCCAGCCCCCACCAACACCCCTGCCGGCACAGGCCACTTCCAAACAAACACTGATTTTACATCTTTCCCTGATTTTCCACCAGCCAACCCCTCCAGCTGCCCAGGGCAGCTCCAGGTGGCCCGGCAGCTTCACGGGGGGCTGAGGCCACCCCTCGAAAGGGGACGTTGGGCCACTGTGGCGTAGCCAGAGAAGCCAGCAGCTGTGACCGTCGCGCAGAGCCAACAACAGATAATGCCTGCTTTTCGGGGCTGGTTTTTGTGACACTGAAACTCATACGTGGCCCACACAATCAAGTCTGGCTGCTTTTAGGAAATGCAGCACGTACTGTTGGGCATTAGTAATAAAAATACTTGACGTGCTAAAATAATTTTCACCAAGAAATCTTTTTTACTTTTGAAAGCACCTTCTGGTGAAATTGAATTCAGCAATTCCACAACTTAGGCATCCAGAAAGTACAGGGGAGTGCAGCTCTTTGAACAGTTTTTCTAACAAAATGAAAAATTTCTTGTAGACATTTTGGTAGAAAAAATAAGTTGGTGCTACAAATATCAAGACTGTAAAACAAAAACCATACTATATCGTGCAAAGGTTGTGTTCAGGCTCTCAAGGGTAAATTAAAGAAGAAAAGCACAACTTACTGCTTTTTGTCATTTAGAAATAAGCTTACACCTTTTCACTGTTTAAAAATACACCGAGGGATTTGAATAACAGCACAGAGAGAAAAAAAATACAGATGTGGTCAGGTTTTTGAATAGTTTCTGCAATACCA
Source organism: Brachypteracias leptosomus (assembly GCA_013401335.1). Lineage (NCBI taxonomy): Eukaryota > Metazoa > Chordata > Aves > Coraciiformes > Brachypteraciidae > Brachypteracias > Brachypteracias leptosomus. The sequence goes on from VYZX01031842.1 coordinate 118,492, forward strand.
CACAGTTAAGAGAAGATTAAGTCACACATCGCGAAGAAACCATTTAAAACACTGATAGTTCACAAAGAGTAGTTAGTTCCTTTCTGAGATAAAACAATAAGCTAAATTTTTCAGAGACTGCTATTTCCATTTTAACTCCCTAAGCTGCAGTTACTGCTCCTGAAAACACCTTCTTACATTATTTTTTAGGGAAGAGGCAAAAATAAAATGCTTTCAAAATCCTTTTTGGCATTTTTTTTAATGGTTTCATTCATGAAATATTCAAATCCTTTTCTTATTTTTTCTTTTCCATTTTACAGATGTACTTCTATTGGGATCTCTTTGACTAAACGAGACACTTAAATACTAAGGCTAAAAATCAGTGCACAGGAGGACCTCTTAACCTGAAAACAAGATGCCAAAATGGAAAGCTGAAAAAATGTTTTGGAAATACCAGCTTGCACCTTATTTTATGTTCACTATTTCTTTTTGTGTAGGACAGTAAGAGCAAATCCTGTACCTCAAGTGCCATGAATTACCCCTTGAATGCTGGCTTTCTTTCATAACTACTGCCAACAGAGAAAATTAAAAATACTCATATTTTACCAAACTCCAGAAGTCAATCTTTTAGGAGACACAAAAATTATTCCATCTACTCAGACAGACATAGGATGATGTGATAAACATTTAAAAATCTCTCACAACACCCATAAGCCCCAGCTGAGTTTTGTGCTCTCTGTTCTGAGGTCACCACCACGGCCAAAACTCCACCGAGGACAATGCTGCAGCAAAAGCTCCGTATCACTCTCTGTGTGGGGGCTCTTTGTGCCCCAGGGCTGGAGCCAGCCCCATGAAATGGGCTCTGCACCCCAACAGAAGCTGCTGTGGAGGGAAGCACCCCGGGGATGCAGCACCCAAGGGAATGGCTCAGATGATCACACACCATATCACTGTCACAAACATCACTCGAACACGGCTGGGGCTGTGGAGCAGGGACCACCAAGGGCACCTGGACCTAACACTCTTCACCAGGGCAGACCAGAGGCTGTTACTCTCAGGAGCAACTTCTCATGCCACAAGTAGTATTCCCAGTGAAGCTCTTGTAAAAGCCTCCTACTGTATTCATAACACAGAAAATCAGAGCAGAGGTGAAAACAGCCATTCCCTCTGTGGGAGCCCAGCAGAGCACGTTTGTGTCATTCTGTAGAAACTTTGGACTCAGAACCAACCACACACACCACACTCCACAAACCTGCCAGGCCCAGGGCACGGTGGCATCATCCCATTGTCTCTGAGGAGGGCACTGGGTACAAAAAGGATGAAACGGGAGAAGATAAATTGTTTTTTGTACCCCTTAGTGGCCGGACATCAATGCTGCAGCTGTGAAAGCTGTCTTTCCAAAAGCCGTGAGGGCAAAAAATATGCAGAGATTAGGACTGGGAGAAGAAATATGTTAAAAAGAACGGAGGGAAGACTTCCAGCTACAGATTAATGTTCTCATCATATATACTCTTATTGCAAAGTGGAGGAAAGGGGTGGGAAGGGAGAGCCCTCCTTCAAAGACCTGGGAACTCTCTGATGCTAAAAATTAATTCACTGCATTTAGTATATGGCACAGTTTGCAATGATTCCATTTACACACCTCCTTCTGGACTCTAAACAGTTAAAAAATGAGGTAAATTGTACCAAAGATCTAGATGTGCTGAATTACCCATTTTTTAAACACCACGTGGAGCAGGGTGTTTTTGCCAAGTCCCAGGCAGCAGCAGCAATACATGTTTTTCCACACACCACACGAGGACACCCACCGGTGAGCAGGTGGGGATGAGGACACACAGGGAGCTGGTCACTGTCCTTCAGCTTGGCCACCAGCTGCAGTTCAAACACCTGCTTCACATCCAAGCCATGTGCAACATCACCACAGAAAAACAAGGTCAGAGCAAGGAGGGATAGAAGTACTATGGACACAGTAAGTGCTTTCCCTGACTCCCCTCTGTGTGGAACAAGGAAGCCAGCACCCATCTTCATATCCCAACTACCAAGAGGTGGCCAGCCAGCTGCATGTATGTGCTGAGAAACCAGCAGATGCATGACAAAAAGTTGTATTTTCCAGAAATGGGGGCACAAATACAGTGTTGCCTAATGTGGTATTAGACAAGCAAAAATAAAAAGTGAAAGGCATCTAAAGCCATTTGGGAAGAGGGCAGAAAAGGGATGAGAAGTTCTCAGCAGTGTGCTGAAGAGCAGCATTTGTGGACCACTGTAATGTTCAAGATGTCAGCTGAAGACAGGAGGGTGGAGGTGAACCTTGGTTTGCCATCAGGAGCCAGAGCTCATTGCCATCTCTTCTGTCACAGCAGATGGCAGTGACTGGAGCTAGGAGGCTGTATGGGGAGAAGACTCTGCACTAGTGGCATTGAGAAGCTGTTCTTTGTTTATAGAAAATATTAAAAATAATAAGACTATTAGACAGGCACATGGCAGGCAAGTAAGATTTAGAGGAGTTAATGGAATAAAGAGATATGCCTAATTCCTTTCCTTGAGGAGTTATTTCCGATTCCAGCAGAACCTCAGCATCTCTATTTCAGGGGCTTGGACATGAAAACAGACTCATCAAATGACTGACACAACCATCTCCTCTCATAGCCAGAGAATTCTTCACGTTTCAGTTCCCTTTTCAACGTGAAGCCAGCTGGACACCAGACACACTGTGATGCTGCTGCAGAAGGTCTGTCCTGTGTACAGAGCCATGGGCAGCTTCAGGGAGAAGGGAAAAGGCTTCACCAGCCTCTATGCTCCACATCCATCCCTGCTGACACTATAAAGCCTAAAATAGTAATTTATATACTGCACAGGCACCTAAGTCCTTGATCTCATTCTTGAGAAACCCCAAAACCAGAACTGTGCATGCCTCAAAATAATTTAAATTAATTAGCAAAGAATATCTTTAGGAAGACAATTTGCCAATACACATTTTTAAAAAGCATTTCTTCCTTTAGATTTGAAATGTTTATGTCTACATTTCAGCAAGGGAGTCCCTTGTACTCTCTAGGACTGGAGATACGATGCTGCGTAAGCTTAAGAACAAATTATGGTTACTTTACATTAGGAAGATTCATGGCTTTTGTTACCTAAAACTATTTAATGCTTTTTTGGCTTTTCATTACAAACACGCAGCGCTGATTTGTGTGTCTCTTCCTCCCCATCACCACATATACTAGAAATGGAGCAGCTGAACCAAACTTTTGTGTGCTGGAGCTACCTGAATAAAATGCTCTGGAATTGTGGATGCAGTCAAGAACCTGGGGTTTGATACATGGAATGGCAAAAGATAAAATGCAGAGAGGTGTGTGTACAACTGGCACCTGCTCCCGGACACTGCGTGTACCTGGTGTGCATTCCGTGCCCCACACGTCTGCAGGCACAAGGTGGCTGCTGCCAAAGCCACTGCTGATGTGAGGCAAGTCACAAGAGGGGTTTTGAGGAGGCTCTGACACAGCTTTGAGAATAAAAATCATCATAGGAGAACAATGTTTATGTTTACAAGGCTCCTGTGTGGCTGTCTTTGACTCCCCATTTGAGCATCTCAAAAAATGTTTACATCACCTACATTAAATTAAACCTTTTTAGTTCTGAGCAGTATGACAGGTTTATATGGTGCACAAAAATCCCTCTCCTGTTACCTGCTTCATATGCTTTGAGCATGGCTTACTGTCAACACCTACACCTGCTTATTGTCAACATACACACATGTATATATGAATAAGAAACACTACTACATTTGCCACAAAAACACACCACAAGTTAGCAAAACTGCCTCCTGATATGAACCTCCCGTGTTGGAGGTTTAAAAGCCTCTCTTGGTTTTGAAATATGCTTAAATTCTCAAGCACTTTCAAAACTTTTTTCTATCTTCTGTCTTTTTGGGTCATATTTAGCACTACTATCAGCAACTTTGGCACCTAAATCCAAGGGGATGCACAGAGCAAACTGAACTGAGGAAAACCAACTCCAGGTCACTTGCCTGCACAATTAAAACAGACACTACCCAGAAAATGCATTAACTGTGCTGTGCACAAACTGTTAAGCAGTCACCACGCGGCACCAAACATCCACTCCCAGAGAGGCAGAGTAATTCAAGAAAAAGACAAGAAAATTAAGCCTAGTTTCAAAGGAAAGGACGGGATATGAAAATACAAAAAAGAAATATATTAATTAAATGGGGCAACTTCAAGTCAATTCTTAGAAACAGCATTTTAAAAGATTTATAGGGAGAAAAAAAAATCACATTGCTGTCTGGGGTTCTGGCATGGCAGATGAACACTCTGCCACTCTCCTAGCATTGTGCTAGGAACGGGGAAAGATTTCTCAAATCCCTGAGGTTTGGGCAAGCTAACAGTGTCTGTAACCTGCTGTCTGAGAACGAGCACACACTGTGGGCCATGGACAGCTTTGTGAAAACATACACAAGAACAACTCCAGGCAAAAAGTTACCTAGCATTTATGGGTAAAAAATGTGTTTTACCAGAAAAGAGGGCAAAGACCATGTGGCAGCTTCCCCCTTTGACACAGCTTGGTAGCAGCACATGAGCAGCAGCAACATTTATGCAGCCACCTTGAGGAAAAGCTGTGCCAGCATCAGCCTGGAGAATGTCTCATGTCCCCACGCCCAAAACCACTCGTCTACACGTGTGCCAATAAAATCATGGCATGCTTTTTTAAATGAAAGAAAAAAGAAGTCTGGCAAAGGCTCCCAGCACTGCAGCTGATCTGGCAAGCCTTGCCACCAGAGCAGCCTGTGGTTCAGTGTTTTCTCTCCAGCTGGCAGGGGATGCTGCTCTGGACATCATCCCTGTGCTTTGGGAAACCAGTGGGCAAGGAGAAAAGCACGGGCTGATTGTCTGACAGTGCTGAGTTGGTGGTGACAAGGTAAGTGTTACACAGCATGACCATTACAAACACATCTCTGAAGTCTGCAGCACCCAGCATCTCCTTTCCTAACTTCCTGCACCAGAACGTGGAAGAATATTTTGCAAAATACCAAAATGTTAGATGTTAGTCTTAGCTCCGAATTACTCAATGCAGAATCTGTACAGAAGTCACAGTAAATTTTAGACCAACAGCCCAAACTGCCAGACTCCTGAAGGAGTGGTGACAGATCCTGCTTCAGGACAGGGAACCAGCTCAGGTTCCTTGCCTCTCCTGTCACAGCTCAGCCCTCTCCTGAGCTGCAACTTCTCTGGTCCAGCCCTCAGAGAAGCCTTAACAAGCACTGGTGTCCACCACGCTGAGGGGCAGTGAGCCAGGGCAGATGGGCAGTGGGGCAGGAATCTCACCACCCAAAAAGGAGTGGTGCTGCTCCCTCTGTTACAAGCATCCATTACTTTCCCACTCTACAGCATTTTTCAGCGAACTTCTTGTTACACAGTTCCTACCTCTGATTTTCTTTATGTCTTTAGTCCTCAAACTGGTTTTATTCCCCTACTTTGCTTACAATAAGAACTGTTGCATTCCCTCTTTATTACACCCCCCTCTCCCTCTGCCCTCCAGCAACTTCTTATATGCTCTAAGAAATACAAAATGCAAAGGAAAGTTGAAAAGTTCACAACGTGAATCATTGATAGTCTAAATATCTACCTAAGAAAACAGTCTTTCTGTTCATGAGGCTATTGAAATGGTTAAAGAAATGGCTGTTTCCTTCGACATAGTTTTGCGCTCATCATCACGCACCCCAACTTGCCTTTTTAAACACCAACATCAGTATCCTTCCAGACAAGCCCTCCCACATCAAGAAGAATAAACAAGTGATTAAAAACAGTACTAACCTTTGCTGGTACAGCCTTCCAGGTTCAACATTATATCTTCATCTTTGTCATCTGCACCGGCTCCCAGAAGCATCCAGCTCTCGACCTGATCACTCTCAGACACCAAGCTCTCCTCCAAGCTGTCATCTATTAGCAAGATGTCTTCGATGGCATGAACTCCAGTAGGACTGACTGGGTTAGACTTCCCACTGGTGCTTTTTCCTGGCCCAGCAGGATGCAGGGTGTTACACTCAGCAGCTTTGGGGTGCACTGGGGTGGAAGATGAGGGGTGGGTACGTTTTTTGGCTTGAGCTAAAGAGCGTGTTGACTTCTTTGCTTTGCTTTTGTACACACTGTCTTCATCTGGTGTATCAGACAAGACAATGATCTCAGAGTCACCTGAAGTCTTACAACCACCATCAACAAATCCAATGGTTTTCTTGTCTTCATCCTGTTGCTCAGTTAGAACTGAGCTATGGCCCATGACTCCTGCAACATCAGTTTCTTTACCCATTTCCAGCGTGCTGATTTCTCCAAGATTTTGGGAATAGTGGACCTGGCTGTAGAGGTGAAACTCCACCTCACTGTCAATACTCTCCTCACTGGATGATTCCTCACGATACAGTTCATCGTCATACGCTTCCGTGTCCTCGGTCTCTTCATATTCAAAAAACATTCTGAGAGGTGAGTAGCCTGTATCTACAAAAAACCAAAAGATTGTGTCAGAATAGTTGTGAAGGTATGCCCAAAAAACATCTTTCCAATGACACCTTTGGGCTTTCTGAAATTGCTGAGGCTACTCATAGAGCTCTGCATATGGAAGGCAAAACAGAGCAGACCTAACAGCTACAGGAATCAATGCTCAAATCCATAATAGCACAATCTGCTTCAGGGTGTATCTGTACTAATCTTACTACTCTAACCTCCAAAGTAGTTGCATTTAAGTGCTCCCAGCTTCCACAGCTCCGAGGTACCTGCATGGATTGGAAGCCAAATGAGCATCTGAATCCCAGTTTTGATTGTTGCATCAAGTAGCACTAATTCTGGGTACTCTGCAACTTGTTTAACTAGAGTAACATCTTATATACACACCTGAAAGAGCAGGGAAGAAATGTTCAGCAGCAATATCTGAGAGAAGTAACTTGGAGCCTACCTACACCTGGGCTGCAGAGCCACCTGAACCAGCACTTCAGAATTTTACCTGTGATACAGAAGCACTCAGACATGCTCTGCATGAGCTCCATAAAAAAAAGAAGAGTAAAGGTAGTCCAAAAATCCACAGCCTTCCTACAAACCAGCCTGTCACACTGTCCTGTCAGGACTTACAGACCATTACAGTGCCATGAAAACACAACTACAGTTGTCTTAGACCTGAGCAAACAGTGTCTGCCCAGCTCAACAGGAGCTATGACATCTCTGTGCTTCTCCAATTAAGCAATAATTATCTACAATCTTTAATGGCCTTTTTGGTGAATCTAGGTCTAAGGACCCAATTTCCCTTCTCCTGTACTCGAGCAATACCATTTCTTAAACAAGACCAGGCTGATGGGACAAAGTGCATCCTCAGCAAGTCTGCAATGATGCAAAATTTGGAGTAGCAGTTGATACACCAGATGGTTGTGCTGCCATTCAGAGGTACCTCAGCAGGTTGGAGAGAGCAACCTTATGAAGGTCAAGAAAGGCAAATGCCAGGTCCTGCACCTGGGGAGGAGACAGGCTGGAGGCCCACCGCTTGGAAAGCAGGTTTGCAAAGAAAGACCTTGGGATGGGACAAGTTGCCCATAAGCCAATACACTTCTGGGAGAAAAAGCACTCTGTTCTCCTGAATAACACTGCAGCAGGGTGAGGGAGGTTATCCTTCCACTCCAGTCAGCACTGATGGGACCATGTCTGGAGCTCTGTGAACAGCTCAGGGCTCTGCAGTACTAGAAAAGATGGACATGCTGGAGCGAGTGCAGCAAAGGGCCACCAAAAGGATCAGGGGATTGGAGCATCTGTCACACGAGGCCAGGCTGGGACAGTTCATCCCAAGAAGCCTCAGCAGGATCTTGTCAATGTACATAAATACCAGGGTGGGGGAGGTATATATGGCAGAGCCAGGTTCTTCTGAGTAGTGTCCAGCAACATGATGAGAGACAACAGACACAAAAATTGGAAATTCCACTTAAACATAGAATAAAATGTGTTTTCCTCTGCTGCCCAGAAAGGCCATAGAGCCCCTGTCCTTACAGATGTTCAAAACCCAGCTGCACATGGCCCTAAGCAAACTGCTCTAGGTCATCCTCCTTTGAGTCAAGGGGGCTGGATGAGACCATTGCCAGAGGTTCCTTCCAACCTCAGCTATCCTGTGATCCCAACCCAGTGGCCAGTGTCCCTAGGGTGAGTTCCCTCCCTGCTTTCCAGGGAGGTGGGAAATCCAGAGACCTTCTACAGTTACTGTGTCTAACCCACAGGATACCTTATTTCATTTGAAGGTCCAGATCATGCAAGGAGGAGAGGAACCAGATGTTAAAATTCTGTCTCTGGGCCTGTGTTACAGTTACTCCTGGGGAAACCTACAAGCTTCTCCAGAGGTAAACACTGTCAGGTGGAGTTCAGTTTTCTTGTTGTGGGAGGAAGTTGCATGGTATGGTTTAAATTCACATACTGACACACAACTACAAAAACCCTCCAAGAGGCCTTGTCAATCAGGACAGATTGACCACATTTGTTGTACCAGAAGTCAAACTACAGAGGAAAACGCCTTTCCTACAAAAATAAACAAAGGAAAACCACATAAAACATGAGCACAGAAGCAGGAAAATACAGTATTTGCCTGCTGACCACCCATACACTGTACTCTTCTTTTTAGGCTTCCAGGAGATCAGCATACATCATTCAGTCTCACCTTGCTCAGCCCCATCTGGGATCACATCAAAGACTATCAGAAGCCTACCCACACATGTGCTGAACTCCACCGTCTCCTAATATACCCCAACTAGTTTCTAACCTACAAATACAGCCCTAAAACTCAACAAGTGGAGGTTACTGAACCTGTTTTAAAAGCTCTCCTGTCCACAGGATGACAATAACCACCTGGAAGCTTTTACACCTGTCAACACAGAGCTCTGCTCCGCAACACATACATGGCAGCAATAGCCTAAGGATAACATGGACATATCTGCCCCTGCTAGACTCTGCCTCTCTCATCCAAGTCCTTAGGTAAATATAATACTGAAATATGAAAGAATGAGGTCAGAACTTGGTGGTAATAGACACAATAAGCCTATTTTATACCAGTATTTAGTTTTGGATGCTGTAGACAGGAGGGAAAAGTAAAACAGTGGCCACCTGAATGGTTGTAGGTAGCAAAAAAACAAAGGAGAAAAGCAGCTGACTGATCAATCAAAGCACCCACACATTTCCCTCAACTTCACATGGGGTCACCCTGTCAAGGAAGGTCTAAGCCTGTTCCCACCCATGAGGTGAGAATGAAACCAGAGCTGGCTCCAAACAAGCACATACACAACATTAATCTGTGGTTACGGGACGCGAGAAGAGACCTCCAGTAATGCAGGAAACAGAAGAATCCCTCTGAAGTGTGGCACAATTTTAGAGGTACTCCAAAAAACAGCTTAATTCAAGCACTCTATAAATACAATAATTGGCCATTCCCATCCTGTCACCTGATGTATAGTTACACAAAGTACGTGACCCTCACTGAAAACATGCAGCTCAACAAGAGTGATGGACTGGGAGTGTCAAAGGGCACCCAAGGAGCTGACTCATGGACACTTCATAACGAAAACAGGAGAAAGAGGCACTACACTCACTGTGATACATGCTCCTCAGCAGCTCAGGTTAAACTGTGGCTCCTCCTCCTTCCCTCAGGTCCACACACAACCAGCTCAATGCTCTTTCTCTGCTCAGTGTGTGTGCCAGGGCGCTGGGGAACAAGAAGCAACAAACATCAGCAGTTTGAAGATATCCAGTCCCACTGATCACCATCCCCAAACTCAGGCAGTGGCTGTGTCCCTCCTCTTCATCAGAGGGACCAACACCCACTTCAGGTGTTTGGCACCAAAGCAGACAAAAATGCTGCCCCTAAGGAAGGGAAGAGGAGCTAACAGACAATGTTTTGCTGGTTTTCAGCTTGTCCAAGACAAGCAGTGTTTCTGTACCCATCCTGATGTGCACAGAGAGACCTACACCTGCCAGTTTCCAGTTTAGGTTTCCTCTCAGCAGTGACAGGCTCAGAGTACAGGCAGCTGTCCTTTCTGCTGCCAGCTGGACTGTGGCAAAGACATCCCCCATGCCTGGCTGTGGAAACCACATGGAAAGAGTCCTGCACAGCCTATCTTACCTGACAGGTAATACCTGCTGTGGAAAGCACATCACACTGTGCAGCTAGATTTGGAATAGCACACGATGGAACTCTGACTTGCAAAAAACCCCAAAACCTCAAATCCTTGGCCACGAGACAACCCTGTCCCTTCATCAAGGGATACCTGAACCAGAGCACAACTTTCCTCACAAGTACCCAAGTGCCTCTCTGGTCAGCCTGGGGAGAGAACAGTTCAGGTAAAGGGCTACTGGTGTTCAAATTAGAAACATCACAGCTCTCTGAATCTCTTTTAACCATTTCTGACAAAAACTCCAGGTGGCTGCAGTTAGAAATGGCAGATGATCTCCTACACCAGGAGCAGCAGTGGCACAGGGCAGTCAGATGAGAGGTGCCGGTGACCACAGGCCAGCAGAGAGAGCACAGACACCTTAATACACACTTATCACCAGAGTTCAATCTGTGGAGACTTTTTGTCTTCATCTGTATCATGTTCTGTACCTAATGTAACACAAATCCTACTCTGGCTTAGGGGTTGCCCAGGCTGCACTGTCAGCACATGAGAAGGAAACACCCTTTGTTTGCTGCCCAGGGTGAGACCTGTGGACACCCAGAGCTGCTCCACACCCCGATGAGCTCCATCTACAGCAGATCTGCCCTCAGGGACAGTGTTAAAAGTGTCCTGAGTGCATCCCAGGGTAGAAACCCCTCGCATTTCACAAGGAAACCCTCACACATGTCTTTGGGGCCTTGGGTTTAGCCAAGAAAAAGGCAGAGAGCACCATAAAGCTGATCCAGTGGTAACACTGGCTATGAGTCATTTGGGGCTAAAATTTGTCACTCGTCCCTCCCCAGGGTCACTTGCTCAGTGCTGAGATGTGAGTCTCGTTCTTATAACCATTTGTTGTGTGTCTGAGAAAATGCTTCTCCTCTGTGCTTCCTTTGGATACAGTGCAAACAAGAGGAAAGGAGAGAAGAGCTTTGGAGAAGAGGTAAATGTTTTTGTAGTGCCAAGCTAATACCTTCAGGAGATCACAGGAATAATTCTTCCACACCCAAACCCTGGAAAATAACAAAACATTCCAAGTTGACTTCAAGCCTTTTGGAAGAGTTTTGTCTCCCTGTGTTTAACAGTAACTGCACAAACATCCTCTAATAATCTGCTTTTTCTCAGACCAAGACAGCTGCTGTCCCGGTGAGCTGAGCGCGACCGTGCCGGCAAGAGGGGAACACAAACCCCAGCGTGTGCAGGTAACAAGGAGTCCGTTCCCAGGCCGCTGACGGCCGGGCGGTGGGGACACGGCTCCAACCGAGCCCGGAGCGGCTCCGAGCCGCCGACATAGCCCGCACCGAGCCCGGGGTGTGCGGGGCTCGGGGCTCCGCCGAGGCCAGGCCGCGCTGCAGCCGGACACAGACACGGACCCCACGGCAGCGGCCGCACGTCTCTTGAATGGCCTCGGGGCTCGGATGGAGGCTGCCTGGCAGCCAGCGGGCACAGCCCGGCGCCGGTAACGGCGGGGCGGGCTCGGACACCTGCTCGGGGGCCGCCGCTGTGCGCGGTTACAGCGGTCGGAGGCAGGGCCTGATCCAGCGGAGGGAGGGGGACAGGCCTGGCCGGAGGGGCAGGCCGCTCCGGTGAGGGACGGGCACCGGGAGGGGCGGCGGCGGGGGGCCCAGGCGCGGCCCCGCAGCGGAGCCGGTGCCCAGGGAGGCGGAGGGGCCGGGCGGGCACGGNGCAGGAAGTGGCGGCGCTCGCGCCCCGCCCGCCGCTCCGCGCTCTTCCGGCCACGCCCTCACCGGCACCGCCTCCGCCGTCACGGGGGCGCGTAGCACCGCCCCCCTCCTGAGGCCCCCCCCGGGAGTGGGCGGGGAAAAGCGGGGGCGGGGCCTGGGGAGGGAACTCCGCCCCCTACGGTGTGGGGCGTGGCTCCGCCTGAGGCGGCGGCGGCAGCGCGGGAACGGGAGGAACGGGCCCGCGGGGAAGGACGGGGGGAACGGGGCGGGAGCGGGAATGGGCCTGTGAGGGGGCAACGGGAACAGGCCGCTCGTCTCGGAGCGGCGGCCGCGGGGCTCCCCACGCCCCCTCCGCCCCCGGTGCGGGTCCGCGGCAGCCCTGGCGCTCCGCACGGATACCGCAGTGAGGCTGTGACGGGCAGCGGGGCTGCGGCCTCGGCGCTGGGCCCGGGGACAGGGAGGGCGGCTCTGGTACTGCTGGTGGCGACCAGGTATTGAGGAGAAATTGCAGCGAATCGGGTGCGTCGCTCAGCCCGAGGACTTCGGGGGGCTCCCGCCGCTTCCCTCTCGCCTGGAGCTTCGGTCTCCTGCAGGCCTGCGGCACGATGAACACACGGCAGGGGCTCGGAGGAGAGTCCGGGTCACAGCCCTCGCCCGGCTTCTCCAGCGTCCCGCCAGCACAGGCCCTGGTCAGACCGGCCTCACCACCACCCGTGTCTTTTGCCGTGGCCACGTCACTCCTGCTCCCTGGACAGGACCGTGGGGACTACGGCGAGCGGCAGTGGAGCCCTCACATGCCTTCGTGTGCCTGTGCTGTGGCAGGTGCTCCAGAAGGAGCTGAGGAGGAGATGTGGTGTCTTTGCAGAGCAAGCAAGGACAGGAGCTAGACAGGCAGGGCTGTCTGGGGAAAGCAGAGCTGGCTGAGGAAAAAGTGGTCATGTGGGTGCAAAGAGCCTGAGCAGCTCCAAGGCTGATTGTCCTCAGAGGGGTGGGCTTGGGCACAAGAGTGGATGGTCAAAAGAACCTGCTGAGGATGGGTGAGGACAGGACTGACTGGGAACAACCAGGCTGTGGCCTTTGGTAGACACCCTGGAATACCTGAGGATCTTGTTGAGCTGCCTGCCACGTTTGAACAGTTTAACCAGGTTTTTCAGTCTGAAGCAGTGGATGTTTTGGAGGTGGCAGAGGGTTTGGTGTGTCCTGTTTCAGCGCAGTTTGGAGGGGAAGGGACATGCTCTGGGTCAGTGGTGAAGGTGGCTGAGCTGCTAGATGCCCGGGGCAGTTCAGCTGTGCCAGGCTGGCCATGCCACGCTGCCTGGCCTCAGTGCTGCGCAGGGCCTTTGGCTTGTGTGGTGCTGGGCACGTCCCCTGGCTGCAGGGTGAGCTTCCCTGGCTGGGGTGGCAGCAGAGGAGCCTGCAGGTAGCTCCTACTTGTTCCCAGCAGTTACACCTCCTGCCCCTGCCTTTATTGAAGAGTACCTCAGGGAGCTCTCCTGCAAAGCTCCTTTCTGCTGGTTGTACAAAGGATTAATAGGCCTATTTTCTTCTAAGAAAATCCAGAAATAGCTCAGAAAACCAACCTGCCACAGACAGAACCTGCTGGGTGTGCTGGTTGAGAACCTGTTTGGTGCTGCACAGCTTGTGGGTCCCAGCATCAAAAACGACCCAAGATTACGTGTCCTACCCTCTCTTCATGATGTTACCTCTAATAATGAACATTTTTGGTGGTACTTTACAGAGTCTTAAAGCTTTTCTTACTGGGACCATAATGAACCAACACATCCCGGTGCAGAACAGTGGCTTCTTCCCTAACTTGCTCATGCAGGAGCTTTTTCTCATTCCTCTGCTCATGTTTTCCTCTCCTCTCAGCAAGGAAAACAAGTGGTCATATTTCTTTATTTTGCTGTTTTCGAATTGAGGATGAACTTCTTCCCCCCTTGAGGGACACAAGCATTGCAGATTTGCAAGAATATGCAATTTATGAGGGCTTGCCTGAAATGGCAATGTTCAATTAAAACCCATTTCATATTTCTTCATCTATAAATGGTTTTGGATATCATAGTTTCATAAAAATAAACATTCTATAAGCTGAATTTCTGCACTGGAATGCTTTACCTCATGTTCTGAGGTGGCACTTGAAAGATTTACCTGTGCAGCTTACTGAAGGTGAATAGAAATGAATGCAAATAAAAACTTCTAGGGGAGCTAGAGACAACATCCGAGGTAGAAGTTCCCTCCATGTAAAACCATTTTTCAGAGGCAAAATCCAGACAATTGTCAGAAATTCCCAGAGCTGCCCTGGTCCTCACCCGGGGTGTGCTGGAGAGTTTAACATGCTTTATTCTTACTGCATTTTCATTTCTTGTGCAGATACAATGGACAGGAAGAGCAGTTTCCACTTAACAGCTTCAGCACACCATGGACTTCCAAATAACAGGGTTTTTTTTTTCTCTTGAAAAGTGGAAATTTAGTTTTCAGCTGTTTTGTCATGACGATGAGTAATTCTCTGCCTACACCTTCTGGTTGAATTCCTTCCATGGAAGTCTCGGTATTAGCAAGAGCTGCTGCTCTTCTTGCCTTGGTGCAATGCAGGAAGGGTGGCCCTGCTCTGTGTCCCAGCAGCAGCCACTGCTGCCAGACCCTGCTGTGGGAGCAGAGCCTTCCAGCAGCTGAGGGGTGAGGACACCAGAGGCCTTGGAAGATACGGGCACAGGTTGGAAGCAGAGACTCCAGAGGCTGGCAGGGACCACTCACCAGTGGCCAGTTACCAGTTGCTGGACAAACACAACCTCAGGAGCTGGGAAAAGCCTGCTCTGGATTTAGGGAAGAGGTGAGACGTGGACACTCAGAGCTGCTCCACACCCCGATGAGCTCCATCTGCAGCAGATCTGCCCTCAGGGACAGCGTTAAAAGTGCCCTGAGTGCATCCCAGGGTAGAAACCCCTCGCATTTCACAAGGAAACCCTCACACATGTCTTTGGGGCCTTGGGTTTAGCCAAGAAAAAGGCAGAGAGCACCATAAAGCTGATCCAGTGGTAACACTGGCTATGAGTCATTTGGGGCTAAAATTTGTCACTCGTCCCTCCCCAGGGTCACTTGCTCAGTGCTGAGATGTGAGTCTCGTTCTTATAACCATTTGTTGTGTGTCTGAGAAAATGCTTCTCCTCTGTGCTTCCTTTGGATACAGTGCAAACAAGAGGAAAGGAGAGAAGAGCTTTGGAGAAGAGGTAAATGTTTTTGTAGTGCCAAGCTAATACCTTCAGGAGATCACAGGAATAATTCTTCCACACCCAAACCCTGGAAAATAACAAAACATTCCAAGTTGACTTCAAGCCTTTTGGAAGAGTTTTGTTTCCCTGTGTTTAACAGTAACTGCACAAACATCCTCAAATTCCCTCTTTTGCTTAGATCAAGACAGAATAATGGGGTCAGACAAGGAGCCTGTTGAAAGGCACAGCTCTGGCAGTTGTGCTGTGCAGGGCATGGCCCCACAACACCTCCAGACATGACCTTTTGGGCTTTAGGGGAGGGGCAACAGCCAGCCAGGCGAAGGAACAGGTTGAGCTGCTGCGTGGCTGGTGGGAGCAGCCTCTGCCAGAACCTGCAGCATCCACCATCCACAGCCTGTGCATGGGCACAAGAGGTGCTGCTGGGGGTGAGGACACCAAGCCTGGCTCCAGATCACCTCCAGAAAGAGCCCATTCACTTCAGCCTCTGCGACCAGGGGCAGAGCGCGACCACGGAACATTGGCTGCCTTGAACATCTCATGGTTCAGCACCATCTGTGGGCATGAAGGGTGCTGTTAATGAGTGCGTGCTGCTAATGAGCATCAGTCTCGTTCTGAAGTTCAAACTGGACTGATGTGTTGTGCTTCTGAGCACTCTCTTCACAGCGCTCTCCAGCTCCCTCACACCCGTATGTGTGTTGGGTGCAGCTCAGCTCCCCTCCGTTGTGTGGAGGCCGTTTGACTCTGCACAGCACCAGGTGGCTGCTCCCCTGGGTGTCTGCTCCTTCCTGACCTTCAGCAGAGCCCCCGGTGTGGTCCGACCCCTCCTCTGCAGGTGTTGGGGATTCCCCGCTCTGGGGCTACCGGATTCAGCAGCCCAGCAGAGGGTGCCTGTGCTGTGTCCCCAGGGTCAGCCAGGAGCATGTTTTCCAGAGGGAAAATGTGGAGACACACACAGAGCATTTAGACGTAGATGTGTGCATGCAGCTGGGCACACAGATCAACAGACAGGAACCACAGCACTCAGAGAGACACCAGCAGAGTCAGTGACCTCATCTGAGTCCTCTCTGGCTGTTCAAGATGCAAGACTGTTAGTGGAAAACACAGAATCATAGAATCGTTTTGGTTGGAAGAGTCCTTCAAGATCATCAAGTCCAACCATTAACCCAGCACTGCCAGATCAACACTAACAATGTCCCTCAGCACCACACCTCCATGACTTTGAAATTCCTCCAGGGATGGGGACTCCACCACTGCCCTGCCCAGCCTGGCACAGCCCTTCACAATCCTTGCCAGGAAGAAATTGTTCCTCAGCTCCAACCTCAACCTCGCCTGGGGCAACTTGAGGCCACTTTCTCATCCTGTCGCTTACTCCCTGGGAAAAGAGCCCGACCCCACCTGGCTCCAACCTCCTCTCAGGGAGTTGTGCAGAGCCAGAAGGTCTCCCCTGAGCCTCCTTTGCTCCAGCCTCAACACCCCCAGCTCCCTCAGCTGCTCCTCACCACNCTAGCCCTGCTGGTCACACTGGTGCTGACACAAGCCAGGATGCTGGTGGCTTCTTGGCCACCTGGGCACACGCTGGCTCATCTCCAGCTGGCTGTTGGCCAACACCCCCAGGTCCTTTTCCACCAGGCACTTTCCAGCCACACTTCCCCAGCCCTGGAGCGTTGCAGGAGGTTGTTGTGACCCAAGGGCAGGACCCAGCACTTGGCCTTGTTGGTCTTCATCCCATTGATGCAGCCTGGCCAGACCCCTCTGTGGAGCCTCTCTGCCTTCCTGCAGATCAACATGTACACCCAAGTTGTTGTCCTCTGCAAACTGACTGAGGGTGCCTCAATCCCCTCATCCAGGTCATTGATAAAGATATTAAAGACAGCAGGCCCCAATACTGAGCCCTGGGGACACCAAATGTGACTGGAACATCCATCAGGGAGTTCTACAGAGCATCCCAGGAGCAGGAGAGGCAACCAGGAATGAGCAAGCAGATGCATGGATACATGGGGGACATCAACTGGCTCTGCTGCTGTGAGACCTGCCGTGTGGATGTGCCATGGAGCAGCTCCTCCACCCTGCCTGTGCAGACAGACACGTGCATGATGCTTATCTGCTCAACACAGAGCTTTCATTTTTCATTTCATTTTCTGTAGGGCTTTCAGAATTCGGGGGTTTCCTTAAAGCACTGCTAGGACTCTATTTTCAACATTGCTGGAGAGTAATTACAGCCTGTGCTGCCTCTGGGAGCGTTGGCACCAGCACGTGTGTGATGGCTGCAAATGTGCCCCTTGAAGGGCAAAGGATCTGGTTCTCTGATCCTCTAGGCTCTAGGTCAAAGAAAATGATCCCCAAGTTTGAAGGTTTTATCTTCTAGCAGAGAGCAAACAGATGCTGGTGACAGTCAGAGTCACAGAATCCCAGCAAGGAGGGGTTGGAAGGTTCCTCTGGAGATGATCTGGTCCAACCCCCCTGCTCCAGCAGCTCACCCAGAGCAGGGGCACCAGCATCGTGTCCAGGCCCCTTTGGAATCTCTCCAGACAAGGAGACTCCACAACCTCTCTGGGCAGCCTGGCACAGGCTCCAACACCCTCACAACAAACAACCACCTCCTCCTGCTCACATGCAACCTCCTGGCTTCCACTTGGTGCCCGGTGCCCCTTGTCCTGTCCCTGGGCACCACTGACAAGAGTCTGGCCCCAGCCTCTTGCCCCCCACCCTTTAGNGAAGAGAAGGCTCCAGGGAGATCTTCTGGTGGCCTTTCAGGACTTCAAGGAGGCTATAGGAAAGCTGGGAAGGGATTTTTTACATGGGCTTGTAGTGATAGGACCAGGGGCAATGGCTTTAAACTGAAAGAGTGTAGATTTAGTTTAGATACAAGGAAGAAGTTCTCCACTGTGAGGGCGGTGAGACCCTATCTCAGGTTGCCCAGGGGGGTTGTGGATGCTCCATCCCTGAAAGTGTTCAAGACCAGGTTGAACGGGGCTTTGTGCAACCTGGTCTAGTGGGACGTGTCCCTGCCATGGCAGGGGGGTTGGAACTGGGTGATCTTTAAAGTCTCTTCCAACTCAAACCATTCTAAGATTCTATGCATGCCAAGAGCATTCACTATTAGCTTCATCCAGTGGGAGTTAGAGTCTTCTTCAAGTCTTCCAGTGCAGCTTCTCTAGTCCAGCCAGTTCTGTGAGCAGATGAGGTCATCAAGTGCTAGAATAGCTTTTACTGAGCTCAACTTTAAAGCAGTCACCACTTTAGGAGAGCACCAAAGCACAGTGGTTTAGGTGTGTCACTGAATTTCTGAGTGTCATATGACATATGAAAAGCAAGGCCACATGTTTCCATCTCATTTGTCTCTCCTTGAAGAAAAAACCTTGTTAGAGCTTTTATCTCATGTTGTCCAAATGCATCCATCCATGTGTTGAACACACTCAGAGAGGTTGTGGAGTGTCCTTCTCTGGAGAGATTCTAAAGGGGCCTGGACACAATCGTGGGTCCCCTGCTCTGGGTGAGCTGCTGGAGCAGGGGGGTTGCACCAGATGATCTCCAGAGGTCTCTTCCAACCCCACCATGCTGTGATTCTGTGAAGTCACTGTCTGTGCAGGGAAAGGAGCATCCATCCTCCCACGCCCAGCGGTGCTGCCCTGCATCCCTCCGTGCCCTTCCCCTCCCCACTCCTCTTCCCTTTGGGGAGCAGCCACATGGCTGCACAAAGCCAGGCAGGAGAAGCAGGAATGCCAGAACCTGTGAGGAGATCTGTGTGGGTTGCAGAGAGGGAGACTCTGAAGCATCTCCAGTTGCTTGGGGACAGATTGGGTTCCCCTAAGTTTTCCAGATTGCAGCAGTCTGGTGGAGGTCGTTGTTCTTCCACCATGACCTTTATGTGCTTTAAAAAGAAAAGGGAAGAAAGAGGGAGATTGTCCATGTATGTCAACTGGCAATTTACAGTCCAGATGCCAGTAGGTGGCACCCAAGAATGTGCAGCATTGTTCGTAGCCTTTGTGCAAGTCTGGCTGCTTGCTCATCAGAGACATGTCTACATCCTCTGCTCTCCTTGGAGCACCAGGGAATCCCAGGGGGCTCTGGCTCTCAGCTGGATAGTTCTGATAGTTCTGGGCAAAAGAAGTGCTCATTTTCCTTTGCTTCTTTCCAGAGCATGTTCTGAGTGCTGTAGGGAGCAGCATGAAGGAACTCAGAGTTCATCTCGGTGGTGTTACTCATTAATAAGGTGGCCATGTCAGGATGCTGGTTTCTGTATCTTTTAACTTTTCTAGACGTCAGTCTTGAGGGGTGAAGCGGCTCCTAGAGCTGCTGCTTCACTTGGCATTCCTTTGAAAATTCACATCTGGAAGGAGCTGCCCTGTCCAGGAGCATCATCACAGGAGTCTTGGACATGTTGAAAGCTTTGTGTGATGTTTCCTTCAGTCTGGAATGATGGAAAAAAGTTACTGAAGGATGCAGGTGTGCCAGGAGATTGATTGAATGTGTGCAGGCAATCATCTTATTTTTAGGAGCCTAATTTTGCAACCTTGTGGAACGTTATTTTTACCTGGACTCACTGAAGGAGGTGGGTTGTGCTTGTTTCTGGTGACCTGTACAAGGGAAGTTGTCTCTGACCCAGCGTAGGCTGTTTCCTGACAATCATGTTGTTTTCATCCAGCAGCTGCAGCTGATGGTGGGTTTTGTCTGGAGTGTCTGGGCCTCTGATCTCCATTTTCATCTGCTCAGATCCAGTAAAATACGTAAACATTGAGGTGACGAACCACTCACTCCTCTTCCCTGAAGTTCAGAGATGGGCCTGCCCCAGGCAGTGCCATCTACACCAGCCTCGCACAGAACCTGGTGGGTTCCGGCTGCAGAAGGGCTGAAATGGTTGAGGAGATGTTGGCAAGGTGACAGCGAGAGCCAGGGCATGGGAGGGGAACAAGGGGGAGGAGAAGATGAACGAAGCCAGGACAGGGAGGAGGTGGCAGACCTCTGCCATTGCAGTTGGCACTTTCCCATCTTGCCTCCCATGTCAGCATCAGAAATCAGCATTTCCCAGAATCAGCACTTTCGAAAGACTTTGCAGTGAACTGGGATGGAAATCACAGGTGCTGTGCCCTGGCAGAGCTCAGGGTGTTCAGTGACCTGCCCCATGAGGTCCCACCGAGAAGATCTTCATAAGGGAGTGGAAGCCCCGCACAGCTCCCAGTGCCACTGGCCCTGGGTGCAGACTGCAGGGACACTCCTCACCACCCTGCCCTTGAACCTGCACAACCCCCTGAGCTGCAGCTCATCATCATCCTCAGCCGAGTGCTGCAGGGACAGGAGCACTTCAGAAGTTAATTAAATTCCCACCCCTGCACCTGATCTGCTCCTCCTCTTCCCAGTGCTCCTCCGCTTCAGACCGAGCAGCGGGAGAGGGGAGGGAGAGTAATTATTGAACTCCTTGGAGCTGGCTCTACAGTGCTTCATAGCTTGTTAATTACAGCTCCAGTCCTGCCAGTCAGCGGAGGACCAGAAGAGCATGTGGGGAGTGGGGGGCATGGGTCGAGGGAGGGCAGGGGCTCAGTGAAGTCAGGAAGAAGCCAGAAGGGTCGACAGTAGAGAGAAGCCAGAGTGAAAGAGGAGGAGGGCTGGGAGTGTGGGCAGCTGGGAACCTGGGCAAGAGCAGAAGGGAATGGGAAGCACTAGGAAGCAGAGGGAGATGGGGAAAAGGCAGAGCTGTGTGAGGGTAGCAGTGTCCTTTGTCTGTGGGTGGTGACGAGGACACAGGGTAGGCACCAAGGGGTGTGGTGCACTGGCATCGCCACAGCACGTCCTTCATGCCCACCTGCCTTCTCTGGCACAGCAGATGAATCATTGAATCATAGAATCGTTTTGGTTGGAAGAGACTTTGAAGATCATCAACCATTAACCCATCCCTGCCAGGGCACCACTAACCCATGTCCCTCAGCACCACATCTCCACACCTCGGAAACTCCTCCGAGAGTGGTGGGCAGAGCAGGCTGAGTGGCAGTGGCACCTCCGTGCTGCTGTGCAGGGGGAAGGCAGGTCCTGCTCCCTTGCCTGGCTCTCCTGCTTGCTCTTGTCTCTCCTTCAGTAGAAGGGAGGTGGACCAAGCAAGTGAGGACATACCTGTCCATGTGCTCCCCTCATCTATGGGCCAGCCCTTGGCTAGAGACCAACATTTTTGCTGCTGACGTCTGCTCCAAGGGTCCTGGGCTTAAGGTAAGAGGTTGCCCTGATGGACACTCATGATTTCCAAAAATAGGTCTTTTAAAAGAACATAGTGGAGGGAAGAATAAGCAGGTCCTCTGTGGGAAACCATTTTGGGCTTAACTACAGCTTCTGAAACGAACACATGTGGATTTCCTCTTTTGACACAAGTGAAAGGACAATTCAGAGCCAGGACAGACTCTGTGCTTGAAGACTTGACGCTGCACTGCCAGTGGCTTTAAACTCTGACTCCATCATTTCCATTTTCTTTTGGCAGCTCCCAGTCTCTGCTTCTCTTCTTTTCCTGGAAAATTTCCCTCAAGGAACCCCCGGTGATGGCCCAGGAGACAGTGTGTGAATGCTCTGCATTATGTAATGCTTTGACATTTGGCATTCCCGTGGCATTATCCCCATTATCCCCCATCAATGCAGAATAAGTTGTCAGAGCATGAAATTGGTATTTTTACATATTCTTAATGTACAGATGTCAGTCTGGAAGCCCTGCACAACATCCTGATTAAATTCCTTCTTTCATCCTCTGCCTGAGCACGGGTCTGTTTGGAGGATTTCTTTCCTTTTTGGGAGTCATGGGGAAAAGACACAACCTTAAAAAGTAATAATTCATCTTAATAGCAGTATCAGAAGGTGGGAGCCAAGTGTAGGGCACGGGGTGCAAGAGCAACTGGCAGATCTGGAGCCACCGTGCTCAGTTCTGACCACCTGCGTTCCTGGCATGGTGGCAGAGAGTGAACAGCAAGTACCAGATGCATAGAGGGAATATAATCAGTGACCCAGTTTCTGGTGCCAAATATATCAACATGTTCCAAATCAAATCTGCTCAGAGTTTACAAGTTTGTTATTCTATGTTAATTACCACGTAAGAATGGCAGACCCTTCTGGGAGGATTCATGTGGCTGCACATGGTGTACGTGGAGAAAGAAGGGGAAGGGTGTGGCTGAGGATCCACCCCGGGCTCCAGATTGCTTTGGTTGTTTGATCACAGATACATAAAGAGGAGCTCTTGAAAGTCACCTGCTTGGAGGCAAATCAGCTGCTCCACCAGCCCCTGCCTCAAGGACCTGTGCTATAAGAAGCCAACATTGGTGTGAAACCATGGAAAGACTGCACAGCTTCCCTTTGTTGGGAGCATCCTGATCTGGTCCAAGCTGACCCTGCTGTAGGGAGGGAGTTCCCAAGGTCCCTCCCACCTGAATTCTCCTCTGACCCTGTTCTCTGGGAGGCAGAAGGTTAGAGCAGGAGGATGTTCAGCTCTTGCAGGACAGACCTTCCTGCTGGACTTCCTAGTGTTTGTCCAGAGAGCTCTTAAGGTTGTGCAGAGCTGCATCCTGGAGCTGCTGCTCACCATGCTTTGATGCGTGTCAAGAGTCCATGGGTGTCTGCAGGGCTCTAGGAGTAGCCCACCTGCTCAGCCAGGGTTCCAGCTTTCAGTGAGATCAGGAGAGAGGCCAAAGGCCTGACTTCTCTCCACATATACCAGAAAACAGCCAATGGACTATTTTCAGCTGGATTTCCCTAAAAAATAAGTTATGCAACTGTGTCATCAGCTATTACTTGCTTCTCTGTCCTGCTTTCCACTCTCTGAGAAGCTTGTGCTGTAGAGACCACCAGCTCTGGTCAAACACACCAGAGTGGTGAGGAACTCAAGAGGAATTGAGGTCGCAGGCTTTTAATGAAAAAAACATCTATGTGGAGAAGAGGGAGGCACACGAGTGTCCTCACTGGTCACAGGGCTCCAGAATGGCCTCAGTAAGGGTCTGTGTGGCCTGGCTTGGACATGGTCTAGGATCAGCCAGACCACAAGCTGCCTCTCACTCAGCACTAGTTAGAGGGGCGAGGATGGGTTGGGAGCACTATTGAAGGACACCGGGGAACCAGGAGCTGTGAAATGGTAAATGCTGGGGACACGGGAGAGAAGAGGACAGGACAGGACAGGATAGGAAGAGGAGGTTGCACAGAAAGCCAGAGGACATGTGTTGAGGGAAACTGGGTTAATTGGGGCAAATGAAGCAGACAAGGATACAGGGAAAATTGCTAATTGATTACATTCATACTAAAAATCCACTAGCATTAGCAAATACAGCAGCACTTGGGCTGGGGTTTCAGCACAGAACTCACTCCTGGAAACAGCTCAGGTGCAAATTTGGAAAGAGGGATTCCAGACACAACCCTACAAGATTTTCAAGGCTGCTTTCTGAAGTGGCCATTTACTGAGCTCTTCAATTCCTATCTTTGCAACCCAAAGGCTGATGACAGGGTGTGCAGCTGCTTCCACATGGTCATCACAGGAGCCCTGGTTCGGGGGCTCTGAGACTCTGCAGCCCTGGCCCAAGATCGGTCACAGACAGAGGAAAGTCTGATGTTGTCTTTTGTGCAGATGGGCAAACACCTTCAGTCTGAGATGTTCATATCTCCTGGGTGTATGCAGCCTGCTGCAGTTCATCTGTTTAATTTTATGGTGATGGACCTTTTTCCTCTTTCTGTAGGAGATTCTGAAGTTAAGGATTGAGCAGGGACTTCCAAGGGGAGTCTCACAGAAGACTGAAGAGGAGTTGCCCCAGGAAACCACCTTTTCCTCTCAGAGTGAGTATGTTTCTCTTCTTACCCTCCCTGCTCAGCTCCCTGCCTCAACACCAGCCTGACCAGGAAACGCAGCAACAGGGACTTCATTGAATTACTGAATCACAGAATGTTTTCTGTTGGAAGGCAGCTTTAAAAGTCATCTAGTCCAGCCCCCAGATTTGGCCAGATAACTACTGTGAAGTCCATGGCGTGCACCAGACTGCATCCATCCACCGAGTCCTTTGAGCAGATGTTGTGTCTCCGGTGGAACCTGCCACCAGAAGTGTTGGGAGCAGAGGAGATCACCTGCCTGCAGTAGCTCCACTCTGCTGCTGGGGCCAGTCTGATATGAAATACCTGAATGAGTCTCTTCTGGGAGATGAACCACAGCCGAGTAGTTTCATCAATGCTCAAGCAATGCTCCGAGGCTGCAGCAAGAGCCTCATCTTGCACATTTGGTGCAGGGAGCCCTGGGCAAGGCAGCCTCTCACTGTGAGCATGAGTTACAGGGACATGCTGCATAACAACAGGTTCCCCTCCAGTGCACCCCGCAGTGCTGCAGAGCTTCCTCACTAGGTCCAGAGGAAAATGAGAATATGAGCATTGTTTTGATTGAGAAAAGACAGGCTGGACCTTCTGCATGAAGGGGGCTGTCACTGCGAGGACCTGGGGCCTTGCTGCCGATGGGATCACTCATCCAGGTACCAGTATGAGCTTTGCCATGGGAGAAGGACAGCGAGGAGAAGACCATCCATGAGTTACTGCAATCCCCAGCTAGTGGGCAGCTTCCATTTGTTGAAAAAAATGTTTGTTTTCCCAAACAGGGGCACAAAGTTAATCGTCATCAGGAAAAATCTAAGTCCTGTGCTACTCGCTGCAGGATTTCTCCTCCTTCATTAAACTCTGACATCTCAGAGGACAAATCCTCATCATCACGTGTCACTCGTGCTTGAAAATAAATGTGCTCAATACAACCTTGTTTTTATGCCTTGTTTTGCAAGTGTAATTGTGTTGAAATTGAACTGTGGGGTTTTATTTACTTGTTCGGTGTGTGCCAGGACAACACGGGTGTCAGCACAGATCTGGAGGGGAGTCCTCCTGTGCCTGGTCCTGGTTGACACAGTGTGGGCCTGAAATGCCTTAATCTGTTTCTGGGACATCATCATAGACACTTTGGTCTTTAAAATGTGGGAAGAATCCACATGAGCAGGCGGTGAGACCCAGACAACACAAACCATGCAGCTCCCCTGAATGGTCTCCTGGTAGCTCTGATAGAAATGGATGAAAAACCCCCATTTGGGGAAAAATGTGACACACAAAATCAATTTTCCTTTCCAGTTTTCCAGCACTGCCCAGTAAATCACTGTGCTGGTGGATTGCCTTCACCATCCAAAACCATATGTCTTATTCCCAGTCTGGCCTTATCTGGAGTCTGCTCTGGATGCTGGGTTGTGCTCTACAGCCCTTTTCACAGAAAGAGTTGTCCAGCCCCAGCCCAGGCTGGGCAGGGCAGTGGTGGAGTCCCCATCCCTGGAGGGGTTTCCAAGCCGTGGAGATGTGGTGCTGAGGGACGTGGGCTAGTGGTGCCCTGACAGTGCGGGTTAGGGGTTGGACTCCATGATCTTCAAGGTCTCTTCTAACCAAAATGATTCTATAATCCTAATTTTGGCTGCTGCACCAAGCAGCCTCCTCTACCTAATTTACACCTGCAGACAATGCTCATAACATCCTTGATAACCAAAATAACCTCCACAGCCTGGGACCACAAGGATTCCAGCCCCTTTCCCTTGTGTGGCTTCTCTCTACATCCCTTTCCATGGTCCCTGTCAGGTGATGTGAGGGCAGGAACCCCTTTGCTGTGAGACAAACTGAGTTGGGCTTGTTCAGCCTGGAGCAGAGAAGGCTCCACGGAGACCTTCTTGGGGCCTTTCAGTGCTTCAAGGGGCCTGTCAGAGAGATGGGGAGGGACTTTTGAGCAGGGCCTGTTGGGACAGGACAAGGGGGAATGGTTTGAAACTAGAAGAGGGAGATTTAGACAAGAGAGAAGGAAGAAATTGTTGGTGCTGAGGGTGGTGAGAGCCTGTGCCAGGTTGGCCAGAGAGATGGTGGCTGCCCCATCCCTCGAACCATTGCAGGTGAGGTTGGAGCAACCTGCTCTAGTTGCAGATGTCCCTGTTCCCTGCAGGGGGTTGGATTAGAGGTTGGACTAGGTCCCTTCCCACCCAAACCATTCTGTGATTCCATGAAACACTCAGGTATTCCCAGGCCGTTTCTCCAGGTGCTGGGTACACTTGCAGATCTGATTTCCCCATGCATGGGGTCTCAGAGAATGGAGCCCCTGCAGCCCCGACCCCTGCAGAGCTCAGCCACCACTCCCCTGGGCATTGGTGGAGCGGGTGTGATTTGAATGGGGTTCAGAGGCAGCTGTTGACGTGCCTGGCCCCAGGTGTCTGGTGTGGGGTGCATACCACACAGGGGTAGAAGAGGAGTACGGCCAGTGTGGAGGCAAAACAAGTCTGAAGACATCTGAGCAGTGCTGCACACCAACATGACAGCCAACACTCTGCTAGAGACAACCCCTGCTGGCACAGTCACACCAACTTCCACCATGAGGCCACCTCACACCCCACGGCTGCTTCCTTCACTTTTCACTCCAGGAGAAGAAAGGGAGCAGGATCTGTGTCACTTACAGCGTCCAGCCAGCCTCAGCCCTGCTTCATTCCTCCTGCCTTAGGATACAGAGGTGGCTGCCCAGGAGAGCTCCTGCTGTCACTGCATGGCTGTGAGGAGGGACACACATGGCAGCAAGGACACCCCATGGTGGCACCTCCAGACCGTCGGCATCGAATCATAGAATCACAGACTAGTTTGGGTGGGAAGGGANAAGTGTGTTTGCTGGGCATGGAGAACTTCTGTGGGGGTGAAGTGTCCACATGAGAGCAGGTGCCCGGCTGTGGCTGCCTTGGGCTGTTCGCTTTCTGTTGTAGAGACCATCGAGGACATCCCCTGGGACACAGTGGGGGCAGTACACCATGTCTCCTGTGAAGGCAAACGGGACATATGAGCCTAGGCAAAGCAGGCAGTTGACCAGGACAGCATGCGGCTGGGGAGACAAAACTGCTCTTCTCCAGGGACATGGAAGCCAGTGAGTGATGGCTGCAGCTCTGGTGGGAGGCATCAGGAGGCTGCAGCCACCCCAAGCTGTTGGAGAAAGGGGTGGTAAACACATCTGCCAGCACAAGAACATCATGTTCTTGATGATGTATGTAGAACTATTTTAAACATTGCAATTTTAGCTAATTCCATTGCTGAAATAAGCAGCAGACACCTAGATCGACATCCTGTTGAGCTGCCACTTACTTCAGCAATGGAATTAGATAAAATTGTTGATCTCTTCAGAGCTTCCAAGCCTCTACAGGTATTGCATATTGCTGGGAGGAGGGTGGTCAGCACAAGTGGAAGGGCTTGGATATTAAGAAAAAAATTGTTGGATGTTAGGAAACACTTCTCCCCAAAAAGAGTTGTGAAGGGCTATGCCAGGCTGGGCAGGGCAGTGGTGGAATCCCCATCCCTGAAGGGGTTTCCAGGCCATGGAGATGTGGTGCTGAGGGACATGGTTTAGTGGGGCCCTGGCAGTGCTGGGTTAACGGCTGGACTCAATGATCTTAAAGGGGTTTTGCAACCAAAATGATTCTGTGATTCTGGCACAACCCTTCACAACCCTGACCACCAAGAAATTGTTCCTTGTGTCCAACCTCAACCCCCCCTGGGGCAACTTGAGGCCATTTCTTCTTGTCCTGTCGCTTGTTCCTTGGGTCTTCTCCTGACCCCACCTGGCTCCAACCTCCTTGCAGGGAGTTTTGCAGAGCCAGAAGGTCTCCCCTGAGCCTCCTTTTCTCCAGACTCAATACCCCCAGGTCCTTCAGCCACTCCTCACCAGACTTGTGCTCTAGACCCTTCACCAGCTTCGTTGCTCTTCTTTGAACACATTCCAGCACCTCAATGTCCTTCTTGTAGTGAGGGACAATGTCCTTTGTGTAATATCTTCCAACATTTATGGCTTTCTTCAAGGAACAGCACATGTTGAACCCTGAGGAGTCTCCTACTGCAAAAGTGTGTCGTTTTCATGGTACAAGCTGGTCAAAGCAGCACTCCAAAGCAAAATAATTCAGAAAAAAAACTTCTGGTGGGAATACAGCAACGGTTGATGTTTCTTGAGAAACAATAACTTTTTATCAAAGCTTTTTCAGAAAACAAACACACAACCAAACCCAACCACACCAAATCAAAACGTGACCAAACCAAACCAAAACTCAAACCATCGTCTGCATCACACACATGATGTGGAAAATTTCAGTCCAAACTCTTAAAACCTGATGAAGGTGCAAGCAACTGAAGCCCTTATGGGAAGTGACGGCCGTGCTCAGCTAGTGAAGCTTGACCCACCTATAATTAGTCAAGGAAACGTGTGTGTGCCGGAAACTATACAAACAAGCTATTAATAACTGCTTCGTTTTCACCTCTCTCCATTTGGGGCCAGACGGGTCTCGGAGCCTGGCTGGTGATGCTCAGGAGGGACCCTGGGGTGAGGTGCTGAGTCTGTCCCTCCTTCATCCTTGGCAGGTCCCTCAGCCACGTGGTATCTTTGGCGCAGGGTCAGCCAGAGGCTTTCCATGGATGGCAGAAGGGAAGCAGACACAGTTGGGCACCGTTTCCCCCAGTGAAGAAGGAGACACACAGGCTTTAATTCAGTGTTTTTCCTAAGTGATATGAACTGTCCCTCTTGGCTCACCCAGCAGCCCAAGACCATGGCCAAGGCAAGACGTGATGCAAAATCCTGGTCAAACTTTGACCCAGGTGTTCATAGCCCGTTACCTGGCTCAACCACACAGCAAGGCCAGGAGACATTGCTGGTAGTGAGTGGCTTTGGTCTCCTCTGCTGTGGTGCTCCTTGCAGATTCCCAAAGAAGGGAAAACGTGTCCAGAGAAGGGCAATGAAGCTGAGGAAAGGTCTGGTCACAAGTCTGGTGAGGAGTGGCTGAGGGACCTGGGGTTGTTCAGCCTGGAGGAAAGGAGGGTCAGGGGAGACCTTCTGGCTCTGCACAACTCGCTGAAAGGAGGTTGGAGTGACATGGGAGTCCTCTTCTTGCAAGGAACAAGCAATAGGACAAGAAGAAACGGCCTCAAGTTGTGCCAGGGGAGGTTGAAGTTGGACATGAGGAACAATTTGTTGTTGGTCAGGGTTGTGAAGGGCTGTGCCAGGCTGGGCAGGGCAGTGGTGGAGTCCCCATCCCTGAATCCTGGAATCCTGTAAATGGGACAGGTCCTGCATAGAAGGGACGGGATCCACCATCATGTGCTCAATCAGCACCAGTTGCATTTTCCAGTTGGACTGCACCACTTGGATTACTGGGTGGCAGACAACACCCACGGGGGTCAGTCCTGTTTATTCTCCTCCCGCTGTTTCAACTGCTGCCACACCAAGGATTCACAGCTTCCCAGGTGGGTCCATGGTCTGCCTCTGGACAGGGGCTCTCCTGTGCCCAGCACGAATCACCCACCTCCAGGGCAGCACCACAGCAACACTCAGGAGGAGAGGCTGCAAATCAGGGGGGAAAATCAGGGAGGAGAGAGGGGTGTGTGTGTAGATCACACAGGATCTAAAGTATAAGGGACAAACCCCTGTCATTGTCTGGGAAACACCTACCCATGAAGTTCAGTGGAGATATGATGACAGAAAATCTCTGGTCAGGACTCCCTGAGTCCCCTTTCTGAGTGACTCCTGCCTACCATGATGAGGTGCTGGCAATTATCTCTGTGCTGGTCATGGGAAAGTGACGATGATCTCTGCTCTGCTGGGGTGATGCTGAATAAAGTGTCTTCACTCTCCATTCGTGTCCTGCCCTGGGCAGCAGCAGGGGCTTGGCCTGGTAATCATGGATCATAGAACCACAGAATAGGTGGGAAGGGACCTTTCAAGGTCATCTCATCCAACCCCCAAGCAGGGACATCTGCAACTAGAGCAGGTTGCTCAGAGCCCCAAACAACCTCACCTGCAATGGTGACAGGGATGGGGCAGCCACCACCTCTCTGGCCAACCTGGCACAGGCTCTCACCACCCTCAGCACCAACAATTTCTTCCTTCTCTCGTCTAAATCTCCCTCTTTTAGTTTAAACCCATCCCCCCTTGTCCTGTCCCAACAGACCCTGCTCAAAAGTCTCTCCCCAACTTTCTGACAGGCCCCTTGAAAGCACTGCAAGGCCCCAAGAAGGTCTCCCTGGAGCCTTCTCCTCTCCAGGCTGAACAAGCCCAACTCTCCCAGCCTGGCCTCCCAGCAGAGGCTTCCAGCCCTCCCACCATTGCTGGGGCCTCCTCTTGCCCCGCTCCACCAGCTCCATGTCTCTGCTGTGCTGAGGACTCCAGAGCTGGATGCAGTACCCCAGGTGGGCTTTGTTTGTGCTCAGGAGGTTCTCAGGTATCTCCTGACCCATATGTCCCAGGCCGTGTGTGGCTTCCTCGACCACAAGCCTTGGTGAGAGCTGCTGCTCCTCTGGAGTCAAGCAGGAATGCAGGTGGATGTTCTGAGTGTGAGCACATGAAAGCTCATGTGAAATGACTCATTGACATGTTTTACAGAAGTTTGTTGGTCACCTTGTTACTGCACTGGTCGTAGAAAAAGGATTGTTGGGTTGAATCCTGGAGGTTTAGGCTCAGACCACGTGTATTTCAGCACTGGCTCTTCTGTGAACATCGATTTCTGGAAAGAATTGGAAATCTCTCTAATCTTGGTCTCGCTTAGTTAGAATTCATTGATTTCTGCTGGTGTTTAAGTGTTTTACTTAGAAAAGGTAAATTTCCCAGCCCTGTTGACAAAAAGAACCTTCTCTGATATACGCTGTTACGCTGGTGGATCTTTTAACACAGAGCATTTTAGAATGACTTTGGGATGAAGCTGTGCCTGGTGTTGGCCATCCCCATGCATTGAGTCCATGCCATGCAGCCTCACATTCAGTATATTCTATCTGCTGAAGCACCCTATAGTTCATGGGATGTTTTCTGAGGTATTTAGATTTATTTCAATGTTTACAATGCATTTGTTGTT
Organism: Brachypteracias leptosomus; assembly: GCA_013401335.1. Taxonomy (NCBI): domain Eukaryota; kingdom Metazoa; phylum Chordata; class Aves; order Coraciiformes; family Brachypteraciidae; genus Brachypteracias; species Brachypteracias leptosomus. The sequence continues at coordinate 149,429 of VYZX01031842.1, forward strand.
CATTAAACATATTTACCCAGGCTAACCCAACATGAAAGAAATTATCTTGTTTGCAGTGGAATCTTGACAAAAATACATGAACAAAAGATAGACAAACACACAAACCTGGATTGCTGAGTGGAACATTGATTTGCTGCCACTTCCAATTTTTCTCATTAGAACTTATTTTATTTGAACATAACTCAGCATCCCGTGTAAATGCAAAGTTGTTAATCTTATTACTATACAGAAAACAAATTAATTATTATGCATGATATTGGAAATGGGTTGTTAGGTTGGCATTGGGAAGATTAGAAAAATACACTCATTACTTCAAATGATATCTGATATACATGTACAACTCTGTTTTTAAAATCATTGGCAATATTCATCTGGAAACACCATGAGCAGGAAAGCCCATTTTCTGCTCAGTTTTAACATTTCAGGCCCTTGTTCTGGGGGTGGATTAAAGATGGCAGCCCATGGTTAGACTTTTGTATTTTAAAACACCAGTATTGAACCACAGCAAATGAATTTGGTTAAATTTCATCCAGCTGCAAGGTAGGACTCACCATGATGACATAATTAGGTGGTATGAGATCATGGAGTCATATCATAGAATCATAGAATGGGTTGGGTTGGAAGGGATCCCAAAGATCATCTGGCTCCAACCCCCCTGCCATGGCAGGGACACCTCCCACTGGACCAGGTTGCTCAAGCCCCATCCAACCTGGCCTTGAACAGCTCCAGGGATGGAGCATCCACAACCCCCCTGGACAACCTGGGCCAGGGTCTCACCACCCTCAGGGTAAAGAATTTCCTTCCAATTTCCAACCTAAATCTCCCCTCTTCCAGTTTGAACCCATCACCCCTTGTCCTATCACTGCAGGTCTTTGTAAAAAGTCCCTCCCCAGCCTCCTTGTAGCCCCCTTCAGGTACTGAAGTGGTGATCTGGGTGGCTCACTTGGACAGGACAAGGACCTGCACTGCAGCTCTGCTGTCCCACCACCACTGCTTCTTAAAAACACTTGGATGGAGATAGAGGAAGCCCACTAGTGGTATTCTTGTTTTTAAAAAAATAATACTACTAAGCACAGGGAAAGGAGTAGGAAAGGACCGTGTGTGTGTGAGGTGTTCTTAGTGGTGAAGCTTCCATAGCTGCTGGTGGAAGAAGTGCTGGGGCCTGGGCTGTGGGCCCTGAGTTGGAGTTGACCTGTGGATGAGCCACAACCCAGCAACATGTTTTGTTCCCCAAGTGGTTCCTCAAGGCCCCAGAGGTAGAACCTGGTCCACCTGTGTGAGGCCCCACCTGCCCCCAGGTGATTGTTGTTGGGGTGGTGGGTGAGGCTAGACCTATATCAACCAGGAATCGACCAGTTTGAGAAGAAGCAGGATCTGAATCCGATGGAAAGAAGCAACAAGGAGCTGATCACCTTGAAGAGAGTTCCTGCTGGGGGCACTTGCTGAGCTCTTTCTCAGTGGTGTGTTCCCCTTTGGCTGATTTGAGATGGAGAAGAGCAAACAGATGAAGAATAAAAGAACAAAAGATGAAGTTATACTGAGGGGATGTTGCTGAATTTGGTCTTGGCCTAAGGAAGAAGAGAGCTGGCAGCACAGTGGAACATCTCCCCAGAGCTACCAGGGAGCCAGACTGTGGCCAAGATCCTCTAGTTCAGCGGTAGCAATAACATTTGCTAGTTAGTGAGTGCGAGTTTGAGGAGGGTTTGGGGTGGGGGAACCTGTCCTGCTCTTATTCTGCCTGGAGCATTTAGTTTCCTTGCTAGTGGGAATGGTTGTGGTGGGTGATATCTCCTTATGGACTACAACTGCAAACCTCTTGGCTGGGTGGTGATGAGGACAGGCACACATGGGCTGGACTCACTCTGTCCCACTCTGCTTGGCACTGGTCACACCTGGGACACTGGGTTCAGTTTTGGTCCTCCCTGGACAAAAAAGATGTGGGCAGACTTGAGAGGGCCCAGAGAAGGGCCACCAAGATGATCCAAGCACTGGGAAGCTGCTATGTGAGGAAAGGCTGAGAGAACAGTGTGAGTTCAGCCTTGAGAAAAGGCAGCTCAGGGGAGACTTTCTCACCATGTTCCAGTATCTAAAGGGTGGCTACAAAGAAGATGGAGACTCCTTTTACACAAGGGGGTGATGGGGACAAGTCACTCCTGGGGAGATGCCAATTGGACACAAAAGGAAAATTTTTCACAATGAGAACAATCAGCCACTGGAATAATCTCCCGGGGGAGTGGTGGAGCCCCCAACATCGGACACTGTTAAGATTCAGCTGGATGGGAGTTGGGCCAGCTTGTCTAAACCAGGCTTTGGCCAAGAAAGATTGGACCAGATGATTCTTGAGGTCCCTTCCAACCTGGTAACCTATCATTCTATGATATACCTTTTAAGATGCTTGTAACACCCCCCTGAAGTCCCTAGTTGTGGTAGTCATGACCAGAGTGCCACTCCTGTGCACAAGGTGATGCAGGCAAAATTGTCAGGTCACCAGCCACGGAATTGTAACAAAGTTAGCAAAATAACAAATTTTTTTTCTTTTCATGTGAAACCTTCATTTCTGCTGTCAGCTTTGCATGGTCAGGAGCTGCCTCTTGTAGCTTCTCCTCTGCATTCTTGCAGATGCTAAATGTGTTGCTTTTCCAAGCAGAGCTTGGAAAGTTTCATGTGAACCCAAGTGGTGGAGTTTTTAGCAAAAAGTACATCAGAATTTGAAACAAAGGACTGAAATAGCAGCAGCAGAGAGTTTCTAGATCTTTGTGTTGCTCATCACCATCATTGCTGGGGTCTTTTTGCTTACATCACATAGATCTGGCAGGTCTTAGGGCTCATTGAGCCTTGCCCTCCCACCCAAGCAGTCATCCAGGCCAGGGGCACATACATTCTATGATTCTATCTTCCTTCACAGGGGTGAGAAGTTCCACCTGTCTTGTGCTATGGGTGAGGATGGTTTCTTTGACTCCTAAAGCCAGGGAGGGGAACAGAGAAAGGCAGCCCCATCAATGAGCAAGACCTTTGTCACACCTCGAGTTTCCAGAGAGGTCTCCCAGCTGGGCAGCTGGCACCGTGCCCTCAGGAAACAAGGGGTTAACAATGTCCCATGTGCCTTGCTGCAGAACTTCTGAAAAACTCCCCCTAAATCAGTTGCTATACTCAAAATAATGCATGTCCTACAGGGCAAGAAATAGAGACAGAACTAAAATAGCAACGTTAATGAGCGAAGTGAATACCAGCTGCAGAGCTGTAAGGGCAGCGAGGAAATTCCCCTAAAGAATGTTTTTTTCTGCTTTAGTGACGTGAGATACGAGGGTTCATCTTCAATACGAGGGTTCATCTTTGAGGGTTTGTCTTCGCAGCCTCCACCATGCGAGCAGGAAGGTTGTCCCCCGAACCCACCCATCTGGGCTCTGCCGGGTTTTCTTCAGACACCATTTCATCCGTGGAGCCACAGCTCCACCAAATAACCTGCTCGTCTCTCCAGCCTGAGGAGCGAGCGAGATCAGACGTTAGTGGAAAACGAGCCTTTTCTACTCGTTTGAGCTGCTGAGCTGGCGATGTCCCAGGGGAGCACCATGCAGCAGCCGGAGCTGGTCCTGCCTCCTGGGACACCAGACGGTGCCTGCCCATGGCTGGTCTGGGGACAGTGGCTGGTCTCCAGCTCACATCAAGGTGGCCTTGGCTCCACTCATCGCCTGGTCTGCTGCTGGTGAAGCTTTTTCCATGGTGGTTTTTGCTGGGGAGATGATGGAGGAGCTCTGCCCACCAGCTGCCATCACCAGAGATTTGTCCTCATGGTGATGCATCCTGTATTTCTGCTCACACATGTTGTGCTTAACTGAAATACTGTATTTTAAACCAAGCAAGCCAGGAATTTCTTCAGTTTTCCTCCCTGCAGAAGGTATCACAAGGTAAATGTCTTTTCATGGTGGTTTTATAGCCATATATTGAGCAAACAGGGTAAGTGTTATCAAGCCGCTCTTTTTTAATTTTCTTCTTATTGATTTCAAAATTTAACTAAAAAAAAGGTTTCAATTACAAGACAACCTTTTTATATTTCACACTTAGTAATTTTCATACAGCTGTATAATTGGAGGTAAGCAGTATCTGCAGTTAATGAAATAGATTTCTGTATTGTTCTTAAAGTCTCCAGTTAACCACAATTCACTGTGTGACGATAAAGAGCAGAGCTCTTTGTCATCTGCTCTAAACACAGCCCCCGCCCGGCAGAATGAGAGAGAATGCAAATAAAGAAAAAAAGAAATTACACCAAAAATACCTAAGGAGAGGAAAAAACCAATCTCGTGTGGTAATTATTCTCAGAGGAACATAAGGACCCAAAACACCCCCGGCCCGTCGCTGTGCGCAGCTGAACCGGCACGAGCTGCTCACACCCTGCACGGACGGTCCTCTCACAGCCTCTTTTTGGGACAGATTCCACCCAAACTGGCATTATGTGTGGCATTGGGCTACCCAAGGAGCATTTCCAGGGCAAAGAAATGCTTTGGTTTATGTTATGCCCGTGTGTACATCACTTGCTTGGGTGCAGGTGAGAGAAACACAGCGGGAGCAAAAGAGGACGAGTAGATTCCTGAAATGGGAAGGCAAGAAACTTTTCTGACCTTCTTAAATAAAATAACAGATAAAGCACAGGTAGCAAATGTGGTGAAACTTTTTTTTGCTTTTAATTTCCTTTTCCTCGTTGGGCAATGGAATTTTTTCTCAGTCTGGTGTTAGGCAGAGCAGTACAACACGGCAGGGACATCTGCAACTAGAG